>OZ018397.1:9110878-9503887 GCA_963969525.1 Ontholestes murinus
ATGCGTTTTTTTAGGTGTCACATATTGATATAGATATATTGGAAACCACTATAACCCGTAATAAAATATTAATTATACCGTGTGTATGAGATAATGGGCGCACATAGGGATTTAACATTTAAAACCACATTTATGCATATTCCTGCTGCTTCCAGGGTCATTTTTCATGAAAACATACAAGAATAAACAAAAATTAAGAATAAAATGTACGTATTTAGGTTGCTATTTGGTTCAAATCGGACATTGTTTACTATTACTAGAATTTTTCACTTAGTTTTTTTGTAATTTTGCAAAAATTGAAATAATTGGGGTAAAATGGCTGTTTCTCCACCCCCGCACAATTAATTAAAAAAACAATTAATTGTGTATGATCAGGTGGGTCGTTGACAAGTTGCACGTATAAAAAACTAGAATTTTTCACTTAGTTTTTTTGTAATTTTGCAAAAATTAAAATAATTGGGGTAAAATGGCTGTTTCTCCAGCCCCGCACAATTAATTAAAAAAACAATTAATTGTGTATGATCAGGTGGGTCGTTGACAAGTTGCACCGTATAAAAAACTAGAATTTTTCACTTAGTTTTTTTGTAATTTTGCAAAAATTGAAATAATTGGGGTAAAATGGCTGTTTCTCCAGCCCCGCACAATTAATTAAAAAAACAATGAATTGTGTATAATCAGGTGGGTCGTTGACAAGTTGCACCGTATAAAAAACTAGAATTTTTCACTTAGTTTTTTTTAATTTGTCAAAAATTGAAATAATTGGGGTAAAATGGCTGTTTCTCCACCCCCGCACAATTAATTAAAAAAACAATTAATTGTGTATGATCAGGTGGGTCGTTGACAAGTTGCACCGTATAAAAAAGTAGAATTTTTCACTTAGTTTTTTTGTAATTTTGCAAAAATTGAAATAATTGGGGTAAAATGGCTGTTTCTCCCACCCCCGCACAATTAATTAAAAAAACAATTAATTGTGTATGATCGGGTGGGTCGTTGACAAGTTGCACCGTATAAAAAACTAAAATTTTTCACTTAGTTTTTTTGTAATTTTGCAAAAATTGAAATAATTGGGGTAAAATGGTTGTTTCTCCACCCCCGCACAATTAATTAAAAAAACAATTAATTGTGTATGATCAGGTGGCTCGTTGACAAGTTGCACCGTATAAAAAACTAGAATTTTTCACTTAGTTTTTTGTAATTTTGCAAAAATTGAAATAATTGGGGTAAAATGGTTGTTTCTTCACCCCCGCACAATTAATTAAAAAAACAATGAATTGTGTATGATCAGGTGGGTCGTTGACAAGTTGCACCGTATAAAAAACTAGAATTTTTCACTTAGTTTTTTGTAATTTTGCAAAAATTGAAATAATTGGGGTAAAATAGCTGTTTCTCCACCCCCGCACAATTAATTAAAAAAACAATTAATTGTGTTTAATCAGGTGAATCGTTGACAAGTTGCACCGTATAAAAAACTAGAAATTAGCATTCACTTTTTTTTTAATTTGTCAAAAATTGAAATAATTGGGGTAAAATGGCCGTTTCTCCACCCCCGCACAATTAATTAAAAAAACAATGAATTGTGTATGATCAGGTGGGTCGTTGACAAGTTGCACAGTATAAAAAACTAGAATTTTTCACTTAGTTTTTTTGTAATTTTGCAAAAATTGAAATAATTGGGGTAAAATGGCTGTTTCTCCACCCCCGCACAATTAATTAAAAAAACAATTAATTGTGTATGATCAGGTGGGTCGTTGACAAGTTGCACCGTATAAAAAACTAGAATTTTTCACTTAGTTTTTTTGTAATTTTGCAAAAATTGAAATAATTGGGGTAAAATAGCTGTTTCTCCACCCCCGCACAATTAATTAAAAAAACAATTAATTGTGTTTAATCAGGTGAGTCGTTGACAAGTTGCACCGTATAAAAAACTAGAAATTAGCATTCACTTTTTTTTTAATTTGTCAAAAATTGAAATAATTGGGGTAAAATGGCCGTTTCTCCACCCCCGCACAATTAATTTAAAAAAAAATTAATTGTGTATAATCAGGTGGGTCGTTGACAAGTTGCACCGTATAAAAAACCAGATTTTTTCACTTATTTTTTTTTATTTTGCAAAAATTGAAATAATTGGCGAAAAATGGCTGTTTCTCCACCCCCACACAATTAATTAAAGAATCAATGAATAGTATATAATCAGGTGGGTCGTTGACAAGTTGCACTCTATAAAAAAATAGAAATTTTCACTCAGTTTTTTTAATTTTGTAAAAATTGATATAATTGGGGTAAAATGGCAGTTTCTCAACCCCCGTCATAATAAATTAAAAAAAACAATGAATGGAACATAATCAGTTAGGTTCTTGGCAAGTTGCACTCGATAGAAAATTATAAGTTTTCACTCATTTTTTTAACTTCGTAATAATCGAAATAATTGTGGTAATATGGCAGATTCTCACCCATCAACCCCCTCCCCCCGTACAATAATTTAAAGAAACAATGATTCAAAAATTATCAGTTATGTTTTTACCAAGTTCGAAATCGATTTTTTCTGTTTTATTATTATTTTTGTAAAAATCTAAATAGTTAGGGTATAATGACAAATCTTTACCCCTTGTTATTTTTTTAAATAATATCTCTAGAGAGGAATATTAAGTTGTGTTTGTGGTAAGTTTTACCATGTAGAAGACTACAATTAGTCTCTCCGTTTTTTATATTTTTCATAAAAATCGTGTTTATTAGGAAATGGTATACCAATTTGGAAATACGCATACGGGATTTGAGCTTAATTTAGATTTGTTTATATTATTTTTGTTTGGACTGCTATAGTTATAATTTTTATGGTGCAACTTAGTGCAACTTCTAAGCTATAAAATAAGCTAAAAATTTAGTTGAAATTTTGAAAAGGGGGGGCTGGCACCCAAACTTCTCTATTCCATAGGGAGCTTATATAAGGGGTGCAACTTTTAAAAAATAGTGGTTCCGAGAGTGCAACTTCTGTAGAGTCGATTCCCTCTAGAAAATATTGAAAATTTTGAATTGGGGGGGCTAGCGTCAACTTAGCCCCCTAAATTTCGAAACGGTGTAACTTTCCACCCCTATTGGTGCAACTTTTATTTTTTACGGTGCAACTTGGTGCAACTTAAGACCTTTCTGGTGCAACATTTTGGACTCAAAATTCTTAAAAGGGGGGGCCAAGTTGACTGACCCTTTTAAGACCCTGTTAAATTTTGATCCATGGGGCGGCATTGAATTTGTTCAACATTTCTTTTTCTTAGTTGCTATTCCTTAATTCATTAAACCACCTTGGAGTAATAATCTTATATGTAATAAATATTTGTTGTTTACGTTTTCACACCATATTTATGTATTTTTTATGTAAAAAGGAGTTTCCGTAAATAAATAAATATTATTATTATTATAAGTGTTTTCAATATCTACATAATACAATTTCATACAGAAGAGACGTTCACAATATTAGCATTAGTTTTAAAGTTACATTAACACCCCTAAGCATAAAACAACATTTTTCTGTTGTTCTTTTTCTTATCAAATTTATAAAATAATAAACCGACTTATATATTAGGATTTAGTAAACAAAAATTTGTTCTGCTCTATAAAAATTGTTTTATGAATGTATAAATGTTTGAGAATGATATTTTTTTATGTGTAGTGCATTATCCATCGCTTTTCGAACAGATGAATGCTAGGTTTTAATGTCTTAGGTTAAGTTGAAAAACAGATAACATATCATATGTAAAGCTGAACTTCGCCATGTTTATGTTTATGTTTATGTTTATTATTCCTTAGCTTACTATCAAAAAATAAAAAATAAACATATCAATATATACACAAAATTATATACACAAATATCGGCTGTCGCCTCGTGTGCAAATTGGTACACGCATGAGCAAAACACGTATTTTCTCCACTTGTAGTGTAATATACTATTACAGTAGTACGTTCAGTTATTGAAAATTCCAGTATTAGTCAAAATCAGATACCCGAAAATACTAACATAAGTCAAGCAAGTATTTTAAGAATTCTTACTCACAGATTGCATCCATTTAAATTCCAGCTTTGCCAAGAAATTTATGAAAATGATTTAGTCAATCAAATTGAATTTTGTATTGTAAAAGAACTAAAGCAGGAAAATTCATAACTAATACTTACAACTTATAAATAATATATTATTAGATAATTCCGTAATAATTCCATTTCAACTGAGGATAGTGATTGAATGTAATCTCCTGCAATATTGTTACAATTTAGTAAATTTTGGCGAAATTCTCCAAAGGATGTTAAAATGTCAGCATTCCATTGTACGTTGTGGTAGTTCGAGTGCATCCTTATAAATTGTGAGTTTTGATGTCCACGTGTCCTGGATACTCCATAGTAAAAGCTGCGGCTGCATCTTAGTCTGGCTGGTGGTACACGTAAATCGTATTTAATTAGTAAAGTTCGTGGAGTCTATGTTTCCATGAACAATCTGATGCAAATAATAACCCATGGCAACTTGATGATGCTTTGTTAGTGAAGGTATATGGAATTCAATTAATAATGTATCGTAGTTGTGTCCTCTTGCTTGATATGGTTTTGTTCTTTAAGCTGGATACCGCACTGGAACACAGTAATCTAGCTTGGGATCTATATAAGGACATGATAGTGGAAACATTCGTAAAATCTTTACATGTTCTGATAATAAAACCCAAAAGCTTAGAGTACTCGCTGACTAGATTTATAATATGGTCATTTAACGAGAGTTTCGAATCAAAATATACTCCCAAGTCCTTTATTTTAGCTGGTCTATGAAGTCTTGAATTTTTGAGATGATAATTTAAGTTATGTATTTCAGCATTGCAAGACAAAATATTTGTCTCGATTTAGAATTAGTCAATTGCTTATACACCATATATTTAATTTATCTATGTTCTGTTGCAGATGTAAGCAATCGGTTTGCGAATTAATCGTCCTGTATAATTTAATATCATCTACATATAATAATATGTTACAATCAATAGTGAGAGAAACATATTTTATAAATAAAAGAAATAAGAGCGGTCCGAGATTTGACCCTTGGGGTACACCGCTTGCTGCTACATATTCATTAAAATAATGACCTTTATAATGAACATTATGTTTTCTTTGTTTCAAATATAATTTTAGTACTTGTATAATGTTTGTGCTAATATTAAAATGATGCAATTTTTTAAAGATCGAAAGCTTTTGTTATGTCTGTGTATATAACATCATTTTAGCGTCGACTATATAAATTATCAGATATGAACTGTGTTAATGTAAGTAAATTAGTAGTCGTGGATCTTCTGGTTAAGAAGCCGTGCTGGTGTATAGATATTTCTATTAGTACAGATGTATAAATTTGATTTGCTAGAATGCTTTCAAATACTTTGTCGAATATATTTATTAGACAAATTGGTCGATTGTTTTTAATATTAGACTTATTACCACTTTTGAAAACAGGAGCAAGTTCTACATCTTTCCAACAGGTAGGAAAGTTGCTAGTGCGTAATATTAAATTAAATATATATATATATATATATATATATATATATATATATATATATATATATATATATATATATATATATATATATATTAATGATTCGAAAATGATATATGCTAGATCCTTAACTACGAATTCTAGTGTCATATCCATTCCGATTTTTCAATTTTCTTAATTCTGTTAGAACAACGCCAGAGTTAACATAATAGTTCATTAAGTAAAGCTTCTGTTGATCATAAAGATAATTCGTTTTGTTAGTGAATGAATTAACCAAGTTATTGGCAAATGCATTAACAATATTTTGGGGATTATCCAGGCATCCATCATCTAAATACATGATAGCAGGTATGCGAGTTTCTTTTCTTCTACTATTAATGAAAGACCAAATGGTGGCTGGTTTTATTGTTATATTTCTTTCAGCAGTGTTAACAAAAGCGGTGTATGCTGTTTTAATATTCATTTTCAGTCTGCTTTCGATTTCTCTTAACTTTCGTTTGCTATATTCATTTCTAAATTTACTGTATTTCTTTAAGCGACCCTTCTTTACTTGAATATCATTGATTATATGATTGTTAAACCATATTGGATAATTAGAAGTTTTCCTCAGTTTAGTTTTAGGAACATACAAATCAAATATGTGATATATATTATTATAGAGATGCTTACAGGCTGCCTCGGTATCTTCAATTTGATATAATTCTGTCCATTCAATGTTACTCATATTAGTATATAGGCCGTGGTAGTTTGCTTTCCTAAAATTATATTTCAGTGATGTAGTATTCGAGATTAAGTTGTAGAATTTATACTGTAATATACAGTGATGGGTGGTAACGATCTTCATCAACCAAAGGAAATTCGTTTCTGGATACAATTATTTTATTTTGTTCATTTGTAAATACCAGATCAAGAAGTCTATCCATATGGTTTACTACAAGGTTAAACTGTTTTAAGTTACATCCATTTATAAAGTCTAGAAGAGGTAGTAACGATTG
Organism: Ontholestes murinus; assembly: GCA_963969525.1. NCBI lineage: Eukaryota > Metazoa > Arthropoda > Insecta > Coleoptera > Staphylinidae > Ontholestes > Ontholestes murinus. Next base: position 9,117,386 of record OZ018397.1, read on the forward strand.
ATCTACATAATCAACATTATCGGTATGTAGTTTAAAAGAAGGGAGATTAAAATCACCGAATACTATACAATTATCAAGATTTACCTGATTTGTTATATAGTCAAATATTACCATATAATCCTCGATAGAAGTAGACGGTGGGAAGTATACACATAATATATGTAATGAATTTTCATGTGTGATACATCTACAAGCAATAATATCTACATTTTCTACGGGAAATGTGTTAAACAAAAGTTTAAATTTAACGTTGGAATTCATAGCAATCAAAGCTCACCCGCCTTTACGAATTTGCCTATCAGCTCGAATAACTTGATATTTATTTGGAAATAATTCGCTGTTATATATACCGTCATTTAAGTCTCAGTTAACATTATTGCATCGTAATTTTCTGTTTGCAAATTATTAAGGAATGTACTGCATTTAGATTTTAATCCTCTTACATTCTGATAGTACATTCGAAATTTTTGTTGGCAGTATGTTAGTTTCCCCTTTTTTTTTCTTTTAGTTATTATAGGAATTCCGTTCTTGTATTTAATTATTAGATCAGTCTCACCTGATTTTATACGCTTTCTCTTAGTAAAGTTAAAAAAGCCCGTAGTCTTAATAAGACTCCTTTGTTGTAGATTTTACGAAATATTTTCGTGTTTTTTTTATTATCACCCTGTCTATAATGAAATTAATTTAAAAAAGTAGCCTTAATACACCCCCGTATATCCCCAAAGTGTAACTTTTTGAAAGTCACGTATTTTGGCCACAATATTCCGTGCCGTATAGTGTATAAGCCTGTATACAGAGTGTACATAAAGTAAAGAATAAATTCGATTAAAATTCAGAAAAATGCTTGTCTTATTTTTTTAACGCGCATTTTTTGAGATAAAATTCAAATATACAGGGTGTCCCAAAATTGAGATTGTAAGTTGAAATTTTCAAATGTGAACCCCTATTTTTTATTTCTTTTATGGATTCTTCGTAAAATTCTGAGTATAATAATAATTAATTTTCTGCGCTGAATTGGATATTATTCAATTTAATTTACTAAATGATTTTTTTAAATTTAAAGTAATTAAATACAAATGAATCAACAAAGATCTTCAAAATGAATTAAATAATATAACTAATGCCTAACAGCGCTCTGCTAATAATAATAAAAATACAAATTCTGCATCACATGCTAGACCATCATTTTCTAACAATGCAAATACAAGTATTATGGAGCAACAGGCTACTCAAAAGATTATTAGGAAAAATCGAGTTCTACAAGAAAAAATGCAACTTATGAAAGATGCTGCAAATGAACTAAGAGACACAAATAAGCCACAGTCTGGTGACTTCAATACGGACTCTAAAATACTTATACTGGCTGATAATCATGGGAAACAAATGTCTAACCTGTTTAGAAAGGCAACAAGCCGCCACGTTAACCAACCGAAAATTGTTTCATTTTTTAAGCCAAATTCCTTGCCAACCGGGGTAATTGTAAATATACATGCACTAAGGGCTATACGCGTTCTGACCATGTATTCACATTGGCGGGGACAGTTGATGCTCTTAAAAGCCATACTCTTAATATCAATTTATTAAAATGACATCTATCAGAAGCATCAAGAAGGACCAATATGTTCTTCATTGAGAATCCTTTGTGGAGACACCGACCAGTACTTAATAATAACTGAATAGTTGAGGCTGCTAGTTGTTGAAAGTTCATTCACAAAAAAATTACATTTAAAACTATTTATACTAAGTGTGCGGTGGTGGGGTCGGATCGGTGTTAGAATAAGTTCAATAATGGTGAGTTAGACAGCGCCCTAAGACCGGGCGCCCTACGCGTCGCGAGGGCCTACAGGACGGTCTCCACAGACGCGGCCGAGGTCCTGGCAGGAATTGCGCCTGCCAATCTGGAGCTTAGATCCAGGGCCGAAGTGCACGCGGAGACGAAGGAGGGTCGGTGCCGCACCACGGCCAAGCGGGAGGCCCGTGAGCGCCTCATGGCCAGATGGCAGTCCAGATGGGATGAGCGGGATGAAGTCAAGGGGATCTGGACGCGGACCCTCATTCCGAACGTTGAAGAGTGGACAAATAGGAGGCATGGCACAATGGACTACCATTTGACACAGATGCTATCCGGACACGGGTGCTTCATGGAGTACCTGTGCCGGATTGGGAAGTCTGAAGGCGAGGGGTGCAAGTGGTGCCCCAGCCCGAGAGACACGGCGCGCCACACCCTGCTTGAATGCCCCGAGTGGCAGGAAGAGAGATCGGAGATGTGGGAGGCGATCGGAGTGGCGGACGAGCCTGAAGCCATCGTCGGACGAATGCTCGAACGTGAAGAGAGCTGGGCGTCTGTCACGAGGTACGCGAGGGCGGTCCTCCTACGGAAGGAGACGCTGCTCCGCGAGCTAACATCAGGATGAAGCAGGACGAGGCCAGGCTAACATCAGCGGCATTCACTAACAAAATGGCGCAGCCTGCTACCCCGAGGTAATGCTCATTGCGGTTCCGGGGTAGCCCATGTACAGGCAGAAGGGGGTTTTTAGTGGGTCGGTCAGTCCACCAGACCATCCCCACACTACCACGCCATCCTGGCGGCGTGGTGTCTGATGCTCGGATGAGCGTGCAGATTTTCCCCCTTCCCCAAAAAAAAAAAAAAAAAAAAAAGACAGGTCCGTTTGATCATTTAATAAATTTCCCGTTCTTTTTCTTTTATTGATTTCCATTGTTTCCAGTGTATCCAGTTTTCTTACTTTTTCTGCTATATGTAGTATTCTAAAGTCGTTGTTAAATTGGTGATTTTCTTCTATTAAATGATTAGCGTATGTTGAATTTGTTTTATTATTTTCATAGTTTTTCTTATGTTATTTTATTCTTTCATTAAATGATATTCCGGTTTGTGAGGCGTAATTTTTAGGGCAGACATTGCAAGTTAACAAATATACCCTACTATATTGAGTTCTGTATATTTTGTCTTTGTTATTTTTAATTATTTTTCTTATGGTTGGTAGTGTTTGTTTTAAAGGCTGTTTTTATTTTTAGTTTATTTAAAAATTTTCAGATTGTATTGCTTTCTTTTCCTATATATGTAATTGAGGTATAATTATTTGTTTAAGGTTCCTTAATGATGGGGTATATTGAATTAATTATTTTCCTGTTTTGTTTTTTGTGTAGTATATTTTCTATTATGTAATTGTTATATCCATTTCCTACTGCAATTTTAAAAATTATGTTTAGTTCTTTATTGAAATTATTTTCTGTCATTGGGATGTTCAATACTCTGTGAATCATGCTATGATATGCAGCTAATTTGTGCGTCATTGGGTGTTGTGAATTAATATGATAATAATAATAATTGGCTAACAGACGAAGTTGTAAAATCAATTTGTATATCATATACTTGTTTCTCATTAATCACTTGGTAAAACATTGTATTAATGTAGGTTTTAGATTAAATTAAAATTCACTTGGCTTGTTTCACAAATTAATAATTTATTCAACTAGTTTCGGCTCAAAGCCATTATCAAGAATGATGTACAAAATGGATTTTTTGAGACTATAAATACTTTCAGGTAATAAGGGCATTTAATATTGGGGAATTCCATAATTCGTACATGTCGTTGACAACTTGTTTGCCTGCGTTTACCGCTTTTTTTTTTATTTCCAATCCTTCTCGGTGATTAATTACTAATCCCTTGTTACCTGAATACAATATTTTAAAATGATTGGAATTGATTTTGTTAACTAATAACAAAATAGCATCATCAAACAAATTTAAAAAGAGCAGAGTGTATGAATTGAAGTGTGATGAATGTGATTCAATATATGTATATAGGACAAACTGGCAGATCATTTGAAACTAGAATAAAAGAACACCGCAATGATATATTAAATAATAAATAAACGACGGGTCTCGCTAGACATTGCATCAAATCCAATCACATGTTCAATTCCAATAATTTTAAAATATTGTATTCAGGTAACAAGGGATTAGTACTTAATCACCGAGAAGGATTGGAAATAAAAAAAAGCGGTAAACGCAGGCAAACAAGTTGTCAACGATATGGACGAATTATGGAATTCCCCAATATTAAATGCCCTTATTACCTGAAAGTATTTATAGTCTCAAAAAATCCATTTTGTATATCATTCTTGATAATGGCTTTGAGCCGAAACTAGTTGAATAAATTATTAATTTGTGAAACAAACCAAATGAATTTTAATTTAATCTAAAACCTACATCAATTTGTATCTCTGACTTCCAAGTAGCAACTCATTTTTCTCCGAAACGCACTACTGGTGGGTATCCTAATAATGGTAAAGAATAATATAACCTATTCGATGTTAAATTTAGATAACTACTCTTCCGAAAAAGATTGTGAGATAGCGGGTGTTATAACACAGAATACTCTCATTGTCACTGTGTACAGGTCTCCCAGCGGACATTTCAATAACTTCTCAAGTGCACTCTCCGAAGTGCTTAACTCGATCAATATGAAAAGTAAACATATGTTCTTAGTTGAAGACTTTAATATCAAATTTAACAGTACTGATCTAAGCAGCTAGCTTAGCCGACGCTCTACTTAGTTTCACGTATTAACAACAGTATTGACAATATTGCTTCAAATTATTATAACCTGACATTATACCCTCTTGAAACGGGAATAACTGGCCACAGAGGAATTGTTTTCAATATTCCAGTAAATACGTCACCACACATTAAAACAGACAGTTTACCAGTATGCACTAGTACAACTGTAGTTAAATGTAACTTTTTAAATTTGGTAAATGAGGAATTCTAGGTTTTTTTAATAATCGCTTAAAAATAGAAAATTATTTAGTTTATCTTAGATACTTAAGAAGATGATTATACATTTTAAAACACGTATAATGTAAACCCATCTCAAAAATTGTTGTTTTATGATGAAGATACACATTTTGTGTTGTAAGTATTAATAAAAGTATGTTTTTGAAAAAGATGTTTGTGCGTCCACAAAAATGTAATGCTTTCATAGATATAAATTACAATAAACGTTAAAATATTTTCACGCCTAAATAATCCTCTGCAGCTATCACTATGTTTTAATTGAAGCATTATTCGAATTGCACGTTTTTGCACTAAAAATATTGCCTCTGCATTCATAGCATTACCCCAAAATATTATACCATATTTTAGGTGTAAATAAAAGTATGCATAATAAAATATTCTTGCTATACTTTTATTGGTTTTTCTGAAAAGCACACGCAAAACATAAGATGTTCTACTTAAGAAACAGGATGGTGGTGACCGTTACTATGTGGTATTTCATTTTCAAATGTAGGTTGAAATAAAACACGATTTTCTTTTTTTTACCACGGTATGTTTTACTTAGTGAATTTGAGAGCGATTCAATGTTTCTCATATTTCAGTGTTTCATCTAGGTGGGTACCAAGAAATTTGGCAGAATGTATAAAATTGTATGTAGTATCATTTAAGGTAATTTTAGATGGTAATTCGAAAGACTGATTAAGTTTAAATAAGGTACACTTTGTTTTATACCGATTTAATAACAGTTTGTTGTCACAGAACCATTTTTCGAAAACATTCATTATGGTTTTTTCTGTCCCAATAATATCCATGTACGTTGTCCCCATTAATATTACATTTGTATCATCAGCATAACTTATCAAGCGACAACCATCTGACACATAGCTGTTTATATCATTTATTTAGACATTAAAGAGAAGTGGTCCCAAAATACTTCCCTGAGGTACTTCCAAATTTACATCCAGAACGTCTAATACTACAACAGTATTATTATGGACAATTTTAACTGATTGTATCCTATTTGTTAAATATGATTGAAACCATTTTTTAGCTATTCCGCGTATTCCATAATGGTCAAGTTTAGTCAATAATACGTTATGATCAATAGTATTAAACGCTTTGAATAAATAAAAAATACACCGCATATCACATTTCCTTTATCAAGTTCTACATACATTGGTTCTATGAAATTGAATATTGCGGTTTCAATAATTTTGCCCTTATAAAATTCAAATATTTATGAAATATTACTCAACACACGAATGGGTCTGTAGTTATCAAAACTTTCTACATCCCCACTTTTAAAAATATGTGAGATAATTGAGTATTTTAAATCACATAGGAATATTCCTGTTTTCAGGGAAGTATTAAATATATCTTTTAGAGGTGTAATTATTTGATGTATATATTGTTTTATTAATTTTATGGAGATTCCGTTATAACCATAGGTAGATTTGTTTTCCATTCTATTAATAACATTACGAATTTCTAATTCACTTATGGGAACTAGCATAAATACTGCTCTATTATAAGGGATATTACAAGTGAATGGATTGTTACTATTGAGAAATACTATTTGAAAGTAAATTTGGTGCACAATTCTTAAAAAATCATTGAAATCATTTGCTTGTTTTATTGGATCAGCTGTGTCGGGTAATAAACTTTTAGATTTATTTTTGTTACTAACAATGTCATTTATGATATTCCAAGATGATTTTGATTTATTTGTTTTGTTGTTTAACAGTTTTTCATAATATATATTTTGTTCCGAAATTAACAAATTATTATATTTTATTTTAAGTTTCTTCAGAATTTCAGGGTTATTAAAGGGAATTTTGTTTCTAATTATATAGGATGTTTTATTTTTAATCGGAAAATGTTTATTAACAAATAACATTAGAGTGCTTAGAAAGCTTATACATTTATCATTCACATTATTAGCCAAGAAAACATCAGAATACAATTCACTCAATATCACTACAGAAATTACTTAGTTCAGAATCAGTGAATATTCTGCGTTGGTTAATGGACGACTGTACATATGTATTTAAAGTATACGATAGTAGTTGTGCGCTATGATCTGAGAGGCATGAGTTTATTATACCTATGGAAACACATGAATTAATATTGGTAACAATGTTATCCAAACAAAACATGTGTCATTAAAATGTATTCTGGTAGCCTCATTTACAGTCAGCTTGACATTATGAGATTCTAGTAGATTTATAAATTTAACACAATCATTAAATAGCTTAAAAGTATTAATATTAAAGTCACCTGCAATGAATTTATTTTTTATTTTTAATTGGAGGAACTCCAATATATTGTCCATCTTTTCGAAAAATATGTCTATTTCTCCTTGTGGTGGCCGATAAACGCATATTACATTAATAATAGTATTTGATATTTTTACTTCAGCACCGATGCACTCAAGTATTTTATTGAATGATAAGGTTTTAATGCTCTTAATTTCTTTCACATGTATATTATGTTTACAATAAATTGCAACGCCGCCATGTTCACATTTAGGTCTACAGAATGATGTTATCAAGTTAAAATTCTTTATTTTATAACACTCAAGTTGATCTATAATTTTTGTTACCAATTCGTTTAATTCATTTATAGTATTTGTTAAACTTTGAATTTGTAACATTTGTCAATCAAAGTTCTTCTTGTTCTTCTTAGCGCTACCTCCTTTCTATGAAAAAATTATATCTGGATACAGTAATTACTGTTTCCCACGAGTTGGGATCCTGTAATGTTTCGAGTAATGAAAACGGTGCTCCTATTTTAAAACTGCTGAATGATGGGTTGCCGTACTTCATGATAATTTTATCACACGACATGTTTACTTTGAATCTTGATGTTGATTTTCAGATCCTCCGCATCCATATTTAATTTTGGTTTCACTCCTTTGGTGGTTTTATGATCACAGGTTACTTTAGTTTGTTCAGTCTTCTTCTGCGATTATTTGACTACTGCATTATAGATGGCCTTATTGTCATGTTGGGTTTGAGGCACCACTTTATTATTGTTTATTGCTATCTTATTAGATAGACTTGTTAGTAGTGATTGATTATCCCTTATTATTGAGCTATGCTCGTATAATGTTGCACTCATTTTTTTTCTAATAAAGAGTAAATTTACTGACCTTCTTGACGAATTTCAATACATGCTTGACATAACCAAAGAAACTTCTTTCTTCCGTTAAGTAGTCTTAACTCATTATTCTTGAGACCAGTACACATCCCGTGGACCCGGCCATTACACAATCCATAATACTGCGTACTTACATCACTAGTGATTATTAGGTTTTCACAAACTTTGCAAATGTTGTTTATAACTGCACTACTTGCGGCCATATTGGCACTTATGCGGAAAGTTTTAACGCATACTTCGCAAACACGGCAAACTTAATTATTAGTTCCTTGCTTAAAACAGATACCGACCCTATCAACTTAATGTGTTATAATCCAAAACAAATTCATAATTTTTTCAAGTTTAGGAAAATATCAATGAATAAAATGAGAGATGTGGTGTTGAAGTTTCGTAACAGCTATTCTAAAGATATGTATGTAGTTTCCCCACTTACGAAAATCTTTAACAAAAGCATAAGAAACAATGTGCTTCCAGCTGACTTGAAGAAAGCCATTGTAATACCTATTTTTAAGAAATCCCGAAAACTATCGTCCAATTTCACTTCGGCCCCAATTTGGAAAAATATTCGAAAAAATTATGCTAAACCCATTAGTTACCTATCTGGAAGATACGATCATCCTAAAAAATGAACAATATGGCTTTAGAAAGGGTTGATCTATAACGATATCTAACTTTGCCGAATCAATTACGGATATATTTGAGGAAGGCTCAGTATCAATGGCTACTTTTCTGGACTTATCTAAAGCCTTCGACTGTGTTTCGCATAAAATATAGTTACGTAAACTATATTTTTATAATATACATCCCAATAGCTGTCGACTTTTGCTATCCTATCTGTCAGGAAGAACACAAAGAGTTCAACGGAACTATATCTGAAGCCTTCGTTATAGAACATGGGGTACCGCAGGGTTCGGTATTGAGACCATTATTATTTATTTTATACATTAATGGCCTACCCTGTGCGATGTCAGCAGCCAAAACCATTTTATATGCCGACGACACAACCATAATTAATAATGCTCCTAATTTGACATCTGTTATTACATTACACAATCAGTCTTATAGTGAAGTCTCAAAATGGTTCCTAAATAACTGTCTCAAACTAAATAGCTGTAAATCCGCTACGCCAACTTTTTCTCTACAGAGTAGAATACAGCAGAATGCCTCTACAAAGTTTTTGGGAGTTTATATTGACTCTTCTCTATCTTGGAGTACCCACGGTTCCATTATTTTCCTTATACGGAGCCTAGCGCCTTTAGTGTCCAAGGATGACATATTATTCTCTTTTTTAGAGTAAAATAACCTATGGGGTTTTTGAATGGGATCACTCCACCATCCGGCACCGGATATTTGGTCTCCAAAGAAGAGCAGTCAGAGTCATCGCTGAGATTAACTACACAGACGACTGCAAGCAAGTATTTATTAGTCTGAACATATTGACGTTCCCAACACTGTATATACTTGCTTGCCTTTCCCACCTAAAACTTAACATCGACGATTACTTGACATGCAGACATACAAGACTGACTAAAGAGCGGACAGGGGAACGTTTCTGCGGTATTAAATGTTTTAATGTACTGCCAAAAATCATCCAGGATTTACCATACAAGAAGTTCTATCGTATACTGAAGGAGTTCCTATCGAATAATGCTTTCTGCTGCTAGGATGATTATCTCGAGTTTAATTTTAATACAGCATTCCAATTTTAAGAAGCTCATTTAATTTTAATTTTATTATATGTCAACTATATTTATTCTTAAATAGCTAAAACTAACTTATGTAAAACATGTACATTGTTATTGCATAAATAAATATGAATATGAATATGAATTACAAATGTATTTCATATATTTTTTTTAACTGGGCTTAGAAGAAATTTTTCAGAAAAACTATTTAATTTTTTTGTTCAATTGAATTATTTGAAATTTTTCCATAAATAAAATTTTTTATCTCTAGAAAAAGCAGAAATTATTAAAATTTCTATTTCTTCACAGAATTCTTGAAAACTCAAATCTCAAGGAATTTTCTAAAAAAAAATACATTTTCTTGGAATAAAATTTTCTAAAATAAAATTTTTGAATAGAGAATTTTTAAAAAAGAAATTTTGGAATTTCGAGGCAATAAAACTACCTTTTTTATATTTCTAGACATAAAATCTGATGAAAATTATTTATAATTTAATATATATTATTATTTCTCTATATAAAATTTTCTAACTACTAATAAAATCCTTTTCACTTTTAAAATAAGTAAGTTTACAATTGGGCGTTACCTAAAGTTTTTAAATGTACACATTATAAAATTCGTTTAAGGCATTTCTTTCTTAATTAGCCCCAATAAAGATATGCATATTTAAGGAGAGCGAAGAATTAACTGTGAGTCAAAGAAAAAAATGTTGCAACCTTAACGACCCTTTTTCAGATTCTCTTTATGGGGTATATGGAAATTAAGCATCAAAGGAGCTCGCATAATGTCCATTCGAAGATGACTTTTTAAACTTTCATTTTTGAATTATCTGCACATTAAAGAATGAATAAAAAAATGAAACTGACTTTATTAAAATGACAATTAAATTTATAATACATAAAGAATACTGATTCAACATATTCCGCAGGTAAAGCAATTACCGCTTGAAAACAATTTTTTACTATAAAAAGGATGGAATTCGCGGTTTTTAGAAAATGATATTAAAATAGAAATTTTGTAGTTAAGGCATTATTTATAACAAATTTAATTAAATGATGAGCATATCTATGAATTTGCATGGAATTTTTCTCTAAGAAAATGTCTGCTCGGAGGGAATTTGAAATCACGACTCTTTTAATCTAACTTGACCACCATATTTTTAAAAACTATTATTTAATTTTATAATGTAAACTAACTTATTATTCCTACTTAGTATAAATTATTTCAGTTTTGCACAATTAGAAATTAGATTTATAAGTAACTTTATTTGTGAAAGCCTCCATAATTACTTTTTTGTAGAATTGTATTACTTAAATATTTTTTTCTCGTTTTCTGTATTTATTCTAATTTTCATACTTTACATCATCATATTTTGCAGACTAAACACTTTTGCGTCTTGCTAATCACCTCTCAAAAAATATATATATAATATGTGAATCCGAGCGTGTGCGGAAATCGTTTTATTAACTGTAGGCTGGTAAGCTCAAAGCTTTAGAAATTAGGATTCAACGCCGCGCTCCAATCCTTTTGGGAAATGTAAAAAGGAGATTAAGGACCGCGAAAGAGCTACAAAGGACATAAAGCGAGATTTAACTGCTTATGTGAAACGCTCTTATTTAACGTGAACTCCTATAAAGAAAACACGAATTGAATTAGATTTGCACGGATGATATTCACTTTCTCTTCGTATATTTTTTACTCTAGAGAATTAGAAATTACTGTTTACATTTCTAATAATGGAACTATAAATATAAATTATAATCATATTATTTCTCACAAATTTTTGAATTGGTTTGTATAACTTGTACATTATTAAGTGACTGTAGTTTCGACAGTTTTAACTTGTCTTTTTCAAACTAAAAGTAGAAACCTCCACCGTTAACAGTTTGATCAATCATAATGTTTTTGTATGGTGGCATATTTTATAAATAAATTTTAATAAGACACTTAAGTATAACTCTGAAAAGTTTGAAAATGGCTAAAACAATTTTCATAGTTTACTTTCAATGTTAATTATTCACAGCTTTTACTTTCACTTTCACTGCTCATTGTAGCGAACAAATATTTTGATAGTAATCAGAAACATTATTATATCACTCATTTACATATTCTGTATTTAAAATTAAGAAAGCTTTATTTATAGAAAATTAAGGAATTAAACTTCTCTCAAAAACTCACAATTAAATTTTGGTTAATGCTAGAGGATAATGGTTTATGATTGATTTTAATTAGTTAACAGTATCGCTTTGTTTTGAAAGTGCGAATTTCTCCGTGTCATGAAATTCTATTAATGACGAGTATACTCGTCAAACTTTGTACTTTGTTATTATCACACACTATAAATTATATTTATTAATCTATTTTATAATTTATTTGATATATATTTTCTACCAATCAATTAAATTTATCTTTATACTTCTCGTATTCATTTTAATTCTTAATTTAATTAAACATTCAAATTCATTTAAAGTTTTGAAAACGCCAACTACGTACCATTCATTCATTCATTCATTGAAATATCTCCACGGAGGCACTCCCTTCGGCTTGTTTATATACTTTTGTAGTGTCGCTTGAAAAGGCGAGTTGTCAGACCATTAATTAAGGCTTTCGGCGTCGCTTTAATTGCCGGATTAAAAGTTTCCGTTTCGAATTTACATGGGGGACAAATAAGAAATGTAAACTATCTGCTAATTCGGCGAGTCGCCCGCCGGCACCGTAATCGAAACTTTATAATTTGCAACTGTGTTTAATCACAATGCAGGGGAATCATCGAATAGATCCTATTTCGGTAATATAAAAGTATACAAATACAAGTTTAAATACTTAATTATAATTAATAATATAAAACTATAACATTTATTTATTAATAATTACGGTACTCTATATAAGTTTTAATTTCCTTACTTTATCACAAATAGATTATTAAGAAAGATATGATTTCTCTTTAGTACCTACTTGTAATAGTTGTAATCAATCATGGTAATATTATCGCTAAAGTCATTCGTAGTTTAATTTTTGGGTCGTGTTGGGCTGTAGATGTTCGATGAAGGTAACATTGATTAATTACATAATACTACGTTATCATCGCACCGTGAAATCTAGTACATGCATGTGTGTATAAACTAAACTTGTTACTTCGAGAGAGCACCTCTGCCGCTCTAAGCGTAATTAAATAGTCTCAAAAGTGAACTTTAACTTAATTAAGCGCATTATTCAACGTTTCATGACTATGGCGACAAACAAACAAAAATACATCTCCAAATTTATTTTACGAGGGATAGTAGGAAAGTAGTGCCCATTTGCATCATGTAGAGTCGCTGGATGTATACATGTTTAAATGTTTTTCAGTTGTCTGTGTACAAAGTTACGTTGTGCTGTGTTTAAAATATTCTCATTCTATTCACACATCCAACTGCTTGTTGAAATTCTATTGTTGTTTTATTACTTTATAAATATAATTACCATTTCTAATTCAAGCTAAAAATTCGACTATCTGATTTAAAACATAAAAATAAATATACAAAAGCCTAACTGTTACTTGTCAATTTGTGAAAGAGTGCCCGAAGAATGTTTTTTGGGTATGCTGTTGTTATCTCCTCGACTGTAAACCTGACAAATCCTGCAGAACAACTGTTACAGTTTCACCCTCTCTAATTGTTATGAACGCACTATTTCCTCGAATAAAGAATTTTCTGTCATGAAGTGGTATAAAATTTTTACCAAATATTCTTGAGTCTCAACCTTATCAGTTTAAAAAAAGTTGAGCAAACTCAAATATCTTATTTTTTTTTAAATTTCACTCTCAACAGTTCATGAAGAATAGAGGAGTGGGTAAAAGAGCAAAACCTATGAGTGCAAATTAATTTAATGCTGTTTAGAGAAGGCCAATTAACGCTCAAGCAAAATTTCCTCTGGTAGCTTGTCTAACATAGCGAGCAAACTAATTAGGCAATAGTTTTGTTAACAGATTGGAGGTTTCACGACCTTAAAAATACTGACTTCAGCGGCTAAATAGAGTTTAAACTCATTGTAATATTAGCTATTATTATTAATATGTTTGTCTTGCGATCTTCTCCGTATCAATTCGCCTTGATTATTTACTCCCCCACACCTCTCTCCAATCCTTGCATTGAAATCCCCACCCACTATACATTTATTTCCCCTGCTCGCCTCATCCTCAATTTCTTGTCTCACTTCTTCCCAGTTGTTATTTACGTACACTGTCCCAATTCTCAGATGTGTCCTTCCATGCTGACACTTTATCCAGACCACACCCTCCACCTCCTTCCTATATTCCATATCTCCGTCCTTATTCCCACGATACCCCTTTTTGCCCTTCCTCGAATTGCCTCCTTAGTTGCCCCTCTCATTTCCCATTTAAACCCCGCTGGTAACTTTTCCCTCACTCCATCCCACTCCTCTTCTATCAACCACGTTTCCACTACCTCATTCCATAATAAACATTTGTTATCAATTTCCAATCTACCATATCCGACTTTCACTAACTTTCCTCTTCTTCTCTCTTCCCTGGCCAATTTTCTCAATTCCATCTGCATATTTCTTTCTTTCACCGTAAAGTCATTGTCAATATAAACCTCCGTACCTCTAAGCTTGTTTGTATTTTTCATCACCTTAACCTTATTCATGAAGTCCCTCATCCTGGCTAATATTATTCCTTTTTTCAATTCAAATGCATCCCCCACCTCGACATCTATCTCTAGTTTCTCTTTTATCACCTCTTTCACAGCTTTCGATACATTATCTCCTTTTATGGCAACATTTCTTAGCACAATATTGTTGCGTCTCTTCTCCTTTTCTCTCCTCTCCTCTTTTTCTTCTAGTTCTAGTATCTTGCTGCGCATATCTCTCTTTTCTATTTCCCACTCCTCTTCCCTTATTTTCATCTCTGTTTTGATTTTCACTAGCTCCTTATTCACTAGCTCTACCTCTCTTCTCAGCTTTTCATTCTGAAGGAAGAATCTTGGGAGACTGGATTTTGGAAGAAGGGTGGGAAGTATTAAATGGATGCACTGATGGTGATTGGGAGGGGAAAAAGACGTACCTGGGGCCACAAGGATCATCAGTTATCGACTATGTAATAATAAAGGGCATAGAAAAAATTGAAATAAAAAAAATGGAGGTAGAGGAGGTGCTGGGATCAGACCATTGGCCGATAACTACAGAGATATGGATGGAGGAGTATGAAAGTAATGTGCAGAAACATGATGGATGGAAGATAGCAGATGGAAGAAGAGCATTAGAGAGTATGAGACTTCAACTGGAAAATATTAAGTGGGGGGATGTTGAGACCATGGAAGAGATGGAAGGGATCTTAGCCAGATGTGGGTACAGAGTGAGAAGAGGAAGTAGAGTGCAGCACCCATGGTTTGATCTGGAGTGTGCTGAAGCGAAGAGGGAAGTAAGGAAAGCGGTCAAAGATTGGAGAGTGGGATGGGGTGAGGAAACTTTGGTGGTGCAGAATGAGCAAGACACAGTAAGATGTGTGAGGAGAAAACGCTCCAATCAATCAAACAAATAGAAATAGAGATGAGGAGGTGCCAAAATGAAAAGGAATTGTGGTCGATATTAAAGAGAGGAGGCCAAACAATGAAACAGGAGATATCATTAGCAGAGTGGGTGGGACACTGTGAGAGGATGTGTGGGGAGCCGGCAGGGGTAGGGGAGTATCAACACATGGAGGAAGTGGTGATGTTTACAGAGGGAGAAGTAGAAAAGGCTTTTGAGGAAATTAAAAGAGGCAAGGCAGCGGGACTCGATGGGCTGAAGGCCGAAATGTGGAAGTTGGTGGGAGAAGAAGGAAAACGGCAGTTCGAGGTCTTATTAAACAGGTTGTGGAGAGGCGAGTCGGAATTGCCGGATTCGTGGCGAGTAGGGGTAATGTGCCCGGTACACAAGGGGGGCAATAAAAGAGAGGTTGGGAACTATAGAGGAATATCAATCATGTGCACTGGGTACAAGATAGCCATGACGGTGGTAAAGAACCGGCTAGAAGAAGAGGTGGAAGAAAAAGGGATATTGCCGGAAACGCAAGGCGGATTTAGGAAGGGAGGCGGAACGCGAGATCAAATCTTTGCGCTTGCTAGGGTGGTTGAGAGGATGTTAGAGGAAAAAAAGAGTGTGTATGCGGTGTTTGTTGACCCGAAAGCGGCATATGACTCTGTGCCTAGAGAAAAATTGATGGAGTGTCTGAAGAGGAGAGGTGTGAGTAGTGTGACAGTTGAATGAGTGAGAAGGGTGTATGAAGAGACATGGATGAGAGCAAAAGTGGGCGAAAATATGTCAGACAAGATTAGGATGTGGAAGGGGGTAAGACAAGGATGTCCGCTCAGCCCTATATTATTTAATATATATATATATATATATATATATATATATATATCTATATAAGTGAGCTTGAGGAGGTTCTGAGAAAAGGGCAGGCGGGCGGGGTAGTGATTGGGAGAATGAAAGTATGGATGCTGGCGTATGCTGATGATGTAGTGTTACTAGCGCGAGAATGGGGAGAAATGAAAGATATGTTAGGAAGAATGGAGAGGTATATGGATAAAAGGGGTTTGTGCGTGAATGTGAAGAAAACAAAATGGATGAAGTTTAGGAATAGAGGAAGAGAGGAAGAGAAGGAAGAGTGGAAGAGTTGAAATGGAAAGGAGAAGTGATTTAGAGAGTGAAAGAATTTAAATATCTGGGATTTGTGTTTACTAGTGGAGGGGGATAAGGGGAGCACGTCAAATACTTGCAACAGAAAGCAAGGAAGGCATGGTGCATGGTAAAAAAGAGGTGGGGAAATCTGTTAGAGGGAAACTTCCTAATGACGTGCAAACTGTGGGATGCGTGCGTGAAGCCGATATTGATGTATGGTGTGGAAACATGGGGAATGAAAGAGTATGAATGTATTGAGAGAGAGCAAACGACGTTCTTGAAGCAGCTACTAGGAGTGGAAAGATCAACTCCTAGGTATATTCTGCTTCAGGAATCAAATAGGCATAGTACGCATGTAGGGACAATGGAAAGAGTGTCTAAGTATGAGATGAATGTGAGTACGTGGAATAGTGAGAGGTTAGTAAGAGAGGTATGGAGAACTTGTTTGGGGGTAAGAGAGAGTAAATGGAGATTAGAAAGAAAAAAGATGTATGAAAGAGCGGAAGTGGCAGAAACGGTAGTGAACGATTGGCTGGAACAGGGAGTGAATGTGTCGGCTTGGATGAGGGAAAAATGGTTGGAAGTGGAAGTGCAAGAGCGACAAGAGTGTATTCGAAGGAGTGAGTACAACCCAGTGTATGGAAGTTGGCAAGTGCATAGAAGGGTGCCAGAGCATCTATTGAAGACAGAGTGGGCAAGGTCCAAGAAAGTTACGCTGGCAAGGGCTAGATGTGGATCGGACGAGAATGGAAGGAAGGTATGGATGGGGGAAAGGTATGGCAGGTGTGCGTTGTGCGAGAGTGGAAGGGACACATGGAGCCATCTAGGCCAAGAGTCCAAGGAGGTGCGTGATGAATGGATAGGTGGAATAAAACGAATAGGTGAGTGGATGAGAGAGGATGGCGCGGGCGTAGAGATTGTGATAAGAGTGGGACGGGAAAAAGAAATCCGAAGAAAGGGGGTCTGAGATTAATTAAGTATACAGGGTGGGCCACGAATAACGACCATTAAAAGTTTACGGGGTTCCTGCAGGAGAAAAAATCTGAAAAAATTCAACATTGTACGGTTGATTGCGATCTCCTCATAGAAAATATTTTTGACTTCGTATCACTTCCGGTTGTACCGGAAATGGCTACCAACTTTGTTATTTTAAATGGAACATACTGTATATTATTTTATTTTTAAATTCCTTGTTCGATTGCCTACATCTCCATATGGGTTTATGTCAACTTAACTTTTACAGTTTTTGATTTAAAAATTTATTTGTCAAATATTGACCTCATTTAGGCGTTTAGAAAAATGCCTATAACTTCTAATAGGTACAAGATAGACACACGTGCGGCATATTTTTTTGTACCTAATCGAGTCCTCTACAACGGAAATAAATTGACATGTGTCAATTTTGACAGTTGGTATTTCAAAAATATCAATATTTCAGCGCCCACTTAAAAACATCATATTTCAATTTTTTCAAATGGAATGACCAGTATTTTATCTTATAGGGTGATTCGCAAGACAATTTGCTACAAAAAAGTATTATGCATCACTATATCTAGAGCCAGTAGTTTTTAAGTTATTGCGAAATTTATTCGTCTCACATTTCAATAATTCCTCTTATATTCACACATGCACTATAGTAGGCTTCTGTCAATATTTATTGAATCGAATTAGGAAAAATTCGTCCGAATATTATTAAAATGATTAGTTATCTCCAGTTACAACTTACAAATAAAACTGAAGCAAGAAGACTGGAATAAAATAATTTTTAAATAAGTAATTAAATGCAGGAACTGAAAAAAGTTGTCAGAAAAAAAATTATAACAATTGTTCAAAATCTTATGTTGACTGCCTAATTTTTTCTGAATTAAGATTCCGCGAATGCAGCTCGCACCCTTTCTTCCAATTCTTCTCGGGTATTGTCGGCATTTGCATAAACTTTATTTTTTATACGACCTCAAAGATATATGTGGATTTTCAATTGACACACATGTGATTGGTTTTTCTATTGAAAATACCTTCATGAGAGAAACTTGATTCGTTCGTCCAAATTATATTAATTTTAAGCAACAACAACTCACAAAAATCAATCCTGTTCTCTGCATCTTGAGAAAATAATTTATATTTATAATTATGCATCCGATACATTTTCCAAATTCTTTGGAGTGGGGTTCTGCTTACTCTCAAATCCTCCTAGCAACCTGTTGCGCGTTGATTTGCTTACTTGAATTTCCTCATTCTCGGTTATTAGCTTTAGTTGATTTTTTTCTGCGTTTTGTTTTCCAAATAGTAGAAAAATTGACTCCAGTCTTCGAAACCTTTTTCTATCCATCGGCGGTAAGTGTGGATAAGTTTCGTTGAAAGTTGCAAGTTCTCTCAACAATTCTGTTGCACTGGCCATATATGACAAATAAATTCATAAATTCTTTATTGGTATAGGTATTCATTTTATTATTACTCGAAAGAAGCGTACACAAATATTAATACGTTGGATTCAACAACTATTGACAGAAGCCTACTATAGTGCCCGTGTAAATAGAACAGGAATCATTCAAATAAAAATTCTGAGAGGAAACTAATTTCGAAATAACTCAAAAACTACTGGCTCTAGATATAGGGATATATAATACTTTTTTGTAGCAAAAGGTCTTACGAATAACACTATGAGATAAAATATTGGTCATTCCATTTGAAAAAATTGAAATATGATGTTTTTAAGTGGGCGCTGAAATATTGATATTTTTGAAATACCAACTGTCAAAATTGACACATGTCAATTGTTTTCCTTTGTAGAGGAATCCATTAGGTACAATACAAGATGCCGCTCGTGTGTCTATCTTGTACCTACTAGAAGTTATAGGCATTTTTCTAAACGCCTATTTGAGGTCAATATTTGACAAATAAATTTTTAAAACAAAAACTGTAAAAGCTAAGTGGACATAAACCCATATGGAGAGGTAGGCAATCGAACAAGGAATTTAAAAATAAAATAATATACAGTATGTTCCATTTAAAATAACAAAGTTGGTAGCCATTTCCGGTACAACCGGAAGTGATAGAAAGTCAAAAATATTTTCCATGAGGAGATCGCAATCAACCGTACAATGTTGAATTTTTTCATATTTTTCCTCTTGCAGGAACCCCGTAAACTTTTAATGGTCGTTATTCGTGGCCCACCCTGTATATTAAGTATGTAGTATTATTATGTGTTTAAGGATGCCAATAAAGGTTTTTTTTTTTTATTAGCTATTATCAAAATAACAAATTTGTTCAAATAACCAAGGTTTGCAATCATTGTTAAATAGCCATCTTTAAGCGTTGTCTTGTAGTAAATATAGAGAATTTATAAGCACCAAATAACAAAACAGCCGTGCCCTTGAATCTCTATAACGCTCTGTTAATACTTCTGAAGATTGGTTAATTTATTTGATTGTAATGCGTTGCCCAAAGTTAACACGATTAGAATATAATGGATTGGAATCAAATAAAATATGCAGAAATGCCCACTTACATATTTAGACTTAACTAAGATTTTAACGAAGTGACTTCAGTCATTAGTCCGTTAGCAACATAAGCATTAATATTGTTACGACGCAGGTACAAGCGTCGTCGAACCCAAGCCTCCTTTGCATATTATTGGGGTACTTTACAAGCTATCGGGCTAGTGAACAATAAGTTGTATGTGCGTTTTAACGAAACCGTCTTAGACCGTCGTAAAGGACTTAGCGGGTAGTTTACGACAACATCTGGCTGCCAGGCAACGGTCCAAGTCAGAAATTCGGCCCACTGCGGTTTGGCAACCCAAATCCGACCAATGGGGCAACTTTCGACACCACCACCACTTTTCCCTTCCACCCTTCGAGGAAGGTCAAAGAAGAATGCGGAACAGAAGCAAACGATCTATCGAGCAAGAAACATAATTACAACTATTTCGATGCTGTTAATTGTACAATTTGTAAATAGATTTGGTTAATTCAGTCTACTTCGTTATTATTCAACTAATACTTATTAAACTTATTGTTTCCCCAACAAGAAGTGTAAACATTTTGGTCCTTCGAACCCGATCCAAGAAAGTTTTGGATAATTTGCATCTCAATTAAATAAATCAATCGTCGATAAAGTAATTGAAAGTGCAAAAACCAGTGCAGAGATCCAGCAATAGCCGCAGTCGAACGAAGCAGTAGGTGCGCAGCCGGATAACATCGCATTTTGGAAGCCGTAGTCGTGATCAGCAGCGGTTCCGAGAGAAGCAGCGTCATCGTCGGGACGAACCGTGGACGCCCTTCGGACCCATTTCCTGAGACCAGTTCAAGGCAGCAGAGTGTCCTCCAGTAATAACGCCCAGCAGCAAGTGTTAAGGTAGGCCTCCCCTTGTTCCCTCCATTTTAATTTCTTAACCATGACTGAAGAAATTCAATTATCAAAGGATAGCGAACGAGCTCTCCGTACGTTAAAAAAACCTACAAAACGTTAGAAATAAATTTAGTGGATATCACAACAGAATTAGAGTCGGAATACAGGGACGTAGATGTATGTTTGGCACTAATTGACGATGTTTTGAAATCAATAGATCAATTTAGAAAATTACAACGTGAAAATTTTGATGAATCAGCTCCACAAGCATTTAATAAGGGATTTACATTGTTTAAAACAGCAACTCAAATGAAAATTAAACTTGAAAGATTGAAAAAAGAACAAAGTGTAGTGAATAACAATTCTTGAGCAATGCCTCAAGTCAAGTTGCCCGACATACAACTGCCGTCTTTTAGTAGGGATTATATTGAGTGGTATTCGTTTATAGATACATTTAATTCATTAATAGGCAGTAATAATTCGTTGTCAAATTTGGAAAAATTTCAATATTTAAAATCATCTCTTAAGGGTGAAGCGGCAAAACAGTTAAGTCGTTAGAGATAACCGGTTTAAATTATCCAATTGCAATACAATTGTTACGTGATAGTTTTGAAAATAAACGTTTGATTGTGAACAGCCACATTCAAGCATTATTTAATATGCCATACATTAAAAAAGAAACAAGCCATGAATATCGTGAACTAATTAATGTAATTACTCAAAATACTAGCGCTCTTGAAGTATTAGACAGGTCTATAAATAAAACAGAAGATTGGTTAATTCACTTAACTTTATCGCGTTGCCCATATTCAATTCAAGTCGAATGGGAAAATCAACTGAAACATTCAGAAATGCCCACCTTAGACAAATTGAAAAAGTTTTTAACTAAACGTTGTCAAACTTTAGAATCTGTAAATCATACCGAAATTTCTTTAAAACCTAAATATCATTCAAATCAGTCAGTAAATTCAAATATAAATCAATTTGCATGTATTGTTTGCCATCAGCCACACCAATTATTTAGCTGTGACAAATTTCGATCGTTTGAAATAGCAAAACGATCTGATCTAGTGAGCGCAAAGCGCTTATGTAGAAATTGCCTCAAACCAGGTCACAACATAATTGAGTGTAAATCATCAAAAACGTGTAAAAATTTCCATAAAAAACATAACACATTGTTACAATTTCCAAACACGAATACAAATCAAACCCAAGGAAATATGCCAGGAACTAGTTCCTCCCTATACGTAAACACTTCAGAAAATGATCACATTTTATTGTCTACGTGTGTTGTTGAAGTACACACCGGAAATAATAAACAAAATATAAAGGCTCTATTAGATTCCGGGTCCCAAGCAAATTTAATTACGACTAAGGCAGCACAAAGGTTAAAATTAGAACAAGTTCAAACTAATCAAACATTTTCCGGTCTCGGTGCTAATAATTGTTTAATTCAATCGTCTGTAAATATTAATATAAGTTCATTAGTAAATAATTTCCATACAAGTATAAATTGTTTTGTTATTGATAAAATCACTAACAAATTACCTGCTCAAACTTTAAACATTAAACAAATTCAAATTCCTGGGGGAATTAAATTAGCTGATCCAAAATTTTTTGAAACAGCCGATATTGATTTATTAATAGGTGCAGAATTATTCTATGAATTATTAACAGCCGAGCGTTTACATAAGAATAAACTTACATTTCAAAATTCGAAATTAGGTTGGATTATTAGTGGTAGAGTGCCCTCTGCACCGTCTGTGAAAAATTTAACTTGTCACTCCGTAACCTTTTCTCAATTAAACAAATCCGTTGAGCGTTTTTGGCAGGTAGAACATGTAGATAATAATGAGCCAATTAAATCTAAAGAAGAAATTTTGTGTGAGGATTTTTTTTCGAAAACAGTAGAACGAGACTGCGAAGGGCGATTCGTAGTTGCATTACCGTGGAAAACCAATCCATCCGTATTGGGAAATTCATACTGGTTAGCCAAAACACGTTTAGTTAATTTATAGATTAAGTTACAAAATAATCCAGAGTTAAAACAAAAATATCATTCATTCATCAATGAATATATCGCACTAGGTCACATGGAACGAATCCCACACGGCCAGAACGAATTTAATTATTATTTACCGCACCATGCGATTATTAAAAAATCTAGCATAACAACAAAGCTGCGAGTAGTTTTCGATGCTAGCGCGAAATCGAAAAACGATATATCATTAAATGACATATTATTAACAGGACCTCCTTTACAAGATGACTTATTCTATATTCTAATTAGGTTTCGCATGCATGAATACGTCATCACGGCCGACATACAAATGATGTATCGTCAGGTCAAAATAAAAGATGCTGATTGTAAGCATCAACAAATTTTATGGCGTAAATCTCCTACTGAGCCAATTAGTATATATCAATTAAAAACCATTACATATGAAACTAGTTGTGCACCATATTTAGCCGTAAAATTTTTACAGGAATTAGCTAAGGAAGCCGATAATCAATTAACTTCCCATGTCATATTGCATGATTTTTATATGGATGACCGCCAAAACTTTACGTGATTCATTAATAAAAACGTTGAAACGGGGTGGGATGTCATTACGCAAATGGGCTGCAAGCGATGCAGAAATCTTAGGTGATTTAAATAATAATGATATCAGCAACTATGTGTTAAATCTCAATCCAGACGAGCAACTTAAAACATTAGGCATTCAATGGAATCCCAGTAATGATAAAATCGAATACAACCCCTTTAAATTAAATGTAGTTAGTTCAACAAAACGCACCATCCTATCAGAAATTTCTAAATATTTTGACCATTTAGGCTTACTAGGTCCGGTAATTGTAAAGGCTAAATTAATTATCCAAATATATGGAAATATAAATTAGATTGGGATGAACAAGTTCCTCAAGATATTTTGCAGTCGTGGTTAGAATTACGGGATCAATTAAATTCTATGAAAACAATCGAAATACCTCGCAAAGTAAAATCGTCATTCGAGTCTCTTATAGAACTTCACGCGTTTGGTGATGCTAGTATAAATGCATATGGCTCAGCAGTTTATTTGAAATCGGTAGAATCGAATGGATCTGTAAATAGTCAATTATTATGTGCAAAATCAAGAGTGGCACCCTTAAAGAGTATAACATTACCGCGTTTGGAGCTTTGCGCACCTGTTTTGACCGCCAATTTAGTACAACAGGTAAAAAATGCGTTATCTATAGAATCATTAAAGTGCCTCTATTATACGGACTCTACAATTGTATTATCCTGGATTAATTCGGATGCGGCAAAATTTAAACAGTTTGTTGCTCATCGCGTAGGTGAAATACAAAGATTATCAAACATAAATAATTGGCAACATATTCGGTCGGGCGACAATCCGGCAGATATCATTTCACGGGGGGCATTACCCTCCGAATTAATTAAAAATTCGCTATGGTGGAATGGGCCTGAGATTTTAAAACAGCCAGGGACTCTTAAAATATGGGTGCCTGAGCAGGAATTCAATATAGAGCTAAGAAGTTTAATTATAACTACTCATGGGTCATGCATTCCTTGGTTGAATAAATATTCATTTTTAGTTAAATTAATACGTGTCACCGCCTGGATTCAAAGATTTGTCAATAATATTTCAAAAGGGAAGACCAAATTGGGAGGAGAACTTAATCCAAAGGAATTAAATAAGGCCGAAATAAGCATTATAAAATCTGTACAGCAGGCAGAGTTTTCAAGGGAAATTAAATTATTAAAAAATAAGCAACCAATTGAATCTAGTAGTAATCTATTACAATTAGATCCTTTTATAGACGAATTTGGCATAATACGAGTAGGGGGTCGGCTAAGAAATTCTGAGTTAGAATACGATGCCAAATTCCCAATTATTTTACCAAAACATAGTTATCTCAATAAATTAGTTATCGGATACTACCATAACTTAAATTTTCATATAGGAATTCAGGGGACATTAGCGAGCATAAGAACTAAATATTGGCTCATAGCAGGTACAAATTTAGTTAAAAAATTCATTCGGAACTGTGTTGTATGTTTTAAGGCAAATCCGCAATCAACGCAACCCATAATGGGTAATTTACCGAAATATAGAACAACACAATTACTACCATTTAAAAAAACCGGAATCGATTATGCGGGACCATTCATGATAAAAGAAGGCAAAAGGAAATGTACAAAATTAATTAAGATTTATATAGCGCTGTTTGTTTGTATGGCCACAAAGGCGGTTCATATAGAAATTGTGAGTGACCTGACAACTGTCTCGTTTTTAGCCGCATTACGCCGATTCATGTCAAGAAGGGGTTTAGTTAGCGATTTATATAGCGATAACGCCACCAATTTTACTGGAGCAAATCGTGAAATTAAAAAATTGTATAACTTTTTACACGAGCAGCAAGATTCATTAAAATCCGCATTAAGCATAAATAAAATCAACTGGCATTTTATACCACCACGTGCTCCACATTTTGGGGGCCTCTGGGAAGCGGGCATTAAATCCACCAAACGTTTATTAACTAAGGTTGTTGGCAATGCCAATTTAACGTACGAAGAGTTTGTAACAGTAACAACTCAGATAGAGGCTATACTAAACTCTCGTCCCTTATACCCCTTATCACATGACCCTAACGATCTCTCCTTCCTCACACCCGGCCATTTCCTTATTGGAGATAACTTGAGGGCCCTACCGGAACCAGACTTGGAGGAGATCAACATTAGCAGACTGTCACGATGGCAACTCGTCCAACGGATCCAGCAGCAATTTTGGAAGAAGTGGAGCAGGGAATACCTACAGGAGCTTCAAGGTCGACGCAAATGGAAACGATCTAACGGGGACTCTTTAGAAGTAGGGCAACTTGTCCTCATGCAAGAAGACAACACACCTCCATGTCGGTGGCGAGCAGGACGGGTGGAGGCAATTCATCCCGGAGACGACAACATAGTGCGCGCCGCGACTATCAGAACGTCCCGCGAGTGTTTTGTGCGCCCTGTGGTTAAGTTGTGCGCGTTTCCCAAAGACTAAAAGTTATTTTCCCTCATATACAATTTTTTTTTCGTATTGTGCATTTAATTTAATAATTATCTAGTTACGTTAGGTATAGAGATTTTTATGTTATATAATTAGAATATTTATTATTATAGGTATGTCTTAATTATATTTGCGAAATTATCTAATTTCACCGGGGGGAGGATGTTACGACGCAGGTACAAGCGTCGTCGAACCCAAGCCTCCTTTGCATATTATTGGGGTACTTTACAAGCTATCGGGCTAGTGAACAATAAGTTGTGTGTGCGTTTTAACGAAACCGTCTTAGACCGTCGTAAAGGACTTAGCGGGTAGTTTACGACAACATCTGGCTGCCAGGCAACGGTCCAAGTCAGAAATTCGGCCCACCGCGGTTTGGCAACGGGGCGAAGAAAAACCCAAATCCGACCAATGGGGCAACTTTCGACACCACCACCACTTTTCCCTTCCACCCTTCGAGGAAGGTCAAAGAAGAATGCGGAACAGAAGCAAACGATCTATCGAGCAAGAAACATAATTACAACTATTTCGATGCTGTTAATTGTACAATTTGTAAATAGATTTGGTTAATTCAGTCTACTTCGTTATTATTCAAGTAATACTTATTAAACTTATTGTTTCCCCAACAAGAAGTGTAAACAAATATTGACCATTTAAAACACAACATTACGAATAATGCAAACAACAATTTTAGCAGCAATTCACTCTCTTATTACATGTGTTCACAATTACACCAATTGTTCAGTTGTAATAAGTTTCGCGAACTAAACCATTATAAATGTTTAGATGTGGTACGAGCAAAGAGATTGTGTAGGAATTGTTTAAAGGGAGGTTATAATGTTATTGAGTGTAAGTCAACATAACGATGCAAAACATGTAATAAATATCATAACACTATTACATTTTTCTAAACAAACTCAGTCAAATCCCTCTAATAGTAGTTTGTATATCAACGAGTCAATTAACGGCACCATGATGGCTACCTACTAACTTAGTTAAAGTTAGGGTAGGAGACACAAATCATTAACTAATAACATTATTACAAAATTAGACTTGAAAACGTTTAGAACAAGTCAAAACTTATCGGTTGCTAGTGCTAGATAGTAGTAGTAGTAGTAGTAGTAGTGTTAGGCTGTCGACCACGTGGTCCTTCCGCCATGTGTCATTTGTGTATTTGTGTGTGTGTGTGCTAGATATTTTAGGACACAAACTTAGTACAAAATAGTTATTTTTCCTCAATAATGCGTTGTTTCTCAATGGGTAAAATTACGAATAAACTTCCAAATGAGCGAATAAACGTTAAATAAATTGAATTTCCTAAGGATAAACAATTATCAGTTTAATTATTCTATAAATCAGCCGACAGAGAATCGGGGTTAAATTCTACAATATTCTTATAAAATCAGACCGTATGTTTGTAAAAATAAGCTAACTTTATAAAATAAACAATTAGTATGGGTAATCAGCAATAGGGTACTTGAAGGACTACCTCAGAAAAGGTTAAGTTGCCATTCAGTAATACTGGCCCATTTAAATTCAACTCTTAGAGGTTTTTGGGAAATCTAAAATATTCAACCAAATGATCAATTCAAATCAAAGAAGGAAATTTAATGCGAAAACTATTTTAATAAGAAAGGGACATAGATAGGCGATTTGTGGTTACACTACCTTGGAAGGGTGATTATGTCCACATTAGGGAAGTTTTATAGTAGTGCAAAGATAAGATTAATTAATCTAAAATAAAAATTAGAACGAAATTCCGATTTAAAAAAATGAGAAAGTCTCATTCATGTGGGAGTACATTCAGTTGGGGCATATGTCGCATGTCTCTTGTTGAGAAGATAGTAGTCATTTTTTACTACATCAAGTAGTAATTAAAAATTCAAGCCTAACGACTAAATAACGGGTGGTATTCGACGCTAGTGGCAAATCAAACGCTAAATTATTACTAAATGATTTGCTTTTAACTGGTCTTACTTAACAGGACTGTTTTGACGAAAATGCAGAATTTCGAACATTGCTAGTAGCTTAAACAGATTCTAAATAAACTAAACCATGGTTAAATAAGTAGTAGAGTTTTGTAAATCGAATACGTGTTACAGCATAAATCAATTATTCTATACACAATACATCAAATCCTAAAAGTCAAATACCGGGAGATCTGAATGTTAACGAGTTGAACACTTCAGAAACGCTTATAGTCAAGGCTACACAATCAAGTACGTTTGCCAAAGATATCTCTCAAATTAAATCCAATCAACCAATGAATACCATAATCCAGTTAGTTCCATTTATTAATGGATTTAGGTACGCTAAACTACTATATATATATATATATATATCAAAATTTCCTATTATTTTGCCAAAAGAAAAATGTTCTAAATTTGATAATACGTCATTATCACTGTCGAAATTTACATGCAGAGCCTCAAGGAACATTAGCGGCAATTCGGACAAAGTATTGGCAAATTGCAGGAAAAAATACAGTCAAACAAATTATTCGCGAATGTATCGTTTGTTTTAAGACAAATCCGCTGAAATCAGAGCCTACAATGGGAAATATCTGCTTGAGTATCGATGAGAAGAACTCAAATCATTTAGTAAAGCAGTGATTTATTATGGGGGGCATTTTTGATAAAAGAGGGTCAACAAAAGGCAGAAAAATTTATTAAAATATATATTGCTTTATTTGTGTGTATGGCAACAAAGGCAGGCACCTTGAAATTGTGCAAGACCTTGCGACTGAATCGTTTCTAGCTGAGGGAGGAATGGTTACTGATCTATCTAATTATAATTCAACAAGAAAAAACCGAATTAAAAGACAATCCAAGTATTGACTTTGGCAGTCTGTAGGAAGCGGGCATCAAATCAACCAAACGAATTTTATAAAAAAATCGCTAGTGGTGCAAGTTTAATGTATGATGAGTTCTTCACATTGTTAACTCAAATAGAATCAATCCTAAACTCTAGACCCTTATGTCGGCTGTCCAAAGATCCAAATGATCTAACCTTTCTCACACCTGGCCATTTTCTTATTCAAGAAATTTGCGTCCTCTTCCTGAGACAAATCAGAAGTACATAAAGATTAGTAGGCTATCTCGCTGGTGACTAGTGCAACGCATACAGAAACACATCTGGGCTAGGTGGCAAAAGGTATATCTCCAGAAGTTGCAAGGTCGTTGAAAATGGAAGTGATCATCTGTATTAACATACCACCAAGTCGTTGGCGAGCGAGAATAAGTACACTGAATCGAATAAAATCCGCAACAATCTATATAATTTAGTAAATCTATCAAGATTGTTGAGATTAATCTAATATAGGACCTGAAAGAAATTGTGACTTTAGAGATAAGTCATCAATGTCACTGGTGACGACGAGGGTCCTGAGAGCAATATCGGAGTGGAAGGTTGGGCCAGATCGTAAGCCCTTTAAACCATGGTGTGCAAGAGTGCGAGAGAGCACCCAGGGCCAAGAGAAAAGATATCCAAAGGAATCTGAGGAGGATGGACGTAGTGCAGTTATGCGCTTGTATACATAGAGGTAACAGCAGACCTACATACAGGAGTATTAGTGCCAGGGGCGATGGAGGCCGTAATTGAGGACTATTGCCGAGAAACGGAGTGCGAAGAGAGCCTGAAGAGGTTACTAAATCTGATAAACCAGTGTCTCTTAGAGGGCACCGTACTGACCACATACAAGAGCGCCAGGATGATAAATGTCAATAATGGGAAATCGGAAAAAGATCCATGTGGACATCGACCAGTTTTCCTCATCGGCAGGGCGTACCGCCATTGAGGAGGACTGGCCTGGCCTACCGAGGTAGATTAAAAGAGAACGCCTTGCTGAAAGTGAGTCTAATGAGGAACCTCTGAGGGAATAAACTGCCTCCCAGAGAATACCATCAATTTCTTATTGTGGCCGTTAATTGTGGAGGCACTGGAAAGAAGGAAAGTTCCAGAATACTTCCTCAGTATTGTAGAGAGCTACCTAAGCAACAAAATATTTCATCAGTTTCAGTATTTTAGTTTATAGAAAACTATTGCAGTCCTATTATAGAAGTTATAAAAAAATTAAAAACCATAAAATATATCAACAAAACAAAACTTTGATTAATATCGTGCGATTTGAAGGTTGCGATAAAGGCTGGTCACCCACCCTATATGAAATTTTTTATTTTAGTCACTGATTTACTATTGGTTTAATAAATAACCATAACAGATTATCTATTTAATGTATTCCAAAAATTAAAAGCAGTGTTTTAACTTAAATATCAAGGTGTATAAGGCTGGTTGAGTATCCACTATCCTACCCTCCAAATCAAAAAACACGAATAACGATTTATCAAAAATAAAATGCAAACATAACATATTTTCACAATGAATAAAGTACATAGCTGTTTAAAACAAAAAAAAAACATTTATTGAAATGCTCGGGTATGTCTAACCCTGACCCTAAATGTAATTAATCTTTCATCAATCTCACAATGTCAATTTCTTGAAAATTATTTCAGTATTTCACAAAAAAAATGTGAAACAAACTAATTGTAATTTAATTTAAACCATAATTAACTCAAGGAATCAAATTATTTCAGTCCTATTATCAAAATTATTTTAAATATTTAAAATTTAAAATTACAAAATGTATAAATAAACAAAATGGCGGTTTTGATTAAAATACTTAGAACCTTTCTTCAATATTTTATTTGTATCCAGATGCACATTTCGGACACAAAGTGTCCATTATCAATGGTGTTTTAATCACAAGTAATACCATAAGTGATGGCAATTTACTCGAATAAATTTTGTTTTTGCATGAAAGTTTGTTGCTTAGCGATTTTAATGAGAGCAACTGTCACGAAAAAATCACGAGCCGCCAGGCGAGTGATTTTTTCTATCAGTTGCTCGAATAAAAATCGCGATTAAGCAACAAACTTGAATGCGCTAAAAACAAAATTTATTCCGATTTAATTGTCATCACGAATGGTATTTGGAAAGACTATTCCACGACTTGAAACGAATATCGGTGAATGGTTCAATGTTTATATTAAAATTTTTATGATATATCTCCTGCAGTATTTTGGTCGAAAAATTCGACATTGATTAAATAACACCTCCCTTATAATCATTTGCATTTACCTTCTTTATATTATACGCCCAGTCATCATAATCGCGGCAAGAGTTTCCATTAAAGTTTTGCTAACAACTGGTAGTTTTTATCGGCGCAGATTTCTTCAAATCGTTTCCAAACACACGATCTCGTTTAAGTTTGATTTTATGGTGCAGAACTTGACACCGTCGCATTTATTATGGATGATAAAGTGTTACCAAACCTTTTGATTTTATAACCTACTTGCAACTGACATACGTAGAAACAACGTTTTTCGCTTTTTTATCAAGGCTAATTCAATTCATTTGTCGGGAAATAGCTAACTTCAGGTTATTCAGGTGAATAAACAGCAACTTGGTGTTTATTCACTTATAAATTGACGTGATTGGCTAAAAAATATCACATGCCTCATTTTCATTGGCTACATGCAATAGGAGTGGAATAGTCAAAGTTATTATTATCTTCAAGTAACTCAATCAACCAAATTAAAATGGCTGTTAATATGCTAAGATTTAAAGATTTAGAAGTCTGGCAACTCTCGTTCAATATAATATTTTATTTCAGTTACTATTTTACATTTGGTAATCAAAAAAAACCACAAAAAATTTCTATTTCTATTTAATATATTCCAAAAATTAAAATGAGTGTTTTAACTTAAATTTCAATGTATATGCAGGGTAGGTGGGTGACCACTATCCTATCCTCCAATTTTAAAAAGACAAGCAATTATTTTGTTGAAAAGAATCTTAAAACTAAAGCATATTTTAGTAATAAATAAAGTGTATACTGTTTAAAACCAAATAAACATTTATTGAATACGCGCGCAAGATTTGAAAGTTGAAGGCAGCTGATAGTTAGCGTCCTCCTACTGAATTTATTAATTTCTTCTTGGCCCTTTACTTTACGACAATGTTTAAGTCGCCTCTAGCAGCGCGGAGATAACTCTAGACTTGTCCAATGCTTTAACACAATAAATCTCGTTATAATACGGGAAGAGCTGGAGAGACTAAGGTTGGCGTTTGCTAGCTGAAATGGAGATAGACTTCCTTACGGATAGAGTAATATAGAGTAATATATAGCGGAGAGGGAAACAAGAAGGTGGAAAGAGGATGCCTACAACGATTGTGCTCAGAACAGATATTATGGCTCGTCAACATGAGAGGGTGGTTTTGAAGCCAGAAACAGATCAGACAAGCATATGCAGATGACCAGGTACTTGTGACATCAGCGACATTAGTTAAGAACTAGAGAATATTTGGAAAGAGGCATGGCAAAATGTCAACGATTAATAGGACGAGCGGGGCTTAGGTATTGCGAAGGAAAGACTATAACAATCTTCGTAGGCTGGAGAACAATAGCATGAAAATCAGAGACAAAGAGAAGAGAAAGGAAATGAGTGGAAATCACAAAACCTATCAAGTACTTAAATGTGACTTTAGATGACGCAACAAATTGAATTGAATATTCCAGAATGATACAAAACAGGCTATTCACAATGGCTGGGAAATTTGGGGCATATCACCGGAAAGGCTGAAGGTAATATAAAAGAGAGCAATACTGCCCATGTAATGGGGCGAAATGTGGGGCGATAGGGAAAAGGACTCAATGGTTAATAAATATCTAGAGGTAGCCCAAAGGCAAGGGCGTGTAGAACGGCGCTCCAAATCCTCACTAAGGTCAATGTCACTCGAAAAAGCAAATAAATATAAGGAAATCCAAGTAGGATACGAGGCAAAGCCAGATGCAAAAGATCTCATACACCCAGCGGGTACAGTACAAAACATGGAACAAAGATACTGAGAGGACGGGTTGAAAAATTGCCAAAAATACATGCAAATAAAGCAGCAGTAAGGGAAGCTCATAAGTGACTCAGACGTATTGCATTAGTGCACAGAAATGCGGTGACCTGAGATGTATACTATGAAATATTAGAAGCAAAAACAACAAAGAAACAAATTGATTTATAGTTAATAAAGAGAATGGTTGCGACCGTTACTACGTGGTAATCCATACTTACACTGAATTGAAAAATTCACTATGTTTTAACCACAAATAATTATTGTAAAAATATTACATAACGTGTAGGCACAATTATATAAATCTAAACAACACAGCACTCAAGTTTCGACGTTTTATCGTCATTATCAAGTTATGATACTTGATAATGACGATAAAACGTCGAAACTCGAGTCGTGCTGTATTGTTTAGATTTATATAATTGTGCCTACACGTTATATAATATTTTTACAATAATTATTTGTGGTTAAAACATAGTGAATTTTTCAATTCAGTGATTTATAGTTGATTATCTGTTCTAAATATTTTGTAACAAATTTAACATATTTCAAACGTGTATCAATTGTTTTTCCATTTTTTGAACGCATTCGAAAATTTGTGATTGGAACTCTTTAAATAATTAGTTTCACATGGATTATTTTAAGATTATTTCAAAATTTCATTAAATAAAATTAACATTCTTTAAATTTTTAAAGCATGATCTATTCTAAATACTATTAATAAATTTCAAATGTATGTATGTATGTATCAATTGTTTTTTCAAATTTTTAAACTCATTGGAAAATTTGTGATTGAATTTTTTAATTTTTTAGTATCATATGAATTATTTAAAATTTCTTTAAATAATGTTAAAATTTTTTTACAAATTCTTAAAGTAGAATCTATTTTGAATAGAAATAATAAATTTTAAACGTATATCAATCGTTTCTCTATATTTTCAAATACAATTTATTGTTTGTGATTAGAAATTTTAATTTTCAACCTTTCATTAAAATTATTTCAAAATTTAAACAAATAATGTTGCTATATTTTCAAAACTTCTTTAAATAAAATAATTTCTAATTAAAATTAACAACTTCGAACTTGTATCAATTGAAAAACAATTTTAATCGCATTGAAAAATTTGCGATTGGAATTTTTTAAATTGTTCCTTTCATTTCGATTATTTCAAAATGTTTTAATTTTTTTCTATAAATTCTTAAAGTTAAACCTATTCTAAGAAAAATTAATAAATTCCAAATGTATGTATGTATGTGTGAATTGTTTTTACAAATTTTTAAACTCATTTGAAAATTTGGGAATTTTTTTTATTTTTTTTTTGTATTATTTGGATTATTTTAAAATTTCATTAACTAATGTTAACAAATTTATACAAATTGCTAAAGTAGAACCTATTTTGAATAAAATCAATAAATTAAAGACGTTTATAAATTGTTTATCCATTTTCAAACGCAATTGAATATTTGGGATTAAATTAGATTATTGTTAAACGTTTCATTAATATAACTTCAAAATTTAAGTAAATAATGTTGCTATATCTTCAAAAATCCTTTAACTAGAATCAGTTCAAAATACAATTAACAAACTACAAATCTGTATCAATGTTTTATTATATTTTTTAATACCATTGGAAAATGTATGATTGGAATTTTTGAAATTGTTTGTTTCATTTGGATTATTTCTAAATTTTATTAAATAATATTAGCATTTAAACATCCCTCCCCACATTATTTTCATTATCAAACAATTCCTCTCCAATAGATCCCTAAAAGTCAAAATCCAAAACTCATTTTCTTCTTCCTTTACCCCCGAACAAGGACTCTCTCACGGCTCTCCTCTCTCACCTCTGTTATATAACATGTTTTGCGTGGATGTCTACAACCCCGATCCTTCCTACTTTAACCCATCCAAATATCTCCTGCAATTTGCAGATGATACGGCCTTGATCACACATGCTCCCACAATACCAAAAGCCCTTCAATTCCTTCAAGAGCTTATTGACTCCCTTCAACAATGGTTTGCAAAATGGCGCATTAAAATCAATCCCCACAAATCACAACTCCTAATTCCTTATCATCGCACCAATAATTCACCCCATAAAGTCTTTATTTCCCAAACTATGATCCCTCCTTCAGTTTCCGTTAAATACCTGGGCATAACCATAGATCAAAAAATCAATTTCAAAAAACATACTGCTGTAATAAAAAATAAAATAACTTCTAGGGCAAAATGCTTTAGGAGCTTAACATATAAGAACAATGGAATTAATACCAGCACAGCTGTTAGAATTTATAAAATGATATGCCGCCCACTACTCGACTATGGTTGTGCCCTCTATACCAATTCCAACAATCCAACATCCCGTAATATTGAAGTTAGCGAGCTAGCATCCCTCCGTACCCTAACCAAACTCCGACATCCTCTTAATCCTTTACACAATCCATCTAACCAGCTCCTCTATGATACCACTTTAGTTATCCCTATCCTAGAACGCCTTCGATTCCTATCAGAAAATTCTCCAAAAATCCTTTCAACTTCCATATCTTATCCCAATATTGTCTTTCCAGAAACCCTAATATTAACCCTAAATTTAAATATCCCAATTCAACCATATTTGATTTCATTTCATCATTTCATCCTTTTACTCAATAACGACTGACGCCATATGACTGGACAGCACAAGGCAGAAAGACCTCTGGTCGATAGCCTTTTGACAAATTAATACATTAACACCTCATTCATTATTCATTATTCACTATTACAATGTAAATATGTACAAAATTTGTCAATAAATATATGTTACTACTACTATTAGCATTTAAATAATATCTTAAAGTACAACCTATTCTAAATAAATAATAAATTCCAAATGTGTATCATATCTTTCTACATTTTTTAAATTCATTGGAAAATTTGTGCTTTAATTTTTTTTATTTTTTCGTATCATTTGGATTTTTTTATAATTTCATTATATAATGTTATTACATTTTTGCAAATTCTTAAAGTGGAATTTATTTTGAATTCAATTAATAAATTCGAAACGTATATTAATTGTTTCTCCATATTTTTAAACACAATTGAATATTTGTTATTAGAATTTTTAAGTTCAACGTTATTAGAATTATTGCAAAATTTGACCTAATAATGTTGCTATATTTTCAAAAAAATTTTAACTAGAATAAGTTGTAAGTAAAATTAACAAATGTAAAACCTGTGTCAATTGTTATTCTATTTTTTAATCGCATTGGAAAATTTGTGATTGGAATTTTAAAAACTTTTCGTTTCATTTCGATTATCCTTGGATTTTTTCAAAATTTCATAAAATACTTATAATATTTTTTTGTAAATTCTTAAAGTATAGCATGTTCTAAATTAAAATAATAAATTCCAAAATTTGTATAATTAGTTATTACATTTTAAACTCATTGGAAAATTTGTTATTAGAATTTTTAATATTTTCGTATCATTTGGATTATTTTGAAATCTCATTAAATAATATTTATAAAAATGTTTGTAAATTCTCAAATTAGAATCAATTTTGATTAAAATTAATATATTATAAATATACAGGATGTCCCGTTAATGTGGGGAAATGGCTGGACCATATATTCCTGGGGTCAAAATATGATGATTTAACACAACTTATCTATATCCAAAAATTTACGGTTAAGCCGGAATTTGTCTTCAAAGTTTCAAAAATGTTTAATTCTTTTGTTTATAACAATTTAACGCTTTATTCGATTTGAATGAAATTAACTATTAATAACTACCTTAGTATAATACATCATTTAAGTTATTATGGACATTAGTGATTAACAGGAAATGTAGAAAACAGTAGTACCACCACTTAAAAACTAAAATATTTATTTATTAGTGCATCCAATAAAAGCTAAAAAAATATTTCTTGAAAGATCAATTAATTATAAAACTTTTTTGTATCTTAATAATATTTGATATCTTTTACGGTTTTTGCACAAAAAAATAAAATATGAATATAGTATGCAGATTTGCACCCATTAATAAGTAAATCAACTTATTCAATTGAATAAAAATTAAATAATATTAATTGATACAATCAATCAAAATAACATCTAACACTTTTTAAACAATTTTCTTAGCAAAATTCTAATACAAGCAAGAAATCTGTTTGCTGCAAATGTGAATATTTATGAACTATAATGAAATTAACAGTACATGATTTAAAGACACTCAGTAATTATTATTTTACATAATTTACATTTTTTAAACAAAGACGGCCACGAAAAACATATATTTTCGATTTGATGGAAAACTAGATTTTGTTTTTACTAGATAAAAAAAATATATTTTATTTTTTTGTGCGGAAACCGTACAAAATATTAAATTTTATTAAAAGACAAAAAAGTTTTAAAATTAAATTCTCTTTCAAGCAGTATTTTTTTAGTTTTTATTGGATGCACTAATAAAAAAATATTTTAGTTTTTAAGTGGTGGTACTACTGTTTTCTACATTTCCTGTTAATCACTAATGTCCATAATAACTTAAATGATGTATTATAGTAAGGTAGTTATTAATAATTCATTTCATTCAAATCGAATAAAGCGTTAAATTGTTATAAACAAAAGAAATAAAAATTTTTGAAACTTTGAAGCCAAATTCCGGCTTAACCGTAAATTTTTGGATATAGATAAGTTGCGTCAAATCATCATATTTTGACCCCAGGAATCTATGGTCCAGCCATTTCCCCGCATTAACGGGAAACCCTGTATAGCAATTGTTTCTCTATGATTTTAAATGCAATTGAATATTTGTGATTTTAAATTTTTAAGTTCAAATTTTCATTAAATTTATTGCAAAATTTGATCAAATAACGTTGCTATATTTTGAGATATTCTATAACTAGAATCTCTTCTTAATAAAATTAACAAATTTTTAACTTGTATCAATTGTTTTTCGACTTCTTAATCGCATTGGAAATTTTATGAATGCAAATTTTAAAGTTCATCTTTTCATATTAAGTTTATTTCAAAATTTAACCAAACAATATTTTAATATTTTTAGAAATTCTTTAAATAGAATGTATTCTAAATAAGATTGACAAATTTCAAACGTGTTTTATTTGTGTTTCCATCTTTAATCGCATTTGAAAATTTCTGGAAACTTTAATATTCATCATTTCATTAGGATTTTTTTTAATTCAAACAAATGATGTTTTTAAGTTTGTACTATTTTATTTTATTGTAAAATACATTTTAGCGAAAATTAGTAATTTTCAAACGTGTTCAATTGTTCTATTATATTTTTACACGGATATTAAAATTTAAAAATATAAACTTTTAATGTTTGAATCAATCTAGGATTATTTTAAATATTACCCAAAATAATGTATTTTAATTTGTTAATTATCAATCTAGAGCCTATTCTAAATAAAGTTAACAAACTACAAATGATGTCAGTTGTTTCACTATTTTTTAATCGGGTTAAAAAATTTGATGTAGGAAATTTTATAATTCGTAATTGCGATTATTTCAAAATCTTGACAAATATCTACAAATTCTTAAAGCAGAATCTATTCTTAATGAAACGATATTAATAGGAGGACATAACGAAGCAGATGGCAATCAAAAAGCGGAGACCAAGTTACATGTCAGCAATATACAATTGAATATCCTGAGAAATTCTCTGAAAAATAAACCATTTACATGGCAATTGTTAATTGATTTTTCAGAGCGAGTTTATTTTAATATTTAGTACATTGGTGGATGTGCCGGGCCTGGATTATTAGTTATCGCGAAATATTTTTAATTTTCAATTAAAATATGCAACAAATAAAAATTAAATTTAAATCATTCACTGTTCCCAAATAGTCTAATTTTAATTAGGGTTTAATAAACCTTCTAATTAATATAAACATGTTTTTTTTTACTTTTGTTTATTACAATTTATTTTTATATGTTAAGTAGTTTAGATAAGTTTCTTATTTTATTTTTATTTAGTTATTTCTCTAAATGTTTTTTCTAATTTACATAGGGTGAATCCCGTCAATAAAGTTATTATTATCACGGGTTGAGTGAGAATTTAATGAATCGTCTAATTTTGTGTAAACCCTTTCTCTTCTTATTATATCACCAATAATTTTAGGATAACTAAATTGCCACTATAAATACTTTATTTATACAGGATTCTATACATCAATTAATTATTATTATTTAAAAATATATATGTATACTTCTCCTTAACAAGTAACAAATCATAAACAGTTTCCTGTGTAATATAACACAACTAATAGGTTTACTAGAGTAACATAACAATAGAAATTCTATCAGAGAAGACAATGACGCCATTGTGTCTTAAAACAATGAGGGACTGTAACTTGTCTGGTGGCAAATTAAACCCTTAATCCAGTACCGGACAAACGATCGGAGCATCCTCCTTCTTCCTTCCTGCGAAAGGAGCATCCTACAGATGTTCGTTTGCTACTAAACATTGTACGAGACCA
Organism: Ontholestes murinus; assembly: GCA_963969525.1. Taxonomy (NCBI): domain Eukaryota; kingdom Metazoa; phylum Arthropoda; class Insecta; order Coleoptera; family Staphylinidae; genus Ontholestes; species Ontholestes murinus. The sequence continues at coordinate 9,156,472 of OZ018397.1, forward strand.
ACTTATTGATACCGTTCTAATTAATATTAAATTTAATACAATGATACAATAATTAATTGACACATATTTTTTATTGTGTTCATATTTAAAGAATTGTGGCGAATTACTAGAAAATTCACTAAATAATGCATTAATAATATTTATTTTCCTGTGCGAAAGTATGGTTCGAGGGTGTTTCTACTATTTATGTTGATTCATTTTATTAATATCTAGTAATACATTATCAAGTAAAAATAATGTTACAAAGCACTGTAAATGTAAAATGGTTTAAAACAATGGAAAGTAGAAGTTCTGCATGTATGTAATATAATCCATTATGTCAAAAGCAAACATCATATTACGCATTATTAATATAAAGCTGTACATACATAATTATCCATCAAGCAAGATTTTGATATTTATTATTTATTATATATGTTAAATACAATACGTTATTAACTTTAATATTTGTATAAGTCAAGCTTAATATTAATCATATCTAATTACTTTTTAAAAGATATTATATGCTTAAAATAATTTAGAAGTTATTTTATCAACACTCAATAAAAATTCCTGCATTATCTAATCAGATTTTTTACAATAGTTGCAACGATTTTTGGCAAATGATTGGCATCAGTTTGGTATGTTTAATCACATTTTATTCCTTAATATTTAATTTAATACTACCTTTAGAATACATGTTTATTTCATTATTCTAATAATTTCGTTAGAAGGTAATAATGGAAATATTCTGTCGGCTGAGCCTTTAAAAAAACCATTGTTTTATTTTAAGCTGAAAAGATGCAGTGCGAATGAAGGCATTAGTCATCCCTCGAAGTGCGCCTTGTAAATTTCTTCCACCCCATTTAAATTTAACGCAGTGTTTTCTAGACGGGGTCGAGTTTGCCTTTTAGATTTAGGGGGCTGTTTACGTCCCACCTTTTCTCCTGCCTCTCCTTTAAATACACATTAAAAGACACCCGAATGACCGTTTCCTCTCCGCCACTTTTCATTTCAATTTAACTTAATTCCCACTTTTGTTCCAGCGGCTCCCCTCCATTCCGCGCCCTTGCCTCCTTATAAATATTGCGCCAATCCTTTCAGTATTATTCACGAAGAAAATATTTGTCCTGAATAAATGAGGAGGTACGTAAAATATCAAAGAATTTAAGATGATTCGTATGTATGCCCTTACGCGACCAAAAAAAATAAGATCTTCCCCTGCTAAGGCACAATGAAATTGCCGAGGAGGACACGCATATATAAACATATCAATAATTTATCGGTCGAATTTGATGGAAGTCGTAAATAAAAGAATGGATCCCTTAAATAATATATTACATCAGTATATTTTAAAGTTCATTTAAATACAAAATAGTCATCAAGGGTGAACTGCGCATAAGGACAGCAGCCAATCTAATGACCAACTTAATTATCTAAAAAGCAGACAAATTTTTAGAAGAGAAAAAGTTAACTTCGATAGAATTAAATATTTTATTTAAAAAAAATTAATATTTTATTTAAGGATTAAAATTTGCAATTTGGCCAGAAATAACCATTCAAATTTAATAATTTGTTAGAATTTAATTTAAAAATTTTAATTTCGTTCCTTCTCATATTTTTAGAAATTAACGAAAACAATTTATATAATAAAATTTTATAATTCTTTGAAAGCAATAAATTATTTTGCAGAAGTCAATATTGGTTAGGCATGGCAGATTTATAGTTATAGCTGTTACTGACCTGGTAGATAAAATAATCGACTGCTATGAATAGGGAAATTATGCATCATTAATTGACTTATCCAAAGCGTTAGATTCGATGCTTCAGTGCTTACTTTTTCGGAAGCTATACGAGAATAATTTTGATCCAAACAGTTTTTGGCTTATTACGTCTTATCTCAGCAATCAGCGTTTTTTAATGGTGATATATCGGAAAAATTGATATTTGATCATGGTGTACCTCAAGGTTCGACGCATAGCCCAAGCGTTATCTTTAATTTATGTTAATGGTTTCGTGTATTATATCGAACAGAAAGAGCTGTACCGGAAAGAAGCAACAAAACGGGATGATTAAAGATAAGAATGGAAACATTATTATGAATTTACCTAACAGGATCAAAGGTTGTGAAGAGTACATCAAGGATTTCGAGATCAGAACACAGAAAAGAAAATACAAAAACGCAATGGCCACCAATAACCTCCAATAAAGTAAAACACTCGATTAAGAACTCCAAAGATAGAAAAGCGGTTAGTCTAGATCATGGATGCACAGACCGCGGCCCGCGGGCCGCATGCGGCCCGCCGGTCGAATACCGGTGGCCCGCCGACAGCAAAAATAATACTCTCGTACATTCTAAAAATATTGAATTCTATTCCAGAATAAAACCAAAAAAAATATGTTCGAAAAGTAATTTGAATCTCGCGCGCGCGCTATTACGGTGCGCCGTACGTGCGTCGTCGGTAACAGCGGTCGGTAATGTTCGTGCTGATCTCGGTTAAATTCGTTTGCTTGAAGAAGCGCGGCGGCCGGCGGCGCGATGACGATCGCTCGCGTAGATAGTACACGACTCGAAGCTTCCAGAGTCGGTTTCGAGATTTCTCCAGACAGTTTTCGACTCTATACGCGCGGTATAAAAGCCACGTTTAATCGCCGCTAGGTGTATTAGTGTTCTGTGAGTTTAATAGAGGTTTTGGAAGGCAATAGTTGTACTCCACTAGCCGGTGTCATATATTTTGATCCACATTCAACGTAGATTTCCTGTTGCAGTGTTAACCGTCAAGTGCCGTGTATAATTGTGTTGTGAAATCGTAAGTAAAACTCTATTATTAATAAGTGTTTCCCTACCTATTTAATCAATTATTTTTGATAATTTAAAAAGGATGGGTAATTTAAGTAGGTACTGTAATTGTTTTTAGGTGCTGTGTTAATCCTAGCCAGGATTAGAACGCAACATGGACAAGCCAGGACCTAGTAAAAAACGTAAGGTTAAAGATGAAAATCGGCAATTTCAAGAAATTTGGACTGAGAAATACTTTTTTGTATGGTCGCATAACAAAGTCGTTTGTTTAATTTGCAAGAATTCTGTTGCAATTGCAAAGGAATATAATGTAAAAAGGCACTATGAAACGCAGCATCCTTCTTTTACCAAGTTTACAGGCGAATTAAGAAAGCAAAAAATGTTGTCTTTAAAACGGGAGCTTACGGGTCAGCAAGCTATGTTTAGAAAACCCATTGAAGATTCAGAAACAGATACAGAAGTTAGTTATGAAATTTCTCGAATGATAGCAAAGCGAAGTCGCCCCTTCAATGATGGGGATTTTGTAAAAGAATGCATAGAAATTGCCGCTAAGAAAATGTGTCCAGAAGCAGCAAAAAAGTTTGAGAAAATTCAACTGAATCGTATGACCATCCAAAGACGAATTATGGCTTTGTCAGGTAATATTGCGGAACAATTAACTGAAAAAACTAAGATCATTGAATTTTTTTCATTAGCACTCGACGAATCCACTGATATTAGTTCCACAGCTCAACTTCTAATATTCATACGAGGTGTTACTCAAGATTTTGAAGTCGTAGAAGAGTTATTAGGAATGTGTTCATTGAAAGGTCAAACCAAAGGAGTTGATATACTCAAAGTACTTTTGGATGAGCGTTCAAAAACTGATTTGGACTTATCAAAATTATCGGGAGTTGCGACTGACGGTGCTCCTTCGATGATTGGTGTCAATTCCGGGCTAGTTACTTTGCTGAAAAAGCATCTGCAAGAAAAAAACATAAAGGCTGAAGATCTCATGCAGTTTCACTGCATTATACACCAAGAAGCCCTCTGTGCTAAACAAATTGAATTTCAAAATGTCATGAAAGTGGTAGTTTCGACTGTAAATTTCATAAAATCACGAGGACTCAATCACAGGCAATTCAAACAATTCCTTGATGACATCGAAAGCGAATATGGAGATTTACTGTATTATACAGAAGTAAGGTGGCTAAGTCGTGGATTGACACTGGAACGATTTCTAAATTTAATAGAAGAAATTGGAATATTTCTGGCGGAAAAGCAAAGGGATGTCCCGGAACTTAAAAATCCTGATTGGTTGTGTGATTTGGCTTTTTTAGTTGACATTACAAATCATTTGAATGTCTTGAACACACGGCTTCAAGGCAAAAATCAACTGATATCCCAGCTCTACGCTCATGTATCATCCTTTCAATGCAAGCTGACACTTTTCAGATCGCAATTGAATTCTGGAAATTACAATCATTTTCCGAATTATAAGAAAATGGCTGAAAAATTCAACAAAACTGCGATTAATTTCAGTTATGTAGAAAAGCTAGATATTTTGATTCAATCTTTTCAAGACAGATTTTCGGAGTTTAAAAAAGTGAAACCTCTGTTGGACATATTCAGCAATCCTTTCACGATTTCAGTTGAAAATGCGCCAGAGTCAATGCAGTTAGAAATTATCGACATTCAAAACGACGAAGATTTACGCAACAAATTCAACGAAGGAGACTTGCTGAACTTTTACCGCTGCATTGATAAAAATATGTACAAAGAGTTGCGCATAAACGCTCTGAAATGTGCCAGCTTATTTGGTTCTACCTATATATGTGAACAAACTTTTTCAATACTTAATAATAATAAAACCAAAAATAGAAACCGCCTTGCAAATGAAAGTTTGGAAGCAGTTTTACGTGTTGCTACAAGTAAATTTGAGCCAAATATAAAAAAGATTGTAAGCACTATGCAGTGCAACGCTTCAAATTAATAAATTCCTTTTTAATTTTAATACATTATTATCAATTATTTATTGTCTTTAATTACCTACACTTCTGGCGGCCCGCCATCAGTTCATGATTTGCCCGAGTGGCCCCTAGTCTTAATAAGTCTGTGCATCTCTGGTCTAGATGAAAGTCCCGTAGAGATCCTCAAACTAATGGAAGATTATAATATACACCATTTGCAGCTCTATATAATATTATATTATATTTGTCTTTATCATACATGCTTTTATAAAATATTAACAAAAATTGGCACAAAAAAGTATACATATGTAAAAAATACAAATTTTGTCAGCATGCTGAAGGACAGAATTCACTTGCATTAAATGTTCTTCCATTCAGACCCATGTCTCTCCTCTCCTCCGCTGTTCCAAACGGTCAAGCGTTGGATACTTATTTTTTTAGCATTTAGATGCTTATTTTTCCCTTGATTTCGGGATGCGTTTTATAACATTTTCAGATAACATCTATAATAGTGGTAACATACCACAAAAATGGCTGAAAAGTGCTTTCATCCTTCTACCAAAGAATGATAATGCTAAAAATTGCTCGGACTATAGAACAATTAGCCTGATAAGCCATACTCTAAAAATTCTTTTGAAGATCATCCACAATCGTATATATAAAAAATTAGATGCCGATATAAGCGAGACTTTGGATTCCGCAAAAATCTTGCCACACGAAAACCCCTTTTCGGAATGAATGTCTTGATTCAACGATGCCTTGATATGAATCTAAATTTATATCTATGCTTTATTGACTACGAAAAGGCATTTGATAAATTATATTAAAACATCCTAGAAGAAAAAGGGCTTGATTTAAACAATGTCCGTCTAATTAAAAACTTATATTGGAACCAGAAAGATGTAAAAAACGTCGATGAACAACAATCCAAAGAGATCAAAATCCGAAGAGGTGTTAGGAATCTATTTTTAAAGAATCTTTGACAGAAAGTTCTGGAGGAGTAATAATCAACGGAAGAACGATTAACAATTTTCGGTATGCAGACGATACTGTGCTAATAGTAACCAGTAACATGGACCTTCAAAATATGCTTCTAGAAGTCCATAGTGTATCAAACCACTGCATATTGAAGGTAAATCTAAAGAAAACTAAATATATGTATGTGACGAAGATTCATAACAATAATATCACAGACCTAATTATAGAAACCAACAGAATCAAAAGAGTAAAAGGATACCAATATTTTCGTTAATATGAAACAGCTCCTTCCTAATCGTAACCTAAATCTACAGCTAAGAATACGCATGGTGAGATGCTATATTTTTTCTATTTTTTTATATGAAATGGAGGCGTGGTCGCTTAAAAAAAATAACACAAAAAAATAGAGGCATTTTAATTGTGGGTCTATCGGTGCATGCTAAAAATAACATGGGACAGACCCTATAACAAATGAAGAAGTTATGCACAGAGTCCAAAAAGAAAAAGAGCTTGTTCAGGCCATCAAAAAACGAAAATTAGAATATTTTGAACATATCATGTGGGGGAAAGATACTCTATTCTACAATTGATCATGCAAGGAAAAATAGACGGTAAAAGATCAAGTGGCATAAAAACCTACGAGAGTGATATGGACAGACATCTACCGAACTATTTAGAGTTGCTGCATCTAAAGTGAAAATTGCCTTAATGATAGCTAATCTCCGTTAGGAGACAGCACCCTAAGAAGAAGAAATCAATCAATACAAAATCAAAACAATAATTATTTGTTTAGTTCAAACAGCTATGTACATGGGCGTGATATCAACAACTATGGGTTTAAATTTTTTAATAAATTGTCCGCTGAATTATAGAATTTATGACATAACATTTTTACATAATAATCGAGTAGGCTTTCTACTCTTGGGAAGAATACCTAGAGTACAAATTTAGTATAAACAGAAATTTTGTAAATAAAATATCAATTTAAAAAATATATTTATTTAACTTTTCTTGAAAACTTATTAACAAAAGAACTAAATCAAAAATACATATTTTAAACTGCTCTTAAAAAAAAACGAATTGAAATTTGTTCAAATTGAAATTAATTGCAAATAAATGGGTTAAAAATTATCAAAAATACAATTTAAAATGTGTTCAAGTTTTTGTGATAAAATACAATTAAAAAGAAAGTGCATGTCAACTTATACATCCTTGATCTGTGAGCAGTTGGTATTTTGCTTTTTTTTAGTAGTAGTAGTAGTGTTTGGCTATCGACCACGTGGTCTTTCCGCCATGTGTCATTTGTGTATTTGTGTGTGTGTAAATGATCTTGTTACTTTAAAGGATCGCCCCCGTCACTCTAAAGCACTATTAATTGTATCCCAATGGTAAATGGTACCGGTCACCCATCCACCTTGACTCGAACTAACGTTGCTGTACTCTCGCTAACGCTAGTTCGGCCGCAACCCAATTTTAAATTATACATTGCCCAAATAAATCAAAGGGCATACATGTATTTTTTTATATTTTTGTTGGTTAACTAACTTATCAATTAAAGAGGGCGTCCAAGCATTTTAAACATCAATTATTTTCATAGTATCTATTTCTTTTATAAATAAGGAATCTGTAAGAGGAATATTGAAGCGCAATAAAGCACTGAATGACGGGCCGCCAATTTGTGTTTATAGGGATGATTGGAACAATTGGGTATTACTCGTTTTTGTATATATGTCCAAAATTAGTGTTTCGTTAGACTGAGTTATTGAGAGGTCTAGAAACATGTTAGATACGTCAAATGATACAAGCTTATGGTTAGATATGATTCGGTTAGTTCCTTTGAGTTAAGATGGCAGGCCATTTTATGAGCGGGAGAATTAATGGAATAAACTACTGGACGGATCAGAGATTTATCTTTGTGAATTTTTACTAAACTGTATAATCTGAGGAAGTTAGGATTCATAGGAAATAAACGGTTTTTCGTAAATTTGTCAATGATTGAATTGCATGCATCTGCAGTGATTTTTAGTTGTTTTAGATATTTTGAAGTTGGCCTTAAATTAATTGATATCTAAGCTATTTAAGAAGTTTTCTACTTTTGAAATATAGGTTTGTTTATCTAAAATAATAACTGTAATTATCAAAGTATTATCTGTTGCCTTCTTTTTAATAGATTTAATGAGTGATTTGTTTTGTAGTCTTAATAAGACACAATTGTTTGTAGATTTAGGAAATATTTTCGTGTTTTCTGATTATTAATCCATATCTTACATTATATTAAATGAAAAATACGAAACAATAGAATTTGAAATTAGAATTAAAGGCAAATACATGCAAAAATCAAAGGCCTGTATTACTTTCGATTAACAATCCAAGAGAATGCACTGGCAACAATTAAAAAGATACACAACTTTTCTACATACCCAAAAAAAACAAAGAAATAGGTTAAGAAATAAGAAATAATAACACTTTGTTTTTTTAAAATTCGCGATACTAGCAAAGTGTTATTATTTCTTAACCTATTTCGTAATCAAGATGTCTCACAAAGTCACGGCTTCAACAATCAAAAAACAAAGAATAAATCAATATATCACGCGCTCTTTACGTTAAAAGATAACTACTTTTGCACCATCTGGGAAAACACAACAAAAAAGAATATGATAAAAATATTAATCTACCCAAATAGAGTGCTAAAAACTGTACCAACATGGAATTATATAGAAAGACAAAAGAGTTAAATTTAAAAAAAATAATAACAATGACAATCTACTCTTCATCTATAAAATAAGAAACAATATTATACAGATAAATATCACACTAACTAGAAATAAAGTAATAGATAACTAAAACATAAAAAGAAAAACTAACATAATTCATTAGAAAACAATAATAATAATAATAAATTTATTATATGGAAAAATCTCATTTTTAGACAATAAACTTAAGCTAATGGTATTAAAAACTTAAAACCTAAATTAAAACTAAAATTAATTACACTAACAACATATAATACAAATAACGATTTAAATTAACATATTACATATTCTGAAGATTATGTTTGAATATATTATAATTAGATCCGAAAAGATTAATTGAGGAATGTACGTTATATTTATTCATACTATGAATTGGGTTAGATTTAGAAGAAAATTTTGTTCCGTGAGTGGAAAGTCTAAAAATGGAAGTGTGTCTAGTGCGCCGATTAACTGGAGCTAAGTGAAAATTAAGACACATTAATAGCTGCTCACTGTCCAAACTTCCATTAATTAGACGATATAGTAAGCACACATCAATAAAATCCATTCTATCTTTAAGGCTACGTATATTTAATATACTTTTAATAAACGAATAATTGTCCTAAATATGAGTCATACCAATTTTGAACTCTTGTTTTGTATTCGTTCAAGCATATCTATATCCCCAATCTGATATGGTCGCCAAATGACAGAAGCATACTCCAATGTACAACGTACAAGCGCACAAAATAGAACGTTTAGACAGTCAAAATTCAGGTCCTTACCAACATGCCAGACTAAACCCAATTTTCTCAAGGTGGTATTACAGACATTAAGCATATGAGGGTAAAAACTTAAACTGGAATCAAATATCATTCCTAAATCCTTATACTGCAAATCAATTGATTGAAGTGAGTATGTATGTTAAACTAAATGTTTGTTTCTACAAAAAGACAAAGAAAAACACATGCTTTTTACTTCCAAATCTTCTTATATAGACATACAATCCCTAACAGAAACAACAGCTTTAAATAGTTTAATATCATCATACAACAACAAATTATAGTTTTTAACATAATTGCATATATCGTTGATAAACAAGGTAAATAATATTGGTCCAAACTTGCGGGACCCCTGATGTAACTAAAATAGGCGTAACCTTAAAATTATTTAAACGAATAATTTGTGTTCGTTGCGAAAATAATTACCACGTAACAGTTTTATCACAAAAGCCACGATATTGTAACTTTTTTAGGAGTAATGTGTGGTTCATTCTATCAAAAGCATAGCAGAAATCAAGGTAGATAGAATCAACCTGCTTTTGGTCTCGAACTGCATTTGATATATACTGTCTGTAGGATAGAAGATTTAAATTTGTTGATCTATTTGGATAAAAACCGTGTTGACTGGGAGAAATTACACTGCGGGGCATCGATGAAATTTGTTTAGCAACTCCTCTGTAATTATTAATTAGTTTACGATTACCTGCTTTAAAAATAGGAGTAATATAACTGACTTTCCATTTAGAAGGGAAACTACCTGATTTTAGTGACTTTGAAAAGACATCAAAAATAGGACCACATAGAGAAAAACCACAATTAATAAGAAAGCTATTAGGAATTTCAACCGGACCTGAGCTATTACTAGGTTTTAATTTGATAATCCTATCAAATAATTCTGATTTTGACAATGTAAGTTTTTCACCATTAAAGACACCAGAGCATGTTAAAAATTCAAGTTGTGGTTTGTTACTGATATCATTACTAACGTAAACGGTTTTATAGTATTCATCAAATGCGTTTTCAATATCACAACCGTTGTAAACCTCAACTCCATCGAATTCCATAATTCAAGGAATCTTTATAATAATAGTTACGAATATATGACCAGCAATATTTAAGATCAGAAGTTACCTTTTTACTGATATTATCAAGATGTTGATTATATTGAGAAGCACTCAATTGTTTGCATACCCTACGAATGTTGGCAAAATGGTTATAATCATCTAAGCATTTGCTCTTTGTGAAAATTAAATGTACAATTTTCATAAGTTTAAACATTCTGTCACGAGACGCGTGGGGAGAGGGGATGCGTCATGGACGTGCCGACTGATGTAAATACGTGCTGGTAATATTAATTGACTTCAATAAATCATTTGCAATTATTTACACACCCGTATAACGTGCAAAAACGTTACATTGGTGTCAGGTGTGGGGTGATACAATGAAACAAGAAATGCTAGAAATGTTTAAAAACCTGGAAGAAAAATCTCTAGAATATTCAAGGAAAATTATCGAAATTGAATATAAAATTAATGAAAAACTCATGGAAAAGAAAATTTATCAGAAAATGATAGAAAATTCCGATAAAATGAAACAAGAACTGCTGGAAATTTCTAGGAATATGGAAGAAAAATTAACGGAAATAAAAAGAAATTTCGGAGGAATTGAATTAAATGACATAAAAAATTATCCTGTCCACTCGATAAAAATGAAAACACCTAATTTTGATGGCCAAACTTCTTGGAATAATTTCATTAGACAATTTGAGGCCACAGCATCAGCCAATGGATGGAACGCAACAGAGAAGGCTACAGCTTTAATTCTAACACTGCGTGGGGATGCAACAAATGTCTTGCAGAGAGTGTCCCAGGGTGAGATGAATTACGACCAATTAATCAAGCATCTAGAAATAAGGTATGGTCAAACACACCTTGAACACGTGTACCATTCACAACTTAAAAATCGCTGCCAGAAATCTGATGAGAGTTTGCAAGAATTTGAAGCAGATATAGTTCGATTAACACGACTGGCGTATCCTGCAACAGAGAACATCTTGGAAACATTAGCTGTGCAGGCATTTTTAGATGGATTGAATGATAAAGACATACATCAGGCATTAATACTCGCTCGACCAATTAAATTATTGACGCACTGTCTCGTGCGCTCGAGATAGAAGCAGCGAAAAGTACAGTTAGGAGTCAAGGCCGTGTTCGGAAAATGGAAGATTTACGAGAAGGATTGGATGATCTTAGAAAAATGATACAAGATATCATCAAGGAATCGTTAGCAAACAGGAAGAAAGTGGAATGCTGGAAATGTGGAAAACACGGTCATATACAACGTCGGTGCAGAGAAAGATCAAATAATCGCACCAATGAAAAGTCGGAAAACTAGAACAAGCCGACCTCAGGGGGTGTCCGTCAGCTAAAAAACATCAAGCCCCTAGAAAAACTGCAAAAGTAGCATACTTGTCACACCACGTCGATACAGTTTTTGTGGATGGAAACATTGATGGAAACTCTTGTGGACTGCTACTAGGACAATTATAAGACCTGATATTGTGTCAAAACCGCAAAATGTACGACCAATGACCTGGAAATTACGAACAGCAACAGGAGAACCTGCTAATATTCATGATGAAATAAAATCCACGATTACCATAGGGAACACATCATTCCAACACCAACTCATAGTAGCTGACATTGAAGACGAATTAATTCTCGGTATGGACATCATGAATACTAGAGGTTTCCTGTTGGATCTTAAGAATGGAATCCTAAAAGTTAATGGAGAGGAAGTGGTACTCCACAGACGGAATATTGGTAGAGTCCGGGTAACCCTTCCAACGGAAACATCAGTTCCGGAGAGAAGTGTGGTAATTATTGAGGGCCAATTGGAAGAAGCATCCCATCACAAAAACATTATGATCTTTGAACCTATCGTTGATGACGATAAACTGGGACGAGGAGTAGCAATAGGAAAAACACTCGTTTGCACCGATAACAATGTATTAGTTAGAATAATGAATACTAACTATTACTGTGTTCATTTGAGGAAGGGAGTGCTGCTAGGACATTGTTCTGCTGCTTCATATTGCGGAAAACCACAGCAGAGAATAAAAACAATGAAATAAGTTACCCGGAACTAGAAAAGTTGATTGTCCTTTCGATTCAAGATTGTAATCCAACTAAAAGAGAAAACTTAAAAAAGTTGATCATAGAATATCAGGACGTATTTGATATTGGACAAAAAAGAAGAACCAATATCGTTCAACATAAAATTAATACCGAAAATTCTCGACCGATTAGGCAGACAGCCAGAAGACTGCCACTGGCGAAGCGGGAGGAAGCTGATAGGATTGTGCAGGACATGGGGAGCGAGGGCATTATAGAACCATCTAGTAGTCCGTGGGCCTCGCCAGTGGTATTGGTAAAGAAGAAGGACGGATCAACTCGCTTCTGTGTTGACTATCGTCAACTAAATAATGTGACCAAAAAGGACAGTTATCCTTTACTCCGAATTGACGACACATTGGATACTTTGGCTGGATCTACTATTTTCTCCACACTGGATCTTAAAAGCGGATATTGGCAAGTTGAAGTAGCTCCCGAGGACAGAGAAAAAACAGCATTTACAGTAGGCAATGGAGTATGGCAATTAAATGTTATGCCATTTGGACTGTGTAATGCACCCGCGACGTTCGAGAGACTAATGGAGACGGTACTCACAGGACTATCTTGGAAAACATGTTTGGTTTACCTCGACGATATAATTGTAATGGGAAAATCCTTCGAAGACCACATGAAGAACTTAGAAGAGGTGTTCCGACGATTAAGGGATTCTGGACTGAAACTCAGCCCGAAGAAGTGTCACCTTTTCAAGAAAGAGGTGGCCAGTTGCGGGATTTTCAAACATCGTTAAATCATTAACCCGCCTCACTGAAGGAAAACAACGGTTCTTCTGGAACGGGAAATGTTAGGAGACGTTCCAAAAACTGAAAAACACATTTACCAGCGCACCAGTTCTAAGTTATCCGTTATCAGAGGGAAGGTTCTTGTTGGATACCGATGCAACCAATGTAGGAATTGGAGCTGTTATATCACAAATACAGGATGGGCAGGAAAAAGTGATCAGCTATTTTAGCAAAACTTTATCCAAGCCGGAGCAGAACTACTGCGTAACGAGAAAAGAGTTGCTTGCAGTAGTCAAATCAGTAGAACACTTCTATAAATATTTATATGGAAGGAAATTCTTATTGAGAACCGATCATGCTGCTCTTAAATGGCTTCTTCAGTTCAAGAATCCGGATGGACAAGTCGAAAGATGGTTGGAAAGACTTCAGGAGTTTGACTTTAACACTGAACACAGAGCTGGAGCGATCCACAGGAATGCAGATGCTTTGTCGCGAAGGCCATGCCCAGAAAATTGCAAGCACTCTAACAACGCAGAATCAAAGGAAAGTCAAGTACTCCGAACAGCTGTAGAAAGCGATGACTGGAATTTAAAAGAAATCCGGCAGGATCAAGACGACGACCATGTTCTAATACCCCTGATGACATGAAAGGAAAGTGGAACCAGGCCAACATGGGATGAAGTCTCCAAATATTCGCCTGAATTGAAGTCATACTGGGCTAAGTGGGATTCTATTGTACTGAACAAGGGACTGCTTAAACGCATATTCAAAGATTCAGAAGGCTGCGAAGAACAAAGGCAGATTATAATTCCAAAGAGTAGAATACCTGAAGTGATGCAAGAGATTCATAGTGGATCTTCCGGTGGACACCTGGGTATGTCAAAGACTTTAAACAAACTTCAGGAGAGATTCTACTGGGTGAACTGTAAGGTAGACGTCAGGGAATGGTGCAAGAAATGTGTGATTTGTGCAGCAAGTAACGGTCCACAACGACGAAGGAAAGCACCTATGCGTCAGTACAACGTTGGTAGTCCTTTTGAACGAATCGCAATTGATGTCGCTGGGCCATTCCCCGAGTCTCACCAAGGAAATAAATACATCGTGGTGGTAATGGATTACTTCAGTAAATGGGTAGATGCCTATGCATTACCAAACCAAGAGGCTTCAACAATAGCGGAAGTACTAATTAAGGAGTGGATATGTCGTTTCGGCGTTCCCCTAGAACTACATTCTGACGAAGGAAGAAATTTCGAATCGAATCTTTTTCAAGAAGTATGCAAAATCCTTAAGATTCATAAGACAAGGACAACAGCTCTGCATCCACAATCAGATGGTATGGTGGAACGAATGAATAGGACCATCAATCGCTATTTGTCAAAAATAGTCTCTGACCATCAAAGAGACTGGGACCAACATCTCTATATTTTCTTGCTGGCGTATCGATCGGCCCGTACACGAAACAACAGGGCAGACTCCATAATCATGTGTGATCCAACATCCAACGTGCTAGCGAATGAAAGAGAATTATGACCTAAAAACAGATCACAGTGGTTATAAAGATGGAGATATGGTGTGGTTATTTAACCCACAAAGACGCCGAGGTCTCTCCCCAAAATTGCAAACATCATGGGATGGACCATACCAGATAATAGAGAAAATGAACGACATCGTATACAGGATTCAAAAACCACCCCGAGGAAAACCAAGAGTTGTCCATTTCAATCGTCTGACCCCTTATGCTGGCGAAGAAGATGGCGCAGCGATTCGTGCGGTGGTTGAACAAAGCGACGAGAAAGCATTTGAAGACTTCATGGTTCAGCACTCTGATGGACGTAAGAGTCATTTTGATGTAACGAGAGAAGAACAACGAGATCTATTCCAAGTACCTTCGGACTATTGTCTTGCCCATTGTGTGGCCCAGAATTTGATGATGTCACGAGGAATTTGGAAGGTTCGAGGAACTACGCACTCAATGTCCTAAAGTCGGAAGCATAGTTCACCTAGATGTTAGTAGCCACCTACCGAAAAGGATCATTTACTATCTGGTAACAAAGAAGTACTCTCATCAGAAGCCAACCTACAGGGATGTATGGCTATCATTAAATGAGTTGAGGGATTCACTTCTACGTGAGGGTATCAAGAAATTGGCAATACCGAAACTAGCTTGTGGGTTGGACCAATTGGACTGGAGAACAATCAGAAGCATGGTGGAAGTCCTTTTTGTCAATTCTGGGATCGAAATTTTGGTATGCTGTTATAATTCCAGTGGTATACGACATGAGAAACCCATAGACTGCTATTTCTTTCGAACGTCAAAATGTACAAAGGAGTCGTCATAAGGTGCCGGAGAAATGTCAGATGAAAATACGTGCTGGTAATATTGACTTCAATAAATCATTTGCAATTATTTACACACTCGTATAACGTGTAAAAACGTTACAATATGAATAGTTTATTTAAATTGAACACCACAGGGCATATTTTAAGTTTTGCCCTAACATTCTATAGTGATAAAACCTGGCCGGACTTGAAAACGAAATCTGAATCTGATTTCTGTTTAATTAAAAAATGGTTTTATACTAATAATTTATCTATAAATGCAACAAAAACGAAATATTTGCCATTTACATCTTATGCCAATAATTTACCTTAGGGCCATTACGAGTAAATAATTTTTTTAATATCTTTGAAAGTGATTCAATAACATATTTAAGCATTAATATTGATAGGTATTTGAGATGGGACCTACAGATTCGTAATGTTATAAACAAAATCAGACAACAAATATCAATTTTTAAATTTTTCAAAATATCTTAATCCGAAAAGAATTAAAAAACTGTACCATGCATTCATTCAATCACAACTCTCATATGGGATCATCGCGTGAGAAAGTGCAGCAGACACATACATTAAACGACTGGAAGTAATACAAAAATGGATTTCAAAGTTTATTTATAATAAAGATATTTTATATGCATCAGAATTATAGTTTTCGGAACTAAGTGTATTCACAATAAGGCAGTTATACGCTATTACTGTGTAGTATACTTAATTAGGTTGCTACACTGGAGGGTTTGTTAGATGACGATCAAATACTTTGTATTAAAGTAACTTAAAGTATTTATTTAATATTTGAAGTATAAAAACAAGATGTTATTATTCGAACGGCGAAAACTAGACTAACTCGGGAGCCTCCCCAGTACCTGCCTGACGACTCGCCTGTTCTCTTGGAAAGCACTTTTGATATCCATTCAAAAAGCAAGATTAGCACTTTGCTTTGTTATTTTAATTAATAAAAACTCAAACCTTACTTCGAAGTCTGTTGTGGGAAGCGAAAAGTTAGCATAAATATAAACCACAGCTGAAGCAGGACTTTATGATAATTTAGAAATTATATACTATGACTTTAAAAGAAGCACGAATTTACATATGTGATTTCTGCATTTGAACACGTCTGTCACACAGATATTGTGTTTACAACACTCCTCTCCCTAAAAGAAGATTCGGACTACAAGGAGGAATCTTTTCTATAATTACGTCTACCTACTATAGATGATGTAGAGTCCGAAACATTAGAACCATAATCTGGAGTGCCTTTTGATCCATCAGAAGGTTCTGTGAATTTAATACTTGATGAAGGCCTTGCACTGAAAGAAATGCTTGGTTCTACAGTTTTTGTATTTGATTTTTCATCACAACAATCAAACTCCAAGGTTAAATCGGGTAAGAAATCTAATAATTGATAGTTCATACTAGAAAAGGTCTTGCTAGGAGTTCAGACAGTAGATTTAGAAAAAGCTTTGCAGTTTTTGGAAATGGATATTTTTCCAATTTCTAATAGTTTCAGATCAATAGGTACTTTGTCTTTACAGTTAATAGTTATTATTTCGGTTTCTGGTATAATAAAAATCCAACTATTTAAAAACTTTAATTGAGTCCAAATTGACTTATTTATTTCTGATATTCTCTTAACGCAATTCTCAGATTTAACTTTGACTGAATGATAAAGTTTGACTTCACAAATTTCATTTTGATAGGCGAGATGTTGCTTGCACAAATAATTTGTGTTTAGAATCTCCTTACAACTTCTAAAACTATTTTTACCTAAAGTGTAATATTGCTGCTTACTATGACTTAATGCTAGACACTTAATACTAGGCTGAATAAACATAAACTTATTTCCTATTGCTATTGGTAAAGGCAAAATATTATAAATATCATATTTACGATTATTAATTAACGGAATATTGATTACATATACAACAAAATTATCCTTAACATAAGCAATTAAATCAATAATATTCATAATTAAAACAGAATTTTCTGGTGTTAATGACAATGGAAAGTCAAGACCATCGGGAAGATCGTTCACAATCTTGTTTAATTCGCTAATTAATTTATTAGGTGTCAATTCCTTAGGATGTAATTGACCAATCTTGATTAGAAATTAAAAACACTTGGTTGGAAATATTCTGTAAAACAAACCAAGTGTTTTTAATTTCTAATCAAGATTTCTCAAATATGTTTCACCACGGGTTAAGTGAGCAATTAATTAAATATAATGTAATTGACCAATCTGGGATTTCATGATAGCATCAATGATTGCTAAGGTTTCTAATTGATATTGTTGAAACAAAATTGTAAATAGTGTAACATGTTCATCCACAATTAATTTTAACTCAAATTTTTTGCCAAGTGCAGTTTCTTTCTATATATATTTCGGGAATTTTTAACTTAAATGTAATCGGTAAAGTTTTTAACCTCTTTGGTAAGAAATATAGATTGATTTTACTTGAGTCGCACTTACTAATTTCAATTATTTTGGGATTTAATATAATAGAATTTTTTGTTTTTTCTCTAAAATGATCGTAATCGTTTATTGAATATACCATATTCATTTTGATTTTATCATTGTGGTAAATAATTATTTGAAACTTGTCTGTAAAAAGACAGGGTGAGTTTTTTTTCGATGTTCTCTATGGGGATCTTGGAAACTATAAGATTGATTGATTGATTTGAAAAAATTTACACTTTTTACTTTTTTCAAAATATCTAGTTACCCTTGACTTTTTTGAAAACTCTGAAAGTGGAATTTTATTCGTCTCGTAAATCTACACTTCTTTCCCCATTTAAACGTTTCTCTATCTCTTATAGATTCCGAGATCCCCATAGAGAACATCGAAAAAAACTCACCCTGTATATTTAATCATGTCTACAACATCTATACAGGGTGTCCCGTTAATGTGGGGAAATGGCTGGACCATAGATTCCTGGGGTCAAAATATGATGATTTAACCCAAAATATCTATATCCAAAAAATATATCTAAAGAACTCGGTTTTTCAAAATAATGTTCCTTCGTAACTAAATAAAAAATATATTTTTTAAACTCAAGAGCTAATCCCTTCTCCATTTTCAAGTCTTTACTAACACAATGACAAAGGGAATAATCGTATTCTGCATCAAATATGCTTCCTATTTTTTCACTTACTTTATTATTATTTATCGTATTACATATATCTTAAAATTTTCAAACTCGGAATAGTCGTTGTCTATTGTTAGTCTACTAAGAGCGTCAGCGGCTTTATTTGAATAACCTGGTTTATAAATAATTTTATCGATATCATATTCCGCTAATTTTAATTTCCAACGAAATAGCCTTGAACCTGGATCTTTTGTACTAAAGATCCATTTTAATGCCTGGTGATCTGTTATTATATCGAACTTATTGCCATACAAATACGGTCGAAAATGATGTGTAGCCCACACCACTGCTATTAATTCTTTTTCTGTGTAGTATAATTTCTTTCTGCTGAATTTAATGTTCTACTGCAATATGCTATTGGCTGATCTTTGCCTGGGGGACCCTGAGTAATATTCCTCCAAGTGCAAAGTCACTTGCATCCGTTGTCAACACAAACGGACTTATAAAATCGGGATATCTTAAGATTGGTGCAGACCATCTGACCAAGTAAAATTTACATTTTTCTTAAGCAATTGATTCATTGGTTGCGCTATTTTGGAAAAATCTTTTATAAATCTACGGTAGTACCCACACAGACCTAGAGCTTTTAATTTCTTTCACCGTTTTCGGCCTTGGATAATTTATAATACAGTCAATTTTAGATGGATCGGGTTTAATCCCCTCAGAAGTAATTTTATGGCCTAAATATTGCACTTCCTTTCTTAAAAATTCGCATTTATCTGGCTGTACTAATAGGTTATTATTACGTAATCTTTCAAACACTTCTACTAATTTTTTATTGTGCTTACTCAAATTATTACCATAAATTACGATATCGCCAAGGTAAAGAAAACATTTTATACCTTGCAATTCACTTAAAACGGAATCCATTAATCTTTCAATTGTTGCTGGTGCCCCTTTTAAACCGATAGGCATTCGGGTATACTCGAAATGACCAAAATGAGTTGAAAACGCTGTTTTACTTCTATCTGATTCCTCTAATTTTATCTGATGGAAACCGCTAGCCAAATCTAAAGTTTTAAAATATTTAGAATTGCCTAACTGATCTGAAATGTCAACAATGTTGGGCAAAGGATAAGAATCTCCAAGAGTGTGTTCATTTAATTTCCTAAAATCAACACAAATTCTATATTTTCTTTTCCCAGAAGCGTCCGACTTCTTAGGAATAACAATCAATGTGAATTCCACGGACTTGAACTATTAACAATAATATTTTGCGCTAACATTTATTGTATTTGTTAATCTATTTCCTGTCTATACGACTGTGGTAATCGATATGGTTTAATATTAATCGGCGATGTGTCAGACACAGATATTGGGTTTACAACAACTGTATTAGTCCTATTAAAAAAGAATGAAGTTAACACAAACATAACAAGAGACGCAAATATAATATTACACACAAACTTATTATATTTTATAATCGCTAATTCTTCTTTTAGATGGCCGTTTTCTTGAGTTAGTAAGGTCCTGTCAGTGCCTGTGAATGGATTTCCAACCTCTCCATGATTAGATACACGGGTAATCATGGAAATGTTTTGTTTACAATTATGTCTATTATATCACTTTTTTAAATTTATTTAGCTTAGAGAGCACTACATCACGTTCATTCTCGATAAGCGCCATATTTATTTTATTTTAATTATTTTTAAGAATATATTTAAACAGGTAACATGTCTGAAAAAAAAAGAACATTGAAACGTTATAAGAAGAAAGAATTACAATTCTTTAGAAACATTAAATACTGAAAAACAGTTAAAAGTTCACAATAAGTTGAAAATCTTAAAATATAAAAGTAATATTTGGGTTTGAGTGGAAGATCCTTCGAAGAAGTGAACTCCGCCCGTCGTCCCTTCAGCCAAAATTTTGAGTATATTTTATTATTTTGTAATATATTTTTTGAAATATTTATTTTATAAGATTGGAGTGCAAAGATATAATAAAGCTAAAGATAAAGATAAAGATACACAATTTTTCTACATGCCTACAACAGCAAAGAAAAAATCAATATATTACTTGATCTTTACGTGCACACAATCTGGGAAAATACAACAAAAAAGAATACGATAAAAATATTAATCTAGCCAAATAGAATGCTAAAAACTGTACCACCATAGAACTATATAGAAAGACACAAGAGTTAAATTAAAAAAAGAGAATGACAATAACTTCACATATAAAATAAAAAACAATCGAGGTAAAGACGGAAGAAGAACCATTATATTATAATACATTATTTAAATTATTGTTAAATTTATGAAATAAATTTTATGTTTAAGGAAAAATTCAGCCATCACAATTATTTCCTTCACTTCATACAGCGAACAGAAAATTGTGAAAATACTTTATAAATGAAATGAAATTAAAGATAAATAACAATAGGACTAATTATACATGTTTATACTAAATTTAAATTAAATTAAAACCGTAAATAACCAGCACTGTTCATTATCGCGACGGCTTTGGAGTTCTGCCCAATTATTCGCGGATTATGAATTTATTATCTTTGATATTTTTCGGTCGGCAATTCGCCGCCTTTAATTATTCCTAAAGACTTAATGAAATTAAGGGGCGGCCGCGGCGAGGCGGTCGCGTTCGCGCCCCATTTGCATATTCGATTCATTAAAACTTCTCCCAAGGCCCGAAGAGGCGATTTTTTCAGTGGGCCCCCTTTAATTTCCTCTTCTGGGACACAGGACGCATATATATTACAAGTGTGCATGAATTATTGTCTCCTTCTCTCGTTTCTGCGTGTTTGGACCTGAGCGTATATATTCCATTATGCAAAATAATATAGCCCCGTGGAGCTGTCGTAAATAAGGAGACTGCCTGTGATTTACTGGAATGAAAAATATTGTACTTTTCCCGCCCGTCGGATGCCATTAATTCTCAAATCCCTCATAGAACAAACATCCAACCATTCCCTTACTTTTTTTTCCGCATTCGCGTTCTTTCGCGTCGCTGCTATCGCAAAAATCGCACATAAATAGTCTCGGTTTCATTGAAATTTTGAAATAATTACATGCAGTGACCCACATTTAGATATTCTATTATTTTTATTTGTTTATAATTATTTATAAATATATCAAGTGAAAATTAACTTGTTTTTATACAATGTTTTTGTTCTCAGTTACTTAACACACGTTTAGTTCTTTGCAGATTATATAAGTTTAATAAACTTAGAAGTAAGAAATGTACGAGCATATATAATGGAGATGTTTCCATCAAAAGTGTAGCGCAACGAGTATCAACTTTATATATAAATATATTGATTTTGATGTTTCAAGAAGAAGATAAGGCTATACGTTTGCACTCTTTACTAGTTAATTAGTAATTGAAACAACACTCATTCAAACAAAATGGAAAATGAATTGAAAGTGATTACTAAATCAATTTACAAAATTTATTCAGTTTTCTTTTCAGCGATTAGCAGAACGGTTCGATGTTCAAACATCCCCAAGGCAAACCACTTAGTTCCATGCTAAAATATTTGTCCTGTATAAACATCAAAAATATTTACACGTTTCATGCCGGCCGGAATATCTGCGCTCTTAATATTGAAATTAACTTTTACGTGCAAGTCCGTATTCAAAAAAGAACTATCGTGTACACACCGCTCGCAACCTATGTTAAAACGAGGGCCCGAGCACAAACACAAACTCCCAATATTAGTATTCCAACAAAACAAATGTTGCAGACAGTTTCGGGAATAAGCGAAAAACTTGGATGTAATTAAGTCCGGACCGCTGCGTACAAACAAATTCGCATTAATTATTAATTAAAGGGTAAGGAAGTATCGGGAATTTTCAGGGTTTACGGGCAAAAAGCTTTAATTAATAACTGGGGTTATATTACTTTATAAGAATTTTATTTGTGTTGCGCTTAGAGCGGTATATTCAGCGTAAAATGAAATTACTGCACTAATTTAAGTATTGCAAGTAAAATACTATATTTTACTACACATTATTTATTAACTGTTGTAATATTCTTTTTAATACGTAAAGAATTATACAAGAATCACTGATTCAAAATGTTCTTCACTTAATCCAATATCCATCCATTCTTATTTAAGACATGTTGTAAGTATTAAAACCATTCGCTTGTATTATATTGTAACGAAACTGCTATTGTCTGTCCCTTTCTTGTGACTTATTTTTGGCATTGGTCTGTCATTTTGAAATTATAATGAGTATACCTAAAGATCGATTTTGTTGCAGTTTCAATCCAATGAGATTATAACATAAATACTGCTTACTGTTATTTCTTTTAAACAATTTGCACAGTTTTATGGGTCTGTGGTGAGTGGGGACTGTGTGAGAAGAATTTTAAATGTAACCTGCATGAAATCTAAAACAACTGAAAAACCTCTTGCGGGCGTGTCTTCGAACATACATCAAAAATATCTGACGAGGCTGTAGGACAACCTTTACCTTTGAAGAGAGCTGACAGCTTTCTTAATCCTCCTGTTTCACATACCTCCGCCACAGCTCCTAAATTTCGGGAAAGAAATAGCGAAGCTGAAGCTAAAAGAATGAGGAAGGCGCGCCGTACTGACCAAAAGCCAGGACCTTCCATCAGCATCTTAGATACCAGCCACCCAAAGAATGAACGTCCGTTGGCTGCTCCTAAGAAATCTAAGGCTGTGCCAAGAGGGATCACTTCTGTAAGAGCTGGAGGTTTGAGTAAAAATAAGAAGAGGTACAGATCAGACACTGCTCCATGTCTCCTGGGTTGAACCACTGGAAAATGGTACGTAGGAGTAGTAACCCATAAACCTCAATACCCAGATATAAGGAGGTAACTCCAACTAGCAATAATTGACCTCCAAACCTTCTGGAAAAACTCACAGAGTACCATGTTAAGATCTTGGATGGTGCTCTCACCTCCGAATTGCTTAAAGTTATATCGGTCGATGTCAGCCCCATCTTCCGAAAAAATCTATAGGATAACCTGTGTGGATCAATCATCCCTAGACTGACTCTCGAAATCAGTCGAAATACTATCCTGGCTATGAGAAGAGGAAAAATTAACGGTGATTCAAACTGATCAGTTCCTGAGGCTGATAAAGGATACCCTTTGGTTGCCCGGTCAACCTTTGGATATGGAGCAGACTATGAAACTTCTAGCTAGTCAAAGCCAAGGGCTGTGTCTTCTACACTGAACAAAAAACTCGAGAGCAGATTGGGCGAGATGGAAGTTCTAAACACCTCATTCATGTTGCCCAAAATCAAAGAACGCTTGCATGTATATATTCACTAGTCAACATAATGGCCATTGCGCCTCACAGCGGATGTTACAGTAATCTGTTTTGAAGGATAGGATTGTGGTAAGATTTTTCTAAACTTTGTATATCTACCTATCTACCTACGATACAACCCACCCACACTAGAGGTTATAATCAGATACTGTAAAACAAACATCAGTCTCATTATAAACCACCAATAAAATAGGAAAAGCTCTGCTCGAATTCATTCCAAGCACAAATCTACAAATACTCTATAAAGGCTATTAACCAACATTTGTTTCCTTAAAAAAGACTAGAAGTGACTGATATATCCGTTGCTAGTAAAAGATTAAACAAGCAAATCCACAACTGAAATGTGTCTCCTTGTCAGATAACAGATCGATATGTTACAAACTATGAGCCAAACTTACCGAAGAGAAAGCGTTCAGAAATTCTGGAGAAATCACTACAGAACTATTTACAAAAGCCTTACCTGAATGACTACAAGAAGTTGAAAACAGTATGCAAAGAATATAGACTGAAGTCAATGGCCTCGCGCTGCTTCTTAAAAAACTCTCATCTCCTCATGGGAAAAGTCAAGTCTACTCAACTCGGGCAGAGGTAAATTCACTAACATATGGCGGAATTAGAAACTCAACTAGTTGAGGCAGCAAGCAAGAAAAGCGTATAACAGTACAACTAAGCGCAACACTCCAAGCAGTCAATTGGTTGGATCTGTTATAAAAAGCTCCACCGACTATACAAATAAAATGTAAGAATTGATGGCAGTTATCCTGACAACCTCGTGGGGTCAATGGAAACTCGTAAAAACTTATTTTTCCAACTGCAAAGACATTGGGGACAAGGATAAAGAACAGCAAGAGATTTATATTCTTTCAAAACGAGATTGGAGCATAGCCTCCAGCATAATAATAAGACCCACAATATTCTTAACTATTCAAACATTCTCATTATTTAAGTCTCCAACAAGAGATGAAGTTTACCCAACCCTAAATATATAGAAACTGGAACCTATTCTATTGTAAGTACTAGCCAAGATGGCGCCTAGTAAATATGTTGGGATGTGTAAATCCTGTAAAATTAATATTAGTGATTCAGATGAGTATATTTTCTGTTTCATAAATGAATGTAAATTACATGTGTCGTGTGGATCAAAAAGAACTACGACAGCCGTTCTGGAGAATAAGAATTTTAAATAGATCTGCGATTATTGCATAATCGAGTTTCCAAAACAGACGTCAGTGAAAGTGATAAACAAAAGTTTAAAACTTGTAAGCTGTGAAACCAATTTCAATAAAAAAGGATTCTCCAAAAGAATGCTATAACCTTAAAAGGCAACATAAACAAATATAACATTCTAATAATAGAGGAGAATCCGTTAAAACCAAACGATGATAGTTCTATTAGTTTGCCTACGATCAAAAAGATGGAGCCACATGTTTCCAAAATAAACGGCAAAAATTCAGTTAGCTCGCCAATAATCAAGAACTGTTTCTATAACACAGACGACAAAATCCAGAGGGAAAATCACAATCTTAATAAAAAGAAAAATATACCGCGTGATGGAATTCCTTGTCTATTGCTGAAACCGAAATGCCAATCCACCACAGTAAACAGCGCGAATAATAGTAATGCCACACCGCCAGCAGAAAATATTTTTTTTTTTACAAAGAATGACAATACCACGGTTTTGCACCATATAACGATCCCCAAACTAAAAACTATTATACAAAATTTACCAACAAAAAGAAGCAGTGGGTTCGACGACGCATTTTCATACATTCTAAAGAAGTGTATGGATTGTAGTGTTGACTATCCATGTTTCCTAATAAATTAATCTTTTTATCAAAAAAAATTTCCGATGCAATTAAAATTAGCAAAAGTAATTTCATTTTTCAAAAGTGGAGACCCAGAATTGGAATTAAGACCTATAAGTCTCATATTTCATTTTCTAAAATATAAAAATATGAAGTAATCAAACAAATTAATTCATTCTTAACAATGGTGTAGCGCACAAATGCTGTAAGTGAAATTTTTTCACAAAATTAAATATTTGCACATGACGTATTTTTATATGCACAAATGTCGTAATTACAAAATATAGTGTTTGATCGCAAACGCCATCTAACAAATATGATAAGTACTGCTAGCTTGCAGGTTTCTACCACATATGTTGTCACTTAACACATTTGTTTTTCTATAGTAGTTGTTTTCAAATGTGGTAGCTGGCCATTTAACACATGTGTGTAGAGTTGTTGAAGTGTTCACATAATTTTATTCCGTTTTCTAAGTGAGGTTATAATTCGTGTTCATGCACAATACAATACGTTATGTTCAAGTTGTCAAGTTGTGAATTAAGATGTCTTCAAGAAGTTTTAAATTGCTTCAGTTAGCCTTATTACAAGGTGAAATGAATGGTAAGTGCCAACATTATCTAACCATCTAATATTTATGTATATCTCTTTTTTTAGACGATATTAAAAATGTTGACAGCTAAGATATTTTGAGCATAAATCCTATGGAAAACAAAATCAGTATTATAGATCATCGAAGTAGTTTACGAGAGACGGCTAAGATTAACCATACAGGTAACAAAGTAGTAAAAGTAAGTATAATAATATATCTTGAATTTTGGAGGCGTTCACTTCGTAGTACATTTTTAATGAATAACAGAAAAACGTTTAACTTTTTTATACTACTTTTTATTTTTATACAACACTTTGTGACTAGTTTCGAATTACACAGTAATCATTATCAAACTAAGTTGATAATGATTACTGTGTTTGATAATGATTACTGTGTAATTCGAAACTAGTCACAAAGTGTTGTATAAAAATAAAAAGTAGTATAAAAAAGTTAAACGTTTTTCTGTTATTCTTTATAATAATATAATTAAATTTAGCAAATACACACCAGGCTCCTTAAATATAAAAACAAACTTTCAAGCCATAGCAGGATATAATAAGTTACTTTCTTTAATAATCCACAGAAATATTTAAATCGGTCTAGTAAGAAAGTTTCCAAAAAAAAACCACAGACTGTCGATTGTTCCAAATGCAGATTTAAATGCAATGAACACGTTCGTGAAAAACAAAGAGGAATTCTTCGCTAAGAATACTATACATTGGCAGACTATTCTACACAAAAAATATACTTAAGTTCTTTGTTACAAAATATACCTGTACAAAGAAGTAAATCTATTGCATAAACTAAGAATAGAAATATATCAAGGCACTACTTTTTAAGATTCCGAGTATGCTTAAAAACACATTGAGTTGTAGAAAAATGTGAAGAAAGCATTACTGATAGTTGGTTATTTGTTGGCCATGATAAAAGACAAGATAATAAGCCTTATAACCTAACTACAGAACAGTCCATGCGATATGTGAAAGATCACATTAACTCCTATCCCCAAGTGGAATCCCACTATTGTGGCCGAGACACTAACAAAATAAATATTTCAATTATGTATAGATTGTACATAGGAGAGTTCTGCGTATCAAAGAATATCAACCTAGTGTCGAGATTTGTATATCATGATTTTGATTTACCTCTCTCGTTTTTCATTCCTAAAAAAAGATCAGTGTTCCCAAAGTAGCGCCTATAACGTCGCGACTGATAAATCTGCACTACAGGAATATTATGAAAAACACAAAAAAAGAGAAAAAGGTGCTATGGAGATGAAGTAACAGGATAAGAAGAAAGCTCTTGAAGAAAAAGGAAAGACGTTCCGTGCAATTATGTTTGATTTACAAGCTATTTTGTCTGTATCTTATGCTGGTGATAGTCAAATCTATTACAAGTCTCATCTCGATGTTTATAATTTTACAATATTTGACGCATATGCTGATAGATACTGCTATATTTGGAATGAAACGCATTAAAGAGAGTGCAGAAATAGGGACTTGTCTCCTGAAATATTTATATGACTTGCCTGAATCTGTTACCCACGTTTCATCATTTTCAGATACACGTGGAGGGCAAAACAGAAATAAATTTGTTGCAGTTGCAATATTATATGCAGTATATAAAATAAATCATCTTAAAACAATAGATTTAAAGTTTATGGAATGCGGCCATTCATATCTGGAAGCAGACTCTATGCATGCCACAGATGTCATAAAAAATTATTCAACTCGTGAATGGTGTTTGTTAATATCTACTGCAAGAATCAAGACTAGGTAATATCAAGTTCACAATCTGAAACACCCTGACTTTTACAACCTAAAAATCTTGTAATAGAAATTGTTTCAAATACAACACAAAATACAAATAAAGAAAGAGTTAACTGGCTACATATTAAGTGGATGCGTTTTCAAAAAGATAAGCCATTTATTATATAATATAAATATGACGTTTCGGGAGAAACATTTTACGAGATGGATATTATCCAGTCGGAAAAAATAAAATCTGGAAGAAAAATAAACTGGAATACTATCAACCTGTCTCAGAAGTATAATTCACGATTACCAGTGTCCGAAAAAAAATAATGACCTGTTTTTCCTCCTACGTAAGAAAGTTATTCCCGAAGACTACTCCGACTTTATTAATGGAATACCTATTAGTAAAAATGAAAATCAGCTTAATGATGATGATTCAAGTTAGTTTTATTTAAAATAATAACTTTAGAATTCATGCGTTGTTTTATTTAATGATAAATTTGATTTTATTATATTAATACAAATGTGTTAAATACTTTGTTTTATAACATAAATGTGGTAAGTACTACAATTAGTGAAATCTATTAAAATATTCACATTTTCTTTTAAATTTATTATATAGATACCAAAAATAAAAATTAAATTATTAAAATATGTTTTGTTTTAATTTTCACACAAATGACAACTTACTTTTTGATTTGTGCAAAATAGTACATTTTGCACATACAACATTTGTGCGCTACATCATCGATATATTGTCAGAATATCAGTATGATTTAACAATAGGTTAAAACTGTAATACAGCTTTGTGGAATTTTACACATTTTATATTTTCTTCCATGGAAGATGAACAATTATCGTGCGGGGTGCTCTTTGTCCAAGGCTTTTGACTGCAGACACCACGATACACTAATATTAAAACTGTGCCACTATGATTTAGGGAAGTAGCACAGATATGGTTGTCATCGTACCTAAATGGCAGAAAACAAATAGTTGAACTTAAAAGAGAAAACGGTGAATATGTGCAGTTCGCAGAATTGGTAATTATCAAAGGGGTACCTCAAGGGAGCATTTTAAGACCCCTATTATTTAATACATTCTTAAATGATTTATTTGCTTTTAACACTTATCCGAATAGAAAAATCATAAACTATGATGATAACACAAATATAGTCAGCAAAGGCAATAACATAAAAAAAGTTCTGAATACAGAAATATAAAACTGTTTAAATAAAGTTTTCAAAAAGAAACTGGTGGAAATCCTGACAAATATTGAACCATATGATTTGAATATTTTTTTAGTTTATAAAAATTTTCTAGAATAAATATCAATAATAATAATAATAATAAATTTATTAATCCATAAAAATCAAGAGATATTGGACAAGTCACAAAAAAAATTTTGTTTCATTAACGAAACATTATAAAAAATAATCATCTATACTATAATACACTTTATTAAATAAATATAATTTTAATTCTTTCTTAAACTCATTATGTACTCTAATATCCTTAAGGATAGTGGGTATTTTTTTATAGATTTTCACACAGTTATGATTTGGGCCTTTTTGAAACTGGGCGGTGTCATGTTCTACCATTGCAAGTGGCGAGTATTATAGTCGTGATAATCCGAGTTTTTTTTTCAAAATAATAAATATGTTTATTAACAAACAAACAACATCTATATATACATATAAATCGATGGAAAGGTAAGTACATTATTTTTTGCGAATAATTCTCTACAGGAATCCCTAGGTGGTATATTATATATTTGTCGCAATATTCTTTTTTGTAATATAAAAACCCTACTGTGTAGTGCACATTTTCCCCAAATAGTAACATTAAACGATAGATAACAATAAACAAGAGCATAATAAATTTCCAATAAGTTTGATGTGGTTACCGTTCTCTTTGATTTTAGAATTGTGTAATACGCTTTGTTAAGTTTATTACAGACAAAGTCTATATGTTTCACCCACGAAAGTTGTGGGTCTATATATATACCCAAGAATTTTATTGACATCGAATGTTTTTGTGGTATGTAGTTTGGGATCTTAGTATTAAAAAAATAAAGACATTCGGTTTTATTTTAATTAATATCAAACTATTTTTATCGCACCAACCCTTTACTTCGTTTACTGTTTCTTGTATTAATCCTCCCAGTAAATTTGGATCGGAAGAAGATACTACAATGGATGTATCATCTGCAAAGTTAATTAAGTTTCCGCAAGTAATATGTTCGCTTATGTCGTTTATGTACAATAAAAATATTAATGGACCTAAAACTGACCCATGCGCTACTCCTGTGATGATATCATGTACATTTGATTCCGTACTTTTACATTTTACATACAATTTTCTAGTAGTAAAAAAAAAAATAAAAATTATAAAATATTTCCTCGTATTCCTAATTTGTCCAATTTATACTTCACAAACTCTGTATTAACCGTATTCAATGCTCTAGAGTCTAGACAAATCAAAAAGCAACACTGCTACGGAATGTTTTTATCTAATTCCTTGCTGACATGACTAATCATTTGGTAGGAAGCGGTCTCCGTTGAAAAAGATTGTCTAAATCCATGTTGAGTATTCGACAGTAGTTGGAACTTATTTAAGAAACTCCATAAACGCTCACTCACAACACTTTCTGAATTTCTGAAATTACACTTAACAGGGAAACTGCTCAGTAGTTTTCCTTAAGAGTTCGGTCTTCTTTCTTGAAGGTAGAGAT
The DNA here is from genome assembly GCA_963969525.1 of Ontholestes murinus. Taxonomy (NCBI): domain Eukaryota; kingdom Metazoa; phylum Arthropoda; class Insecta; order Coleoptera; family Staphylinidae; genus Ontholestes; species Ontholestes murinus. The sequence continues at coordinate 9,187,225 of OZ018397.1, forward strand.
CACCACCGCGGTTTTTAAAACTGTTGGGAAAACTTCTTCTTCAGTCGCTTTGTTTATCAAATAGGTTGAAGGTTTCACTAACTCATTTTATATAAATTTGATCATAGCCCGTACTTTTTTTATTTTTTAATTTCAAAATTTTCAGTCCCCTGACCCCAAAACACTAATTTCTGGGGAAAAAAAATTGTGTCTGTGTGTGTGTCTGTCTGTCGGTGGGCGCTGTATCTCAAAAACGAATAATCTGATTGAGATGAAACTTTAAACTTAAGGTTTTATCATGAAAAACTGGAACTGAAAAGCTTTTGGTAAACATTCATGGACCGGAAGTGGATGTTTACTCGAGACGTTTTTTTGTTTTTTGGTGATATTCTTCTAAATATGAAAAAATTTTAAAAACGATTCAAACAAAAGTTAAAGAGAATAAAAAACTGAACAAGTTTTATTTAAACGTATTTTTCATAAAATTTTTAACTTTTGAGAAAAGACCAGTGCCCCCACTCTACCAAAACGATCCGAACATAATTAAATTCAAATGACTAATTAATATTACCGATAATGATATCACATAAATAAAAACCAATTCAGAATTCAATCGGTGGTGAAAGCGATTAAGGTATTTCTCGTGCAAACCGTTTATCGGTTCGAAATATCGAAAAAAATAACTCTATGCTATTTGTTTCGATATATTGATAAATCGATATAATATAATATATTTGTTTCGATATATCGAAATGCACAATAAAATTAATTCTTCAATTGATTGCCGCGCCCTCTACGAATAAACAGAACAATTATGATTAAACTGAAATGAGAACCTATACCTACTTTAAATATAAAAGATATCATATCGTTTGAAATACAATATTGTTTAATATTTCTTATTTTTTTCATTTCATTTAGAAAGATATATTGATATTTTTAAAACCATATACCATTTATATCGGTAATGCTATTCGATATATCGAATAGCAAGTGTTTTGTTTTGTATTTATTTTATAAGAATATAATTAGATAAAATTGCTATAGTTTGATTAGTTTCTGAATCTAATCTTCTAACACAGAAACGGTTCCATACAGGTTTTTGTTGTTATATTATTATTTTATTTATCTGCTCAGAAACAGCAGTAACATGTTTATCTTTGTGAAGATACTTGAATAAAAAATGTACTGTTAAAGTTAATATAAAATTTGTTAAATACATACGTGTTCCGTTACGTAAATGAATGTGTGATATAAACATAAACAAACAAGTTAAATGGTGACTTTTTATTTCAAATACATTCCTATGAAGGAAAGTTACTCGAGGTCACTTAATGTTATTAAATTCTAGGAAAAACCCTTCACAAATTATTATTATCTGTCTTGTATATACATGGTGGCGCTATTTTAATGGTTTTTAACAGAGAAAACCTATTTCCAGACTAGATAAAGAAAAACCGAGGTGTATGGAGATCGCTGTAACTTTTCTAGTAGTAGTAGTAGTAGTAGTGTTAGGCTATCGACCACGTGGTCCTTCCGCCATGTGTCATTTGTGTATTTGTGTGTGTGTAAATGAGCTTGTTACTTTAAAGAATCGCCCCCGTCACTCTAAAGCACCATTAATTTTATCCCAATGGTGAATGGTACCGGCCACCCATCCGACTACTGACCCGAATCAACGTTGCTGCACGTCAGTTCGGGGCCGTAACCGATGCGCCACCACCGGCGTGTAACTTTTCTATTTATTAAAATAATGTATTTCTGTAAAAACATTCTTAAGGCACTTTTTTAAGCAAAATCGAATGGTATTTTCAGAATGTTTCTATATATCACGGTGTTTGAGAAATAACATAAAGTTTTACTTTTTTATATGGACATCTTAGTCGGCTATGGCCTAAACTAAATATTCATTATTTGCTGTTTACAACAATATATAATTACGACGAAAAAGTGCCCTAAAAATGTTTTTATAGAAATACATTATTTTTATAAATAATAAAGATACAGCGGTTTTAAAAATGACAGAAAATCGAAAAACGCCCATTATCTCAGCAACCATTCAAGATTTTGCCATGTAGTTTTTTTAAACGTTTCTCAAAAATCGATCTCCAGACACCTAAGTCGGTTTTTCTATAATCTAGACTGGAAATAGGCCACCCTGTACATCTAAAACTAAGAGTAACGTATTTTCCTTAAGCAACCACAGAAATTCCAAATTGATATCGAAAATAAATATTAAGTTGCATTGCATGTAAGTTAGTGCCCACTGGTGCCTACCTACTACTTATATTTAGTTCTTTATTCGTTGTTTTGTTTTGTTTGACAATTATAATCTGAAAAATAATTTCAATTGTACAATTTTCTAAGTACAATTGTACAATTATGGATACAGTTTAATAGCCTACAAATATTTTATTTTCTAAATTCAAGCATGAAGAAATTTAAAGATATCAGATCTTATTTGAAGATAACACGGAAATAGATGTGACAAGACATCCGAATTGTCAACAAACTCTATACAGGAATCTTGTTTGAACAAAAAAAGGACGTTGAAACTACCCAGAATTCAGAAAACTCGTCAGCATCAACATCACAGTTAGCCGACTCAAAATATGAAAAATCAAAAGAATTAGGCACTCTTCAAGGTGGACCATCACAGCCCATTGTAGAATTCCCAAAAACGAAATTTGGAACAAAATTCAGATCGTTTTCGTCGAAATATTATGGATCATATAATAGCTGGTTGGAATACAGCAAAGAAGAAGACAAAGTCTACTGTTTCGTATGCAGACATTTCAATAAAGGAAATATACGAAATCAAAATGAAAAATTTGTGAAAAGTGGTTTTAACAACTGGAAAAAGCTAGCAGAGGCATTAAAAAAACACTCAGAATCATCACCTCACGCTGAATGCAGTCAAATGTATGTGTCCTACCGCCAATCTTTTACTGTTGGAGATGTTCATCAACAACTTATGAAACAACAAGAGGAAGAAGTTGTTCAAAACAGAGAATACTTAGCCAAAGTTATTGATATAGTACTAACCTTGTTCGGCAGGGCTTGCCTTTAAGAGGTCACCGAGAGGACTCATCTTCTAAAAATAGAGGCAACTTCTTGGAAATTGCCCAATTATTTTCTAAATATGATGACACATTTTCACTGCATTTCGAAAAACACTACAATTATTGCAGCCCAGATATACAGAATGAAATAATTAAAGTGATAGCAAACCTTACTCTGGAGATTGTGAAAGAAGCTAAAGCATGTGTTTTTGTTTCTTTGAGTGTGGATGAGGCCAGATGTTTTAAAGAGGAGCAATTATCAATGACTGTAAGATATGCGAACGGTCTGGACATTGTCGAAAGATTTATAGGTTTCGTTAATTGTTCCACGTCCAGAGATGCGCAAGGACTGGCTACACTCATTTTGGACACTTTGAATAAACACCATGGGGTGATGTTCCAATTCTTGCGCAGTCTTATGATGGTGCCAGCGTCATGCCTGGTCAAAATCGAGGCCTTCAGGCCATTATAAAACAAACTCATCCTCACGCAATTTATATTCATTGCTTAGCACATAAACTTAATCTGGTGGTTGTTGATTCGTGCGCAAATATTTCACTAGCAAAAACGTTTTTCAACGGCCTCGAAGCTTTGTATATCCACTTTTCACAACCTGGCCATCATGCGAGCCTAAACAAATTACAAGGCACTCTCGGAATTACTAATCGTGAAATGGGAAGTCTAAGTACTACCAGATGGAGTTGTCGCTACGAAAACTGCAAAGCAGTACTGACAAATTATGAGGCAATTAAATTAACTTTAGAAAAAGAGAATACTGAGATCCGAGATAAGCACACACTAGAAGCACTTGGGATTACTACGATTATAACGAAACCAGAGTTTGTCGTCTCCTTACACATATTTCACTCAGTTCTCGCTATAGTAAATGTTCTGAGTAAATTTTTCCAGACACAAAATGCAACTCTTGGTCAGGCTAGTGATCTCATAACAAGTACTATAGGTACTTTCGAAACATGTAGGAATCAATTTAAAATTTAGACAGATATCGAGCAGTTTGCTAAAAAGCAAGAGATTTCACTAGAACCTGAACCTGTTAGAGTGTCGAAACGGAGACGTCAAGAAAAGGACTTTTATACTGAGTCAACTGTGGGCAAAAGCAAGACATTAGATTTGCCGGCCGATACACAACCAGAAGACTACTGGAAGATCAACATTTACTACCCTGTATTTGATAATATCATTGTTAATCTAAAACGCCGATTTGAAAATTTACCGTTAGCTCGTGCAGTTGACGCATTTTTGAAATTGGATATGAAAAACGGAGAGGATTTCATAAAAAATTATAAAAAACTCTTAATAATTGATACTTCAGCCTTAGAAGCTGAAGCGATAGACATGAAAAACATGCTTCGACTTAAAAATGACGAAATTAATGCTGATAATTTGAGAAAGCATCTTAAGAAAGAGTACTGTCCTAATTTGTAAAAACTTTTCTAAGCGGCAATAGTACTACCAGTGAGCTCCGCCGGCTGCGAGAGAAGTTTTTCTGCCATGAGGCGAATAAAAACGTGGCTCAGAAGCACAATGCTTCAGGAACGATTTTCTCACATGTCACTGCTTAATGTACAGAATGAAATGGTTAAAAAAAATTCAGCTGAAAAAGTGTTGAGCCGCTTTGCTGAAAAAAATCGAAAATTAAGACTTATTTAATTGAGAAGAAAAATCAATAAATATTTTAGTGTGTTACGTGATTATTATGTACATTTTATTTAGATAAAAACAAGATTGTAAACACAACCAAACCAGTTTTTTTTTTTGTAAAGTCGGCCCCTCTTAGCCCCCCCCCCAGAAAATAATGCTGGCTACGCCCATGGCTGTCCTCCTTTCTTCCCATTATTAATTTTCTATTACGATTCCATCCTTTGATTTCTTTGAGTTTCCCATTGTCCATTCTTTTTATCTGACGTGTTTGGAATTTCATTATTTAAGGCATCTTGTAATTGTGAAGGACTAATTTTTCGAACGGCCTCAATTCGAGTTCTGCACAAGATAATATTTCCGTCTTTTATATATTAATTGTCTCCTTTTTCTGATTCCTTATGTTTAGACTTATCATTTAAAGATGTTTCCACTTGCCAGGTGGTTGACTGTAGATTCTTTCTGGTAGAAATTTTGATTTCGTAGCATTAGGGTTTGTTTCTTGGCTGATTTTTGGTTTGTTTACATTTTTTTCATTTAAACAATTAACCTATACTTGATCATGTTTTTCTAATAATCTTATAATTTTTGCTTGATGATTAATATTACTCTGCATGTGTGCAATTAATGTATCCGTGATTTCTAGTTGCTTCTCCAAAAACTGAATTTTATTAGCGTGCGTACCTGTTGTTTCCCGTACTGTTTCATTTTCCGTGTTTGCTTCTGGCGATGCACTTTTTATTATATCATTTAAGAGCTCACTCACTTGATATCCAGGTAGCACCTCTCTATTAATGATGATTTCAATTAAATCTTGCTTTTTTAATTTATTTAACTCGTTAATTAAAGATTCACGTGCGTTTTTACTCAGCGCCATCTTTAAAAAATATCGTAATGATTTCATTTTCTTAAATTTTATTATGTATTTATATTGTTTTACCACGACGCCATTTTCTATATATACTTGCTTTGTATATTTTTATGTGAATAAAGATGCATTATTATTATTACTATTACTATTCTTCAACACTTGATTGCTTTTTTAGGGCCTGTATAACTTTTATATTTGTCCCCCAGAATTAGAGAATAGTCAAGCACCAAAAAAGGTAAAGAAGACTACAGCAATGCCAAATCATTTAAACTGATCAGATAAGTTTATGATAAAAACCTTGGAGAAAGTTTACGATCGGTACATTGACCATATTATAAAAACAAATCCTCTTCACCTAAATCAGCACGCGTACATATCAGAATGCTCAACCTAATCAGCATTCCACTGTATGGTTACTAAAATTGAGTAGGTGCTGCTAAATAAGCCTATATAAGAACTTATTTCACTTGTGAGGTGTTTATTTAATTACGTATCTAATTAAGGAATCGCTTTTTTTTACTTTCATTTCCATCATCGTCTTATTTGACGATTTTAACATCGTCCAAGTTTAAAACGTTCCCGGCGGGTTCACAACACTTTATATGATTTTCTTTAATTGTTATGATGTCATTATAATATTTATCGCTTTACAGGTAATGAATCTGAGGGTTATCCTAGATCATAAATTAAACTGAAGTATTTTTTTATAAATCAAAGTAAACAGTGTCAGTTAAAGTAACACCTCTATGTATTAGAAGTCGCTGAAGTTCATAACTGCAGAAGTTGCAACGAGGAAGCAGAGAACAATATCCTATGCTACTGTCCTGCTCTAGCAACATTAGGGAATATCCTACATACCTCTGTCTTTACAGATGAAGTATCTTATTATATAATCTACATTTCTCTATATAGTATACAATACTAAATATTTAATATCGAAGTAAACATTTTATAAAATATAAATCCAATCAAAAAGCATCACAAAACGCTGTCCGCACGAATTTTTCCTACGTTAAACACGAAATTACTAAATATTTATAAAATAAATATTTTACCTGAAACATCAGCATACTTTCTAAGGCTTTATATTTTTTTTTTATGAAAAGGTCGTTTGTCAGTAATTCCCGCCTGAAACCTCAATCTCGTCGCAAGGCCGCCTTTCAAGCCGACACTTTTTTATGTGAGGGCTGATATTGACATATATAACAAATTGAGAAGCTGACAGCAGAAAAGTATATTTGATTAGGTATATTGATACGATTTTAATGAATATAAATGTACTTGTATAAATGGCTTTACGTCTTTCCCATCCATCAGTATTTCTGTAACGAAATCCTTTTAACCCCAATTTTTTTCTCTAAATGAATACAAATTTTCTAATAAGACCGTCTTTTTATTTAAAACGTAAGTCAAGAATAATTCTTTAAATTAAAGCTGAAATTATAAAAATAAGATATAAGAGAATAGATGTCACATTAATGGTGTCTCTATACTTGAAATAATTTTATTTAGAATAATAGGTAAAAAATTGATAAAGACATATTTTTAATTAATTGCTTAACCCGTGATGAAACATTGTTTAACTATTTTGATTAGAAGTAAAAAAAATGTTTCATTTTCGTGAATTAAACCAAGTGTTTTTAGTTCTAATGAAAATAGTGATTAAAACTTGTTTTCATATAGAAATTTGTTGTTGAGTTACGTGAAGATATAATTAAAACTTGATTAAAACACTTCACAATTTTATTTATTTTTAAGGCATTCACAATTAATTGTGAAGAAAGTGTTAGTGTTTTAATCAAGTTTTAAAACTTGTTTTGTTTCAGTAATTTTTATTCTTTACCTGTTATTTCATACTAAAACACTATGATCAAGAGATAAGTGTGTAAATTATTCAAGAAATATTTGATTTGCAATATTTGCTATTACCATGTATTCAATAAATACATTATTAATAGTGTTATCTTGACAAATATCTATTTGACAAAATTGAACCAATTACTTAACACAAGCAATGAGCTTAGAAACTTGAAGGTGATTGCTCATTTTCCAAGCCATAAATTTTCATTAGGTGCCCCTCCTACGGCCTTAATTTTTTAAACAAATTTACCGAAGTCGCGAACAACATTCAATCTTAATCTCTGCGAAATTCCTCCGCCGGATTTCAGATATGGAGTGATAAATGGATTATGCGTCATTTCACTCCGAAAAATTCAATCCGCCCCATTCAATGGAAGAACTTGTCTCCGGGATTTAAACGTTGTCCTGATTTACGCCTGGGCCCGAACGTTTTAATTTAAATTCCATTTGCTTGTATAAATAATATTTATATCCAAAATTTTATTTTCTCTCAGAATTTAATTTAAAGTAATTTTTGAAGTACATCCAATTTTTCTCGACTAATATGCCTGTCCACAGACACTATATTTTTTTTAATAAAAGGATAAATTAAATAAGAAACTGCACTTTATAAATATAGTACACAGGATTTAATTTATGACTATAATTTCAACCTCTATAAGGTAAATATCAAACGTACATATAATGAAACAAAAATAGATGTTGCGGCATTTTTGGTGCATTAATTATTTTGAACTCTAATTTTTTGTTTTCCTTTTAATTCTAGATTTTATATTCAAGAACATTTTATATTTTTATTCTAAAATTTATATTTATAATTGTATATTTTTCTTCGAATACGTTTAATCTTTAAATTATGCCACTTTGTATAAGTGCACGTTTTCGAATATTTTTAGCCAATTTACATAACACTAGCCTTTAGAAACTCATTTAGTTTATTAGGATGTCGTAAACTATAAGATACCATTTTTCTCGCTAATATGACTGATCAATAAGAATGCTCCCCCCACTTAATATATTTTAAACTTTTCTACCACTTTGAGATGTTAACAACATTCTCGTTCAAACCTTAAAACTGAAAACATCACTAAAATTCAATATATAACTAACGAACTAAATCTTATAACTATAACAAATTTGTAAATCTATTTTGTATATAAAAGTGTATATAATTTGTACATTTATGGTGAATAGAAAAATAAGTGCAACAAATCATTTTATTCCAACTTTATTCACCTGCATCGTAAACTAGTGGCGATTTCCGAACCAGTGCAAAAAGAAATTGTCACAGAGATCTTCTCTAAAACAATAGACTTACAAGAAAAATCAACAATGAAAATAATCTAGTATATAAAATCGGTCTGAATGAAATATTAAAAATAAATTAAAGTCCTTTACGTTGTAGAATAGTAACTAATATTTAGAAAAACACGAAAACATTTCGTACATTTACTAAATGTTTTCGAATTTTCTAATTATGAATTAAATACGTTGTATCATTAATAAATTGTTACAAAATTAATAATAATAATATTTACAACCAACCATTAGTAAACGGTTTCACAATTCCGCCATAAATTATAAACGAGGACAGTTTATGAGGTAGTAAAGCATGTGCAAATACACGGCCATATTTTCACCGAGTGCTCACAAGTTAAGCCGGCGAATTTGAGGATTTAAGCACATTATGTCGACTTAAGAAAGTTCGCAATTCTTAATGCTTTTGCAAGGTTAAATTAGGGAAACGCATATTATACGGTAGACCACCTTCACTTTTCCATATAAATTATTTAAGTATACGAAAATTCCTTTTTCTCGAAACGAATTTGTTTTGTTTATATTAACGTAGCTTAAAAAAAACGGAATCATTTATTGTAAAATAGAATTTATTTTATTGTGTATAGCTTTATTTATTTATTTATACTATATTGACTTTTGGTTTAGTATAAATATTAAAAATATATATTTATTAACAATTAAATTTAAACGTATGTATTAAAGTTTCATAAAACCAATAAAAATCGTTTTTAATATTTGATAAAAAATATATAAATTAAACAAAGACAAAAAAAAATCAACAAAAATTAGTTAGCAATATTAAATTACAAATTATATTTACATACGATGGAATTTCTCTTTCAGATTTCAAAGGCGATAATATATTTGTCGCAAATAAAGAATGTAATAATCGCTTTGATTAAAAAGAAATATATTACACTCGCTCGTCTAATGAAAATTTTATTAAATTGTCTCAAATATTCTTTATAATAATTAAAAACGATTTCATCGAAGAAATAAAATTCTTATTAAAAACGGCTTTGTGCTGGAATTTTACATAATACATAAAATTCAAGATTGATGTAAACATGATATTATTCTCTCTTATTGCATAACATAAATACATTTGTAATAAATGTTTATACAAGGTCCTGCAACAGTGCGTCAAGCTTTCCTAGCGTCTTTCTCGTAAGAGATAGAAAAAAATGTTTCGTATAAAAATTAATTGAATTAAAAATCTCTATGCCGTAAAATTATTTTCAAATATACAGGGTGTCCCAATTTTGCGGTATAACAAAAGCAAACATTTTTTTTTTATAGAACACCCTGTATATTTTTTCATTTTATAATTTGGATAATATTTTATAACTTGAACCTTTTTTTGGTTTTTAATTTCGATATGGCATTTCCGAGTTATTGACGTTTTTCTGAAAAAAATGTAAAAAGTGGAGGTTCACAAAAAAAATTATTGAGGTTATATTTAAAATTTAAGAAATTTTCTTTTTCCTATGGTTGGTCATAAGTACTGTTTATGTACCAGTGTTTAAAATAATCACTTTTGAGAAACCCTGCCTTTGTATCAGACACGCCATTTTCTAAAATTTCAAATTGTCGTAACTCTTTTTTTTAAATGGAATCATATATTTTTTTAAATTTCATATTATTCTGCATCTAATTTCCTACAAAAAATATTAAGCATACCCTATACCTAAAAGTGATATTCTTCAAGATATAAAAAATTTATATTTCAACCGGTCCTTGAATACGAATTTGTTTTTCAATAGATGGCCATGACTAAAAAAATGCATCTGTCAATTTAACAATAAGTTTGGTATGTATGGTTGCATTGTATGTTACGATTATAACAATGCAATTTTTAAAAAGAATTAATTGAAGTGATATGTGCTACTGGAGAAAGTGGAATTAATTGTTTGCAAGCCTAAAGAATTTATGCTCAGCGCTACCAAAATAGGCGAAAACAATTATTTTTCTTATTATTCGATTTGATTAGAAAGAAATGCCAATCTTTGCAAATAATAATTTGTCTAAACCCCATAGTTGTTGAGATATTTAATAGTTTTCACAAGAATAACCATTTAATTATACATACTTCTATGTACGGAGTTGATCATTCTGAGGCAAAATAACTAACAAAATGTAAGTAAGTGTCAATATGAGATAAATAGAAACAGATAATATGATTCATTATTTTATTCCAAAGCCGTGAAAGATAACAAAATTATTAATACAAAAGAGAGACGATACTACAGTAAATGTTCAAAATATCTTCCATTTTCATTTAGGCACAAATTAATTCGCCGTTGCAAAGACCTTTCCACAATTCGTTTGTGCATATTCATTGGTGCTGTTGATGGTTCCTTATAAAAAAATCTCTTTTGAGTATCCCCACAAGAAAACGTCAGGTTTTGTTAGATCCGGAGATCTAGCAGGCCATTTGGTGGGTCCATTCCTACCAATCCACTGGGCAGGTGCTCTGTCTTGTTAAAACCACACCCTATTTCTTGTTAGTTAGAGTATATTAGCTAATGTTCCGGGTAATCCAATTTGCAAGAAGTGCAAATACATAGGCCTATTGAGATGGCCCTCGAAAAAATGTGGACCTACTACATGGTTTCCAAAAATTCCGCCCCAGACATTCAAAGACCGTCGATACTGATGATCAACTTGTCTCATAAAATGCGGATCATCAGTTGAATAATAGTGAAAATTGTGCCTATTGACAGTTCCGTTGTTATGGGATGTCACCTCATCCGTGAATAAAATATATTGGAAAAACGCAAGATCCTCCTGTATTTTTTGTCTTCCCCAGATCACTATTACTCAGTTCTTGATGTAGCTGAATATGACATGCATGATATCGATTTTTCTTCAGAATGCTTTGTACTGGCCTCTCGCTTATGCCAGTTCCTTTACCAATGTCTTTTTGGTTCACGTTGTGATGCTCAGATGCTGTTAATAGCACTGAAAGTTGGTTTTCCTCGTTGATAATAGGCTTTCTTCTTTCTTGTTTTTTGTAATTCACACTTCCCATTTCAATAAATCTATTGAGTAAGTTCCTTAAACATTTCTCCTCCGTTCGCCCTTTTCGAAATCCATTATGATAATTTGCTGTCTACTTATACCGCGAAACGGAGAGAATCACTTTGCAGCAAATATCAGAGAGATTTACATTTCAAACTAATTGTTTAATTGACAGATGCATATTTTCAGTCATGGCTATCTATTCAAAAACAAATTCGTATTCAAGGACCGTTTGAAATATACATTCTTTTATATCTTTAAAAATATCACTTTTAGGTATAGAGTATGCTTAATATTTTTTGTAGGAAATTAGATGCAGAATAATATGAAATTTAAAAAAATATATGATTCCATTTAAAAAAAAGAGTTACGACAATTTGAAATTTTAGAAAATGGCGTGTCTGATACAAAGGCAGGGTTCCTCAAAAGTGAAAATTTTTAACACTGGTACATAAACAGTACTTATGACCAACCATAGAAAAAAGAAAATTTCTTAAATTTTAAATAGAACATCAGAATATTTTTTTTTTGTGAACTTCCGCTTTTTACATTTTTTTTTCAGAAAAACGTCAATAACTCCGAAATGCCACATCGAAATTAAAAATCAAAAAAAGGTTCAAGTTATAAAATATTATCCAAATTATAAAATGAAAAAATATACACGGTGTTCCATTAAAAAAAAAATTTGCTTCTGTTATACCGCAAAATTGGGACACCCTGTATATTTGAAAATAATTTTACGGCATAGAGATTTTTAATTCAATTAATTTTTATACGAAACATTTTTTTCTATCTCTTACGAGAAAGGCGCTAGGAAAGCCTGACGCACTTTTCCAGGACCCTGTATATCTCTATGCATTTATACAGATATACGAGGGATAGTATAAAAGTTTGCACTGTGCGGAGCGCTGGCGTATAGTGTAGCCGCCGGATGCGTGATAACATATTCAGTTGTATTTCAGCTGTCTCAATTTATAGTTATGTCTCGCTGGTATTAACTGTGTTGGTTATGTGAGTGTATTTAATGTTATAGAAAATAAAGAACGAAGCGAGTTGCGAAGTGTGGGCTGCCAGTAGATTTCACAAATGGTGTCCTAATTTCAACTTAGGAAAAAAGAACACCCATGATGACGAGTATTCAGGACGACAGTCAGTCATTACGGGAGAACTTTCAACCATTAACCTTAAAGTCAGGATTCCTTCATATTACCATCTGTTTACAAAACCTAAGGACTTTTTGACAGGAAAGAAAAATACCCTTGTCAAAACAGATAATACATGATCTAACATGCAGCATTCAAAAGATCGCCTAAAGAACTTTAGTAAGAATTAGCAAACTACACGTTTTCACTGTTTAGAAATTGACATATGAAAATAAGATAGGTCCCAAGTAACGCTTTATGGAGAGAACGCAAACTTCGAAGTCCCATTAGACCGATTATCTTTAGTGTAAATTTACCCACTAACTGCACTGCTAGTTTTCTTTCAGACATCCTGACAACAATGCTGATGTTGCCATCGAATCGCAACTTCGGCAATTAAAATAAGCAATGCGATACCGTATCCAGAAAGGGTCCATTTACAGGTAGCCAAATGCCCCGAGATCAAAGGCGGATGAGGCATTGTTCATGAAAGACACGTTTATGGTTTACAAAGAAACAGATGACAACAGCAGCTTAACGGCGCGGGAAAATGAGCGGCAACAGAGTACATTATGATCTACCTACAAAAATCCATCTACGAATAAGATGATACTACAACTATCTCCCTCTCTTCGGAATAAGGGTGGGCCACGAAGTCCATCAAACGACGAAACACTCACCTCCGAGAAATTAATCGAGTAGATATCATTTTCGCGATAGAAATCAAGTTATATTTTGAATTCCATCAGTTTTAATTAATCGATTGGTCCATCAAATTATTAAATTTGGAATTTCTAACAAGTATATTCTAACCACACCACACATTTCGCTTCTGCTGCAGTATTCAATAATTAATAATTACACGAAGGTTATGAGATATAGTTTCCCCCTTTACCAACATCCCAGTGGCTACCTCTTGCAGGCACCCAACTTCCTCGATCGCTCGAGGCATGATGTCGTCGTACCGTAGACTCCAGTAGAGCGTGGCCATCACACGCATCCCAGGTTTGACCGCTTTCCTATTCGGCATAGGTATTTAATAAAATACTCGTTTCCAGACAGGAACTGCGTCACTTCCCCGTACCTATCTACCCACATCTTAATGGATGGTATCAGTTTAAAAGTTCATCAACCCTAGTTGGTAAACCACCCCTCCTGCCAGCACCTCACAGCTGCTTTCATGCCTCTCTTTTGACCTCGCCTATGGGGATGCCCCTTCCTACTATCCTATATATAGCGGCCCTGACTTCAAGACTTCAACCATCGGATCGGCAGGGAAGGACACCTTGATTGTCTCGGTCGTCACCTAAACTCCCGGGCCATTCGCAGTGCCCAGTACCTCATTTCTTCCCTCAGCGACACGGCGTTCATCCTGGACCTAAGGACAGCCTTCAAACTGCCCTCGTTACTCTCGCCGCCCTCGCCGCTGCTTTTTTGACATGTCAGACACACTGGGAATTCGAGTAAGCATCACTCCCAGATATTTCATGCTGCTGAAATACCTAGGAGTGACGCTTACTCGACGACTGTTCTAGCTATCCTCTTCCCCTTGATTTTGCTCGTCCTCCGTCGTCGCAACACTAATCCCCCTTATGCTTGGTTAATCGACCACTAGCGGCATCGCCTCGTTTGCAGTCATCATAGCTGAACTATGCCCCTCTTTCTAGCAACAACAAGAAGATCGTCCGGGAAACCCACTAATTTTTCTCCCACCGGAAGAAGCAACCCTAACATTCCGTCAAATGTGCGACAGAGAATTGGGTCAAAGACCGATCTCTGCGAGATCGCTCTGTCAACCTTATAACCGTGGTTTTGCCCGCTCGTACACCAGAATTTTGTTATAGAGGTTCCTCCTTACCATATGAAGCAAGTACTCTGGTAGCATCCTGCCTGCCAGCGCCTTGTGAAGTGAATCTGATATTAATAATTACAAGCCGATCTGCCTTTTACCTTAAGGTGTCAGAGTCAATACTTTTCGGTCAGATTGTGGAATATCACGATAAAAATAATGTTATTAATGACAATTAATACCGCTTCTGCAAAGGTAAGTCTACAGTGGAAGCTATAATCGCACTTACTAATGAATTAAATAAGGCATTTGAGGAAAGAACACTCTGCTGCCACCATCGTGGACCTATAACAGAATCAAACACTTCCACCATCGTGGACCTATGGAAAGCTTTTGATTGTGTTTCGCACGAAATATTATTACAAAAAAAATATTATTATAATTTCCATCTAAACAGCTGCATATCAATAACATTAGGTCAGGTGAACTTAATGTACATAAATTCAGAGACAGGTACAAATGACAGAATGAAACACATACATATAACACAAGGTCTAGTGACCATATTTGTACAAATCATCTTCGTCTAGCTCGATCACAGAATGGGGTCAATTATTATGAACCAAAATTTTATAATTTGCTATCAGCAAACATTTCCATCAATTCCATCAATAAAACTATTTACTAACCTGATATGCAAGTAGCCTTTTCAGCGGCTTCCCCTCTGCATCTAGCAGGCAGATTTTTGAACATGACAGATAGGATTCTCTCGCGGATTCTCTCTCCTGGCGAGCGTGGGAGGCTCGTCAAACGACGTAACCTAAAGTGCTTCATCCGGGTCTAATCGCTTTCCGCCTCGGCAGTGCTGCAGTGGCAGCAGCCAACACCTCCTCCTCTTCTCTAAAGTACTTCTCCTCTGTGAGGGTAATCTTCCATGGCTCAGGGAGCGCTTCTATTTCCTCTGCTTCGGGAACCTTTACAACCTCTGAGGTACTAATGTATGGCCTCCCCTTGTGTCCGTGACCTTGAGCTCCCTCAATTTTACATTCTCTATTGCTCTTGCTCAGGTTATGCTTTTTCCAATTAGTTGCTTAAAATTGTAAATCCGTCAGTGAATACTAAATATTATCTGCTTGATTGATTTATCATTACACGTTCCATTCAAGCCAGTATATAAAGTGTAATTAGCGCTTCAACTAACGTGCAGTTAGAGATTCCACATATAAGCGGACCGTTGTCATTAGAATTGTTAACATCATTAACGAATTTTGATCAAGAAATTGCAGCGCTCCATAGCTGTACAGGATATTTATTGATAGATTAACTAATTGCCGAAATTAATTCTGATATTAATTTATCATAGAGGTTGAATTTCGTTATTTTAGTGGCTATATTTGGAGCATTAAGGAGAGATCTTCAAGCCACAGCTTGTATAGTAACAACTACACTGACTGTATGTCACACAGATGGGAACTGGGAGATTTGACAAGTTGTTGATCTAGTCTAGCAGTTACCAAGGCCATATGTTTGTTTGAAGATTTAAATGCCCATGAATGCCCATGATCCGTCGGCTGTCAATGCTGTAGGTAAATATTTTGAAGACTTACGGGATAGTACGACAGTCGACACATATTTATTCCATAAATAGGACATTCCCATCAAGATATATGACAATATATTTGCCCACTTTAACTACTCAATGATCTATACAATAGCTATAATGAAGAAATCCATCAAAAGAGGATCATCATTACTGCCAGTCTACTGTGAAACGATTGCCGACGTCAGCACAGGTTTTTCCTTGAGATCAAGTCCAGGATTAGTGAAATTGCGCTCATTGGTTCAATTTAGCGAGAAAATCGTAGCAAAATTTTTTGCGAGATTAAACATTTTTTTTTTACTTTGAAAAATGGTCTCTATTAAAACTCAATTAGAATGTTTATCGGAGGACGCGAACGACATTTCCTTTCTGATGTGTATTGGTGTTTTAATTTAGACCTAGCCCTCAAGTCAAAAGGTCTGTACGGTGTCGCGACAGGGGCTACCGCGAGGCCACAGAGGGGCTGAAAGCGACTAAGCCGCGCAAATCTTTGTCATGTTGAATGTCAATAGCAACATTTCAAGAAAAATTTCTCAAAATAAAACAGTTAAGCAAATGCTAGATAAGTTAAATATGGCATTAATTCCGACCTATCAGTTGAAAATCTGAAAATACAATTTTTTGGCTTCAGGTATGATAGTAGAACGTCAGTCGTATGCAATTGTATTCAAGTGCAACAGAATGCCGAGGACGTGGCCGCAGTGGGCGAAGAAGTGAAGGAAAGCTGGGTGATGACTCGAATTCTAGGCTCTCTACCGCTGAGGTTAAATCCGTCATGGAACACTAAATATTATCTACTTGACTGATTTATCATTACACGTTCCATTCAGGCCAGTATACTAATCCAGCGACTGAGATTGGAGGACGATCGACTTTCCAAAAATAAGCAAGCAACAAAGACCTTAACGCACAACGCATTCTTTTTGAAGATACACAGAAAGGCAAACGCAGATCTAATAGTAAACTTGAGCATGGAATGCTTTAAATGTGGAAAGAGGGACCATGTCAAAAAATATTACATGGGGAAGCCTTGCGCAAAGTACAGATCAGGTACTGTAAAACTAACTACGCACGTAGCAACGGCAACCAAATTTTGTCAAAGATTACCATGAGAGACACTAAAATCAAGGCAACACTAAAGATGATGTCAAAACTCGCCGCGCATTCATTGCAAGTCTGTTCTGGTACCTGCAAAGTGGGCAACTCAACTTATGATCTTCAGATGAGACTGGCTGACTGGCTCGACTCTGGAGAAGCAAGTTTGTATTGTTATTAGAGATTCAACAAAATTAAAATGCATTAGAGTAGGCAATGTAAAGCTGAAGGTATTTGATGGAACTAGCTGGCAGAAGGCAGAGCTGACTGACATCCTTTGCGTCCAAAAACTGACTTTTAACATGTTTTCAGTGACATAAACTGTTTAGAAAGGCTATGTACAGTTAGCGGACAGCAATCGATTTATCTTTGAGACCCGTGACAGGAAAGAAAAGGTCACAGTAGAAGTACGAAATGGGCAACTTTATCGTATGATGGTTCTTCAGGAGGAACCTGACACTTGTCTATAGACACACTCTCTCCGTAATTGGCTTGAGTAGCTAGCACACCAGAATGTTAAATAAGGTTAAGGACATTTTAAATTGTAAAAACGTCAAATACTAGGGTGATTGGGATGGTTACGTTTGCATAGGATGCTCGTATGGGAAGCAGCACAAAGTCTCACATCTAGCATACCAGAGGTCGCCGAGGATTTATTGGATCAGGTGTGTGTCGACTTAGGGAAAATGAGCACGCCGTCCCTTGGTGGATCCAGTTACTTTCTGCTATTCAAAGATGACAACTCGTCTTTCAAGACCATTTACTTTTTGA
This sequence comes from Ontholestes murinus, assembly GCA_963969525.1. NCBI lineage: Eukaryota > Metazoa > Arthropoda > Insecta > Coleoptera > Staphylinidae > Ontholestes > Ontholestes murinus. Next base: position 9,205,373 of record OZ018397.1, read on the forward strand.
AGAGCAAAGACGAAGCCACACGAAAATTATAAACGTTTGCCAGGTTGGTCGAAAAGTCAGACAACCGGACAGAAATTAAGAATGCCATTACGTAAAAACTTCTAAACCAACTGGGAATTTTTCACAGCAAGACCAACGGCTACTCAACGCAACAGAACGGGCGTTCGGAAAGAGAAACGAGGAGAATCCTGGAAGACGCAACGTCAGCAATACATATCGGCAATTTGAATCTGTGGGCCAAAGCCATTTCATACGTCGACTTCACGTTTGAATATCCTTGCTATGTTCTCACCCCGAACCACAAGTGGACAAAAGTGTCATGGAAGTCAAGAGAAGAAATCTTCGTTGGATACGACATAGACTCACCCTGCTACCGGGTGTATATTCCAGATCAACTCTAACAGATTTATTTCCGAACATACCTACCAATATTCCGAGGGTTGTACAACGCAGACGCAGGCGCTTACGCCCCGATCTAGCAGAGTGGAACGAAGCCCCGTTGTCAGAAAACTTCGAAAATATTTGTTCCTCTATTTAAGCTGTTAATCTTAGGATAACTAAAGTAGCAGAAAAATCTATACCATAAACATTTGGCTCGAGTAGAATATTCTCCGTCCTTTAATTAAACGTTAAGGTTATCACGTTAGCCGAGAAACGAGCTTTAAGCATCTACAAAAAATTACCGTACGCAAGAAAATCTTATCCATTACAAACAAAAGTAAACCGTTGCCTGTCCTAAAATATTACAATTAAAACGGACGACTTGCATTAACTCAATATCAAGTGATACTTCAATTACAGATTTTAAGAAAGAAGTGCAAACTATATTTAGAAAACCCCTATAATCTGTCATAAGTATATGTTTTGAAAAGCTTTGGAAAAGCATTTCTCCAGCACAATGAATTCTTCTAATTATTTACCTAAGTTTATGTGTAGGATATAAAAATCTCAATTTACTTCTCAGCAGATTTGGATCATTATTATAACTATCTATTAATAATGAAAGAATTAGAGGATTCATTAAACACTATCAATTACATCTCAGTAAAATCCTATACTAGATGATAAAGAATCTGCTCCTCATCAGTAATACAATATATTATCTTAGCAGTATATAAGGTGTCCCAAAAGAATTTTTATATTTCTTTATGTCAATCAGTAGTCTTCTTTCTTATGAATTTAGTCGTTATGGAGCATTTATCGAGAGCTAACTGTGTCTTGTGCGAGAGAAAAGATTTTGAACTAAACTCAATGAGAGACATAATGGAAAAACTAAAAACAGGTCAACCAAGATCTTCAAGAAAGGCAGAAAACGTTCATCAATTTCATGACTATCCAAACCTTTCAATTCGGAATAGATCGTTATTAGGCCATATTATACACAAAGACCTTAAGTTGCATTCCTATAAAATTCAATTCACTTTAAAACTGTTCTTGCTGTTGAAATGGAATGAGAATCCTTCTTAGGGTTTTCTTTCCATCTTCTTTGGAAGTCGCCAAGTGCTCGGCATAATTTCCTTTCCTTAACAATCTGTGCATACTTCCAACAGGAAATTGTCTATCATGGTTAGATCGAGACAACACCTTTCCCTTAACTTTAACGCGAACAAATGGATAGCGATTGTCAGCGTAACCGACTCAATGTGGCATGTATGACAGGTAACCTATTGTTTAATACATCTTCTAAAAAAAAGTGTTTGTTTCTGTTAAAATCTCCCTCTACTAATGAGTTGGTTGTTCTTCTGCTTATAAAATGTCTAGTAAATATTTTGGCCGTCTGTGCAGGGTCTTGCAAATTTCCGCGAAATTAGCGGTCAACGTTTTCTTGGTACCAATTCTCATCACCTGCGAAATGTGAACGTTTTTATCTCTCATTATTTCAAAGACACAAGTCAGCAGTGCTTCATAGGTGTAGTCCTTGTCAGTCGCCATCCATTGAACTGAGTTTTCATCGACATTTATCATCAATTGTTACAAGAATTAAAGCCCGAGGATGCTGACTTTACAAACCAGGAAATTGAGCAAATTTAAACGTGTACTATCATCTTGTTTTTGGATGAAACTCATTTTGGTCTTAATAGGAATAGGAATAATCAGAACTCCCACTACTGTAGTGCAATAAATTTAAACGCAAGCAAGATAGATACCTCTACATTAGCTTAAAGTAGCCATGTGGGCTGCGATGATAAAGCAAAAATTATAGGCCTATATTTTTTTAAGATGATAGAAGATGTCCAGTTTTAATCAATTCAGAGTGTTATGCACCTTTTGTTGCCTGAATTGCAAAACTTTCCTGGTAGTTATTGTCTAGAATATGGTTCCAGCAAGACGACGCAACGTCGCATATGTCCAATACGTCTCTACCAAGAGTTTGTGAAATGTTCCTTGGTAAATTGTTTTCTAGGAGAGGTGACATTAGCAAACACAGTACTTCTTCTTAATCCTGGAAAAAATCTGAATCTTGCAACTTGTTTTCCACATTTTTGACTTACTACTGAAGAAAATAATCACGGATTCTCAAGTCCCAAGAAATAATTGTATCTGGATTTTAGCAACGTCATTCCACTATTGACCATCTGGTTTGTCTAGAGAATGATATACAGAACTTTTTTTGAGAGTCGCGGATTTTTCGATCTAGTTTGTTTTTATCTATATCTGAAAATTAAAAATTATAATTGCAGCATCAAAATTAAGTACAAAAAGCTCAAATAATCTAAAGATATAAATTAACTATATTTGCCAGCGTTAGCTAATAAAATATTACAATTTCACCAATCAAAGTTAATTACATTATTCCCACAAGTGTACATGTTTTTATAGGATAGATTGAAAACGTGATTCCAGAGTTTAACCATATTTTATGCACTAACATTTCACATATACCACTATCTAGTTAATGCAATTTAAATAGACCGCACCGTTGAACACGATCCCGAAATGAGCGCACCCTTGTAAATGTTTAATAATTTTATTTGGCTCGTGCCCTCGACGTCCAGCCCTATTAGAGGCAACATCGGTTCCACTAAAAGCATTTTAATTAAATAGCCATGCAAATATTAAAGTATTCCCGGTGTGCATCTGTCGCTTAGAATTCTATCTGCAAAAGGTAAATCAAGGCATTTCCTAGACCTACATTATACCTACATATAGTTTCAACGGCGTTTCCCTGATCTGAATAATAATACTAGCTTAATCTCGAAAATATATTGTCCTCCCTTCTGCATTTACATGAGCATACTAGACAGATGACAATATAATTGTGGTCGGACCTTTTGTTGGGCCTTACTTTATTATCGTTTTGAAATTTATGCAGGAATGAAAAGCACTTTTCAATTATTACGATATTAAGGCTGGCCATTGATAAAAATCATGTACGTAGAATGTAATTAAATTATCCTTCCTCGGTGTATTAATATGAAATTTTAATACCATTGGGTATTTAAGGGATATATACGTAAATCAGAAGGGAGCGATTTAGATTTACTGGGTTTAGAGCTTAAAGCGTATTTAGCCTACAGATAACGAACATCCTGTAAGGCTTTTAGTAATATATAGTTGGAAATTAAAATAAATCAAATTATTAAGTTAAAACTGTTATTATTGTGTAAAAATATTTTTTTTATTAAATTTATTTTTAGTGAATTTTACATTAAATATAAATTTATTCAAGCGTTAAATAGAATGTAGAGAAGGCGAAAATACAAATCGCGGCAACGGTCGTAATTACAAGTTGTAAATGAGTTACAGATACAATGGTGTATTCATTAAAGTTGCACAAGTGACTAGATAAAAGGAAATCGAGAACTATTGTGGCGCTTAAACGCTATAATTCGCCGGGTTTGTTTGTTCTTGCCAATTTTACTGTAAATTAGTTTTCACACTGGCGGGCCCTACACAAAACAATTACTCTCCGATGCTCGGTTACGATCCAATCAAATCCATAAATGCACGTATAAATTTCAATCACTGGTAAATTAATTGGATCTAAATGAATTGGTTGAATTTTAATTACAGAACAGATTCCAATAATGATTATAATTTTTTGGTGATGAATTCTATGGATTGTGAGAAAATGTGTAACAAATTGATTTTGCATATTCCCACCCAACCTAGTGATATGAAAGATAGTGGGAAAGTACTTCCCGTTATACCGTGCGGAGCGCTGGCGAATAGAGTAGCCACCGCTGGTATTGATTAAGTCGTTTGTGTGAGTGTTTATAATGTTCAAGAAAATAAAGAATGCCGCCAGTTAAGAAGTTAGGGCTTTGATTAGATTTCTCAACACTGTCAATTGAAGGTTGTGTATAAAGAAAATGTTGTGGAAATCGGCGACGCGGCCTGTTGTTCAGTAATATTATTCTCCTCCACAATAATGCTAGGCCTCATTCGGCCCAACAAGTTGTGCAATAATTCAAATGGGAAATTTTGTTGTTGTCTCAGATTATCATCTATTTACAAAATCAAGGATGAAGAAGTGAAAGAAGGCATTACGTATCTCAATACTGGCTAAGGAGAAATATGAAGCTGGGATACAAAAAGTTGTCAAACGTTACTACAAATACTTAAATTTGCATATTGGCTATATAGAAAAGTAGTTTAAGGTATATTCTTTACAAATAAAACGTTAATATTTGTTACTAAATACTAGTTTTCTCGTGAACGGGAAATAGTTCGCGGATGGCCCTCGTATAATATTCCTTAAGTTAAAACATAGCGTGAATTTGACTCCTCACATCAAGACAATTTCAGTAATGTGCAATTACTTTCAAGAATTAAAGATTTAGTCATACATTTCTAAGTATTTAAATATTTTTTGCTCTTCTATATTGCACTTTTGAAACAACTACTTCCCTAGCTAATACTTCGACAGACATTGAATGATACAAAAGTAATTTGCGTGTTACAAAATAGCAAGGCTATCAAAGCAACACTAGTTTGAACGAATTTCTTTCTGTAAAATGAACGAAAAATGATTGAATGTACGTTAAATAGTTTTTGAGTGACTATACTATGGTAAATTTGGAATAAGAAATTAAGATAGGTTGATTTAATTAAAACTAAATTAGCAAACAATAAAATAATTCAATTATTTCGCAGCAAAATTAGTTATATACATGATTATAATTTAAGTTGTTTTGATAATAATAATAATAAAAATAATAATAATATAATTAAAACACTTTAACTTTGTTTTACCACAAAAAAATATTTATTGCTGTGACTATAGTTTCGAACATTCACTGTTCATTATCAAACATAAAGTACTTAAAATTAATTAACAGGTGTTATATATATGCCTTCGAAAAGAGGAGAGTACATCAGATCAGTCTGGTCATTAAGAAGGGAAAAACCGGGATTCATTTTGGCTTTATGAATTTCTAGCGCTTCCAGTAAATCCATTTTACGACCTTTATCCACAAAGTGGATTACTGAAAGTACATCCTTGCCGAAAGTATGATTATTTTCTATTAAATGATTATCAAAAGTTGAGTTGTTATGTTTTAATCGAAATGCTCATTCGTGTTCTTTAAGTCGTGTTTCAAAATTATGACCAGACTGACCGATGTAAATTCCTTTACATGATTCGCAAGTTAATCTATAAATGCCAGATTTTTTTATAATATCTATTTTAGTTTAAGGGTTAAAAATTAAGTTTGAAATTTTATTATTACATTTAAATGCAACTTTAACGTTACATTTTTCCAATATATTATTTATCTTGAGGCTAATCATTCCGAAATAAGTTAAACATTGAAACCGCTTATTGTCTTCTGAATTTTGTGGTGTATATATATATATATATTTGAACTTGTTTAAATTTATGTTTTTTTAATAATTGATCAATTAAAGTAGCCGAATAACTATTGTTTTCGGCCATTTGTTTTATAATTCTCATTTCTTTAAGAAATGATTCAGGGCTTAAAGGTAACTTGAGAGCTCTATTAATTAAGAAATTAAATGATGCTATTTTTTGTTTAAAGGGATGTCGGGAATTATTAGAAATTATATTGTCTGTAAAGGTAGGTTTTCTAAAGATGTCGAATGTAAGAGTATTATTAAGATCTAAAAAATTAATGGTATTGTTAGTTTCTGTTTCTACAGTAAAGTTAATTGATGGATGCAGAGAGTTAAGAAAATTAAGGAAATTGGAAATTTGACTATCAGTACCTACGATGCATGCTAATATATCATCTACATATCTATACCACCACCTTATGTGCTTTTTACCTAACGGGGAATTGAGGATAATATTAGTTAAGTGTTCCATAAAGATTTCTGCTAATAGGGGACTAAGGGGTGAGCCCATTGATAGGCCTTCTTTTTGTAAGTAAAATTTATTGTTAAAGGAAAAGTAATTGTGTTAGTATGGTTTCTAAAATATTTAAAAATTCTATTTTGACTGTGGGATTAACATTATTTTTATCAAGGTGTTGAATTTTTAATTCTATACAATATTTAGGTGAAATGTTAGCAAACATATTAGCTACGTCGAAGGATACTAGTTTAGAATTAGGGTCAAGTGTGTTATTATTGAGGTTAGTAATTAGTTCAGATGTGTTTTTATTGGAATGGGGGTTTGAAAAATTGGTGGGTGATTTAAAGATGGAAGCTAATTCAAAAGATAGAGTTTTGGCGGGTGTGTTGGAATAGGAAGCTACAGGGCGAATTGGTTGGTTTTCTTTATGGATTTTAATGAAGTCGTATAATCTAAGAGCTGTGGGGTTTATAGGAAGAAATTATGATTTGTTATTAGTACATTGAGGAATTAATGAAATCTTGAATTTTTTGTTCGTAATCTATTCTATTTAATATTACTGTCGAGTTACCTTTATCCGCTTTTGTAATTATGAGATTATTATTTTTAATTTTTTGCTTTAATGATTTAAAAGTGCTTTGATCTGTGTTTGACACTGAAGGTGTATTTTTGAGTAGTAACATATATTTATTGACAAATTTTGTACATATTTATATTAAAATGATGAATAATGAATGATGTGTTAATGTATTAATCTGTCAAAAGGCTATCGACCAGTGGTCTTTCTGCCTTGTCTTGTCCAGTCATATGGCGTCAGTCGTTAGTGAGTAGATGCATGAAATGATGAAATGAAATCAAAAATGGTAGAATGTGGGTTTTTATATTTAGGAATTATGTTTCGGTTTCTAGGAAGACAGTATAGGAATAATATGTGAAAGTTAAAAGGATTTTTGGCGAATTTTTCTGAAAGGAATCGAAGATGTTCTAGGATGGGGATAACTAAAGTAGTATCATAGAGGAGCTGACTGGAGGGATTGTGTAGAGGATTAAGAGGATGACGGAGTTTTGTTAGGGTACGCAGGGATGCTCGCTCGCTAACTTAAATATTACGGGAGGTTGGATTGCTGGGGTTGGGATAGAGGGCACAACCATAGTCAAGTAGTGGGCGGCAGATCATCTTATAATTTTTTACGGTGGTTCTGGTATTAATACCATTGTTTTTGTAAGTTAAACTTCTAAAGCATTTTGCCCTAGAAGTAATTTTGCTTTTTGTTATGGCTGTATGTTTTTTAAAATTAATTTTTTGATCTATGGTTATGCCCAAGTACTTAATGGGAACTGAGGGAGGGATCGCAGTTTGGGAAATATGGACTTTGTGAGGTGAATTATTGCTGCGGTGATAAGGGATTAGGATTTGTGATTTGTGGGGATTGATTTTAATGCGACATTTTGCAAACCATTGTTGAAGGGAGTCAATAAGCTCTTGAAGGAATTGGAGGGCTTTTGGTAGTGTGGGAGCATGTGTGATTAGGGCAGTGTTATCTGCAAACTGAAGGAGGTATTTGGATGGATTAAAGTAGAGAGGATCAGGGTTGTAGATATCAGCACAAAAAATGTTATACAGGGTCCTGCAACAGTGGGTCGGGCTTTCCTAGCGCCTTTCTCGTGAGAGATAGAAAAAAATGTTTCGTATGAAAATTTATTGATTTAAAAATCTCTATGCCGTAAAATTATTTTCAAATATACAGGGTGTCCCAATTTTGCGGTATAACAAAAGCAAACATTTTTTTAAATAGAACACCCTGTATATTTTTTCATTTTCTAATTTGGATAATATTTTATTACTTGAACCTTTTTTTGGTTTTTAATTTCGATGTGGCATTTCCGAGTTATTAACGTCTTTCTGAAAAAACTGTAAAATGCGGAGGTTCACAAAAAAAAATATTCTGATGTTCTATTTAAAATTTAAGAAATTTTCTCTCTCCTATGGTTGTTCATAAGTACTGTTTATGTACCAGTGTTAAAAATTTTCACTTTTGAGGAACCCTGCCTTTGTATCAGACACGCCATTTTCTAAAATTTCAAATTGTCGTAACTCTTTTTTTTTTAATGGAATCATATATTTTTTTTAAATTTTATATTATTCTACATCTAATTTTCTACAAAAAATATTAAGCATACCCTATACCTAAAAGTGATATTTTTCAAGATATAAAAGAATTTATATTTCAGACAGTCCTTGAATGCGAATTTGTTTTTAAATAGATAGCCATGATTGAAAAAAATACATCTGTCAATTAAACAATTAGTTTGACATGTAAATGGGAGGTGTGAATTACAAAAAACAAAAGAAGAAAGCCTATCATCAACGAGGAACCAAAAAGACATTGGTGAAGGAACTGGCATAAGCGAGAGGTCAGTACACAGCATTCTGAAGAAAAATCGATATCAAGCATATCATATTCAGCTACATCAAGAACTGAGTAATACTGATTTTCAATTTCGTTCCGAATTTTGTTTCTGGAGAAGATAGAAAATACAGGAGGATCTTGCCTTTTTCCAATATATTTTATTCACGGATAAGACGTCAACCCATAACAACGGATCTGTCAATAGGTACAATTTTCACTATTATTTAACTGATAATCCGCATGTTATGAGACAAGTTGATCATCAGCATCGAATGTCTGGGGCGGAATTTTTGGAAACCATGTTGTAGGTCAACATTTCTTCGAGGGCCATCTCAGTAGGGGTATGTATTTGTACTTCTTGCAAATTGAATTACCCGGAACGTTAGCTAATGTACCCTAACTAACAAGAAACAGGGTGTGGTTTAAACAAGACGGAGCACCTGCCCAATTTTCACAAGACGTGAGGGCATTTCATTTTTCCTAACCAGTGGATTGGTAGGAATGGACCCACCAAATGACCTGCTAGATCTCCGGATCTAACAAAACCTGAAATTGTTTATAAGGAATCACCAATAGGAATATCATATGCTTGATATCGATTTTTCTTCAGAATGCTTTGTACTGACCTCTCGCTTATGCCAGTTCCTTCACCAATGTCTTTTTGGTTCCTCGTTGATGATAGGCTTTCTTCTTTTGTTTTTTGTAATTCACACCTCCCATTTACATGTCAAACTAATTGTTTAATTGACAGATGCATTTTTTTCAGTCATAGCTATCTATTCAAAAACAAATTCGTATTCAAGAACCGTTTGAAATATAAATTCTTTTATATCTTGAAAAATATCACTTCTAGGTATAGGATATGCTTAATATTTTTTGTAGGAAATTAGATGCAGAATAATATAAAATTTTAAAAAATATATGATTCCATTTAAAAAAAAGATATATTTTATTAAAAAAAAAGAGTTACGACAATTTGAAATTTTAGAAAATGGCGTATCTGATACAAAGGCAGGGTTCCTCAAAAGTGAAAAATTTTAACACTGGTACATAAACAGTAGTTATGACCAACCATAGGAAAAAGAAACCTCCGCTTTTTACATTTTTTCAGAAAAACGTCAATAACTCGGAAATGCCCCATCGAAATTAAAAACCAAAAAAAGGTTCAAGTTATAAAATATTATTCAAATTAGAAAATGAAAAAACATACAGGGTGTTCCATTAAAAAAATGTTTGCTTTTGTTATACCGTAAAATTGGGACACCCTGTATATTTGAAAATAATTTTACGGCATAGAGATTTTTAAATCAATAAATTTTTATACGAAACATTTTTTTCTATCTCTCACGAGAAAGGCGCTAGGAAAGCCCGACGCACTGTTGCAGGACCCTGTATAATAGAGGTGATAAAGGAGAGCCTTGAGGGAGCACCTGTACGGAGAGGAGAATGAATTATGGATTTTGACTTTTAGGGATCTATTACAGAGGAATTGTTTAATAATGAAAATAATATGAGTAGGGATATTTAGGAGGTGGCACTTGTATAGTAAGCCTTGATGCCAGACAGAGTCAAAAGCTTTCTGGGCATTCAAAAATAGACCTACTAAGGCTGAGGTGGGAAGTTTGAAAATTTGATACTAGGATAGTGAGTGGCAGGGAAGTTGATCTGTGGGGAAGAAAACCAAATTGGTATTTGGGGATTTGATTGGAAATTAGAGAGAGGATTTTGCTTTTGAGAAGGGACTCGTAGATCTTTCCAATAACAGGTAGAAGGGTAATAGGGCGGTAGCTAGATAATAAGGTAGAGAGTTGGTCGCGTTTGGAGATACAGATTACAATTCCTATTTTCCAAACATTCGGAAAATATTGATTTTCATATAGAAAATTGATATTGTTAAGGATGTAGTCGTGGATGTGGAATTGAAAGGATTTTAGGATGAGTCTATGTATGTGGTCATGTTCTTTAAAATACTAAATTAGAAAATATTTATGCTATGTTGGTAATAACAAAATAGCAAAAAAAAATGACGAATATTAAATGTTTACAGTTAATTTAATAAAAACTTAATTGCTAGAATATCTATATAAAAAAGAGTGTTGTATCACTAAAATTAGACAAAACCTACATAAAATATCTTAGAGTAAAATAATAAAACTCAATCCCTATAGTTTATAAGTTTAAAATAAATATAATAATAAATAAATAAAAGTAGGACTATCATTTGAATTATTAATTAGATATATAATGAGCATGTACGATGAGCCGGTAATTTAGCAATAAAGGATGTCATATACAATAATAAATATAGATTGGTTTTACTGGCTACCACAGAAGTCTATGTTTGATAAGATAAGATAAGATATATTTATTGGTGCATTACTTATTAGTTTACAGAGGTCAGGATTGGCAATTAAATATAAATAATTAAAATAATGTATAATGTTGGCGCATGGATATAAGCAGTGAGGTAGATGCTGTACTAAGTTGATAAAATGATAAATTAATATGATGAACAAAAACAAACATTTTAAAATAAATTTATAAATGAAACTACAAGAAAACCTTATAAAGATAAACTTAAGGTAAAATTAAAACTACAATGTAATTTAACATGCAGAATAAAGATACACACACATACATACATAAAATAATTAAGTCACATGTACAAAATAAAATTCAAGATAAAGTATTCATATAAAAGGATGTAAATATAAAATAGATTAAAATAAAATTACACGAATAATATCAATACTATTAAAAATATATATATATATATATATATAAACTAAAATAGTAGGACTAATATTGGAACATAGCTTATAGAAACCAAATTAAAATGTTCACACAATAAATAACATGTAAAAAAATTAAATCACTTGGCAATATTAGCAAATTTTAGTGCCACGCATTCTTCAATGCAATATAATGCCTTTTCAATTAGGTAGTCCGTGATAACTTTTTTAAACCTTTTAATAGGAAGTGATTTCAATGTACTGGGCCCAAATTAATATACCATAGGCCAGCTGGCTTTGAAATAATGCAAAGTATGCTGACCTTATGGCATACTGGGGTAATTCATTCTTCAGGTTCCGCAGCAAATATATCTTGGAACTAACTGTCTGCGACAACTACTGTTCGTGATTTCGCCAGGATAATTTGTTGTCGATGTAAATACCAAGGAATTTTGCGCATTTATCTGTTGTATTCTGTTTTAATGAGAAAATGACACTAGTGGATTTCTCTGGATTTACTTTTAATCTATTAGCAGTAAACCAATACGTCGCTTTTTTACGGACAATGATTTCTTTAGGACTGCAAGGTCTTTTTGGTCAGTAGTATTCATTATGGTCGTATCATCAGCAAATAATGTTATGGATGACGTGGCCAGCATATTGGGAAGATCGTTTATATACAAGAGAAACAATAGTGGTCCAAGGATAGATCCTTGCGGAACACAATGCTTTAATAGAGTACCCGACGATATAGTATTTTTAAATTTTACTCTCTGCGATTGCTTAGATAAAATATCAAAATGCGGCAACTACTTGGGTGGAAGTTATAGCAATAAAGCTTCCGTAAGAGAATAACATGAGAGACGCAATTGAAAGCCTTATTCAGATCCATGAAGGTAGCAGCGGAGTACAAGCCAGCTTCAAAAACCTCATAAATCTCATCAGAAAATGCAATGATTGCATCCCTCGTTGACCTTCCTCTCCGGAAGCCATACTGGTTATTATTTATTATTTTGCATGTATGTAGGTAGACAACTATTTGATTAAACAAAACCTTTTCAAGAATCTTTGATAAAATTGGTAAAAGTGAAATTGGTCTGAAATTATTAATATCCGACCTATTCCCTTTTTTGTGAACAGGTATGACAATGGCACTTTTAAGGCAGTCAGGAAATATAAAAGTTTTAATGCTGTTGATTAATTAATTAATTTTGACAAGGGCTCAATTAAAATATCGATTACTCCCTTGAGTAGGTTGGTAGTTATTCCATAAACATCATTTGTGTTCATTAAAATCGCTAGATGGCGACCGATATATTGTTATTAAGAGAACATTGTATTTTGGTATTGATGAGGCCGCTAACTCACATGGTTTTTCAACAGACAATGAAGTAAGATTTACCATGTCTTTTCCATATATATATTATAATTAGTTAACTGCATTACTCCTCCATTGATAAACTGTTTACGAGAAAAAATTACGCGATTTTGAAGTTTTCTTCCAATGTATTTAACCAATGCTCGCACAAACATAAACAATGCATAGTATTTTTGATTAGAAAACCTAGAACTTCACTTAATTTGTTTCTCATGCATTGAATGTTAAGAAAATATATATTAATGGCAAAATCAGTTTTTTATCAATTAGCTGATTAAGGTTTTTTTATGGAGGCTGTCCCGTTAAAAAATATAACGATTTAAAACAATCAGGTCCGGCCAATTGGATGGATTAATAAGGCGCTTATGATATTTAAAATCCGCACCTATTTTATATGCCAAGTACGAGGAGTTTAATGGAATTTTTTCACATGAAAAATTTACATCATTTTTGATTTGCTCAATATGTTCCCTTAGATTTTCTAGAGTTACTGCCTGTTTGACCCTTTTAAGGAATAACCAAGTTTTCCTCGGCTCCGCCTCAAGATTCGACTTTATCATTCCACCAGTACCAACGACTAGATTTTTCTTAGGTAACTTACGTTTTTTATAAGTAACGGTTTTAAATTCAGCATCCACAATTCCACTTCGCTTCTTATCGCCTGCTGCATGCATTTCGGAAAATGTTACTTGCTGATTGCAGGTTAGGTTGTTTGTTTACAATTACCGTGTTGATATTGTTGCCCACCTTCTTAGCCGGACTCGGCAAGTTTGGTTTCTGTTCCATAATTTGATTCCCTGATCGAAGAAGATGATTTTCGGCTTCTAATCGATGAATTTTCTTCATAAAAAGTGAATTTGTTAATTTTAATTCATTTGCATATTCCTTTAAGTAATAATATGCTTCGGACTCAAAATCGATGTTTTCTGGAGTAGTAGTTTCCAGAATGCAGAGATCATTGCCGCAGCAGTTCTTGACCCTACATACAGTACTTTGCAGGTTGGTCAAGCGGAACCCGATTTAGATACGTAACCACACACACTGTTATCACTTGATTCATCACTAAATTTCGCATTTAATTTTCTATTCACGTTTTCACAGCCTTCTCTATAGTCGGCCATATTGAATATGTATATTTGGGCAGCTTAAGCAACTTGTTTCTAGTATTATGTGAGTGAATTGTTTGATTTTTGCTGAACAGCAATATATATACATATATATACATATATATATATATATATATATATATATATATATATATATATATATATATATATACTCATTATAGGCATTAGTCTAAGCATTTTAAGCAATTCGCGACAACTGGTGTTTGGTTTTTGGTTACAGATTGCCGCATGAGTCGCTTCTGTACTAAAAAAATTCTAAAAATTATTTTAACAATTAGAAATTTAGTTTGAGATAATCTGTTAAGACTAAACGATTTCTCTTGCTAAGACAATTTTATTGTATTTTAAGTGAAAATATCTGACTAAAATTGAATTGAAGCAACACTTTCGGTTAGGTAAATATCCGTATGGTGTCTTCAACTCACTCATCGTATCAGAAGAAGAAGTTCGATCAATATAAATGTAAGAAGCGTGCTTAGCCTTTATTACTTTCCCTATATAGTATATATAGGGGAAGTATTGTTTTCGTGCATGAACATGTCTGTGGGCGCTGTATCTCAAAAACGAATGATCCTATTGGAAAGAAACTTTAAACTTAAGGTTTTATCGTTAAAATCTGGAACTGAAAAGCTTTTGGTAAACATTCATAAATCGGAAATGGGTGTCAAGGTGATTTTTGGTTTCTTCTCGATATTTTTCTAAATTTGAAAAATATTACAAAACTATTCAAACAAAAATTAAAGACAATGAGAAACTAAAAAAGTTTTATTAACATGCGTTTTTCATATAGTTACGAAAAATTAATTAAAAATTGATAATTTTGATATTTTTGGCCTATTGGTAGTAAACTATAGGAGTTACATTAAATTTATATAACAAGTAATTGTAAAAAAATCAAAATTGTTAAATAGCCTTTTTCGTTAACCTCATAGTTTTCGAAAAAAATGTAAGGAAACTTCTATGATGGCCACCATCACCAATTTGTGTTTCTCTACATATTGCAACTTTTAATTAAATCCCTCGCTTATATTTTACTGATTGAAGGGTGGCATAGAGGTCTCCCATCTACCCCACATAAAAATACTAATCGATGGAGATTCTGCTGCTTACAAAACAATCAAGCCTTGTATATAATAAAAAATAAAGCTCAATCTAAATTTAAATTTAAATAAAGTTTAAATATAAATGATCTTCCATAGTCAATCTTATCAAAGCTTGATTTAAAGCTTTTCCACGTATCATGTATATAACTTTTATTAATTTGCCCACTCAAAAATTTTACGTATGGTAGAAATTGGAATTTTTAAGATTCGTAAAATATTCCACCATTGTTTTACGGCATCAGTAGTTTCTTTAGAAACATTGTTTAGTTTTAAGTTATCTTGGGTTTTTAAAAGTTTTTTTAACCACTCTTTAAAATTTTCCAACAATTTTTCTTCTTACCCTAATTGAAGAATGTTCTTCAAAAGTTCAGGACTTTTCCGAATTTTATTTTTTACTTTTAAAGAAACTTACATTATTTCTTGTTTTGTCTTATTCAAATTTGCTTGATTTTTTAGAGAACTTATTTATTTATTTTATTTATTTATTTATTTGCTTTGTTTCTCTTCATAAGTTAATCAAAAATACATACCATTATAAATAATATAACTAAAATTTTACGTTTTCATTTTTAGAAACGTTGTCGAAACTTTTAGAAATAATAAGTAGTTCTTTTTTAGATTTTAACTTGATAAAAAAACTAATTCGTGAAGAGCAATTTTTTTAAATGAATTTTGAAATAATTTTAACAATAGTTTCTTAGAAATTATCATTTTCAACAGTTTTTCTTTCCAGTCTTTAAAATTTTCCTGAAATTTTTCTTCTCAACCTAATTGTAGAATTTTTTCAAGAGTTCAGAAATTCATTGTATTTTTTTAAATATTTAGAAATTTTCATCATTTCTAATGTTACCTTATTTAGACTTGCTTGGGTTTTAAGGAAGCTTCTAGAAAGTTACAAATAATGTTGTGTCTCCATTTTTACAAACTTCGAGACATTTCGAAATATTAAGCCATTTTTTAGATTTTAGTTTGATGAAAAAATGTTACCAATCCCCAAAATTTTAACTTGCAAGCCCTTAAAATAAAGCAATAAATCTTGGAACAATTTAAGGGTCTGTAACTAAATATTCTGGAAATTGGTAAAATTCTAAATGGGTTCCAGAATTTATATTTAAATGCCTTGAAATTTTGTCAAAGATTTTGGAATGCACTTATTTCCATCTATATTCACACAATTTTTTCACATTTTTTTTTCAAATATTTCTTTGAGACATTTACAATTTACAGCATTTCTTATCTCATTATAATAATAAAAGGATTAATTAAGCACTTGGCTATGTGCTTAATTAATCCTTTTATTAACATAAAAATGTTTCACCACGGGTTAAGTGAGAAATTAATTAATCGTACTCATTGTAATGTTTCAAGAGTTAATTATTTTTTTAATCGATAAATGAATAAAAAAATAAAGTTTCAAGTAATTTTAAAACCAAATTTTTCTGGTAATTTCTCGTCAAGATACCTAATTTCAAACAGTTTTTACTAGATGTCTAGATTTTTTTATTTTAATGAAATGATTACAATTTGGAGCTAAAATTTCTACTCGAGGCTCCAAATTGTAATCATTTATCAAGAGTTTTTTTTGCTTTACTTGCTTAATTTTATCGAAATATTCTAGGATTTTTACAAGGAGGTTTGGGATTCCAGTAACTTGAAATTTCTAATTTCCAAATTTATAATAATTTGGTCGTGGGCTCTCGTTTTAAGGAAAATTGCTAGATCCTACAAAAAATATTATCAAGATTAGCCACGATTTTCTTAGTGGGCTGTAGAATTTTAATGTAATTTGAAGTCCAGAAAATGTATCAAAATTTCTATTTTTTTTTGCAGTTTTATTTCTAAACTCCTAGAACGTTTACAATTTTTATTCCAGGTTTTTTACTCAAAATTGTAAGAATTCTCTTTGACGATTCAAAAATTATCAAGAATTTATTACTTAAACATTTTCAGGTTTCCTTCAAGAGTTCTAGAAATATCCACTAATTGTATGTCCAAGATATCAAAAAATGTTTTGTAGGAAGTGAAATTATGAAGCATTTTTTATTTTTATAAATTTTTACTTATAGAAATTTTAATTAGGTTTTGAAAGGTTTGCAATTTTAATTAAAATAGGTCCAGATTATTTGTAGTTGTTGAGGTTTAAAAGAAAACTCCTTCAAATTGCATAATTGTTTAGAGTTTAGTGTTTTTTTTTCAGAAATATTTCTTTTCAGGCTCTTAGATTTTCCAGGGTATCTTGCTTTACTTGCTATTTACTCGGAATTTTCAAATGTTCTAAAATTTTCTAGTAAGTTTTAATCTACATTTATGGAAATTTTGTCGAAAATTTTAGAATATACAAACATTTTTTTCTAGATATCTAAAACTTTTCCGCAGTTTTATTTTTAAATTTTTCTCTTCTTTGATGGTTTTTTCACAATTTTTGCTTTTAGGCTTTTACATTTTTCTAGGATTTTGTTTTTCTTATTGTATGTAAAATTTAACAGGTTTTTTTTCAAGGGTTATAAAATTTTCTAATAATTTTAATTCTAGATTCATCAAAATTTTTAATATTCTAGAATTTTAATCAATTTTTCCCGTAATAAAAAAAATTATTTGAAAGTTCTGGATTCTTTTTACATATGTTTCTTATAAAATTTTAAAAAAATTTAGAACTAAAATCCTCGGTTATGTTTTATTGATTGGAGGGTGGATAGAGACCCACCCTACATATACCGGATGTGGCACTTAAGACGCCTCGGACCATAGCTCACTTACGATAAAAGCTATCGAAAAAAATCTAAGAGCAAAGTGGTGCATAATTACCGTCGCTATGTTTCAAAAATATTTCTAATCATCAGTGGCGTGCCGTGCTCCAGTGGCGTACCAAACTTATGTTTTTTTAAATGGAATGCCCTATTTTTATTACAGATTTGGAAAGTGCTCGGAGAGTACTTATTTTTTATCTAACATGTTATACCCTTCACTTTAGCGGTTTCGCTGTAATAACCCCTTCTTTCAAAATTGCGCCTTATTTTAGAGATTTTTTTGTAGAGAAACTAATTAACGCCGGCGCCTAAATTTTGAATTGAGGTACAGGTTAAGACCTCGTATACCTTCACATATTTTTTTTTTGGTAATTTATAGAAAAAAAATTATTTTTGATTGATCTTCGCATGTTGTCATTTTTTTCGAAAATTTCAAATGGCACCCCCCTAAAAAAAATACGGCGTTGTACAGCTAAAACTCTAAATTTTTCATTGGTACAAAAAAAATTACACATTGCATAACAAAATTTCGGAGAAAAAAGGAATTTCATCGCAAATGTCGGGAAACGTTTTCCGTTCCCAAGTGTGCCATGAGAAAACAAAAGATTGGTAATTGTCAAAGTAAATTATTAGACGCCAGTAGCAGCCATAAGTCATTTTTGATAAACGTATAAAAAATGTTTCGAACTCAAGAGGAAATGGTTGACATGATATTTATTCTTGGAGAATGTAACAAGAATTGTTTCTTGGCGTCGCGAGTGTAGGCTGTCCATTGTAACGATTCAAATGAAGCATGTTCTATTCTTCATAGCTCAATATATTCCCTATTTGATAGATGTATCGCTAAAATAAATAAAGAAATATTCCCCTTGGTTTAGCAAATACGGAACCATGTTAATTAAACTTAAAAACCACTATAGAAAAATATTGCAAAAAACGAAATATTGTTAGTAAAAATTAAAATTTAATAATACACGGTAAGAAGTTTGCCGTTAAACATATGAGAATTATAAAAACTGTATTATAAAAATTGAAAATACAATTAAGATTTATCCTAAAAAGTTTTGGTCATTTACAAATTTAAAAAAAAATACAATCTAGGATTCCATGAACATTATTCTACTATGGTCATTCTTAAAATAATTCGAACGATATCGTTCCAGTTTTTTCAGTTGAGTGTTCAAAATGATATGATATAATCTAATTCTTACGTGTCCAATATATTTACTTGTAATCCCATAACAGATGATGATATCAACTAACTAGCGTATTTTTTGACCTAGCTGAATTCTGGCGTATTCCGGACCAACTACGGTTTAAGCGTTATTAAAGTTGAAAAATATTATCCCATAATAGGAGCAATTATATTTTGTCAAAAAAAAAAATTATATTATAAGTAATATTACGGATTTTCTTTTAGTTTAGGGGTGGGATAGAGGCTACACAACCACCCTAAATATGCACATTATTTTCACTTCGCGTGTGTATATAATATACAACTTACAAAAGTTTGGCCCTTTACTGCAATCGTCGATGAAGACTGAATTCTTTTATATTATTGTTTAATGTTTAATTATCTAATTAATTAAATATAGCTTTTGTGCTACTGCGTTACTTGTTGTTTGCTGTTGGGGGTCGGCTGTAATTTAATAGGTGATTAGTGAATATTAATTGGATCTGCAATCCATTTGCGTTAATTATATCCACTAGGTGCGGATTACTCGAATCCTAATTAACATGCAGTATAGGTTTTAAAAAAACAATAGGTCTTTACAAATTTTAATGAGGAACATAGTAGTTCATGACACAAATATATAAGTGAAACGCAATTTTATAAAATCTGCAAAAGAAAAAAATATTGTTGTTTACACATGCGTTTATAGTTGTTGTTTCCGTTTGATTTCTGTGCTAATAATACATCTTTGAATCAGTGGCACCACTTGATCGTGAGAAACTTAATTGCTCGGTAGCACGAATCGATTCTCCACTGATCCTTGAAGATAATTATTATCCATAGTTATATATAAAATGCCATAGTTCTGCTGAAAACTCTGTAAAAAACTTTTACGCAGCCGACTTAAAATTTCAAGAAGGCCAATTTCTCGTTACTTTTTAAATTCATATTTGAGACATTGATTGATAAATTACGTGAAGATGATGCAATTTAAAATACCTTGTAATCAGAAAAGTGATTATATACTTATCATATTTTAGACATCTTAGGATTTTGTTGCTAGCTTGAGAAATCCTGAACTTTCTTGTGATGAACTTTATAAAATTTTAAGTAGGTACTTGACTAATCTGTACGCTTTAGAATTAGCAAAGTTCATTATTTTCCATTTTGGTTTTCATGATTAACCATTTAAAATATTAGATCTACGAAAAAAAATAAAAAAATCCAAAACTATTTTTAACAGATCACAGTTTTATGCTTATAGGAAACTGGTTAAAATATACAAAGAAACAGAGTATAAACCTTAGAAATTGTGGGGATATATCAACGAAAGCAAAGGTAACACACGAATTCCGGGCTTGATGAGAATAGATAATAAAATACTTGACAAACTTCAAAATATAACTAATGCATTTGCAGACAATTTTTCACCAGTTTATAAATCTTATTATAAGTACTATCAATCGGAGCATTTAACTTGGATCAATTTATGGTCACTGCGATATCTTTGAAACAGTGCATTACAATGGGTCCTGACAACATTCCAGCACTGATTGTTAGAGACTGCAAGCATGCGTTGTTAGTTCCGCTTTTGCATATTTATAACGTGATGCTAAAGTATATTAGATTGCCTCCCACTATCTGGAAATCCTTTAAAATTATATCAATACACACAAACAGCACACATAATTTCGGCCAATATTTTTAATTAGTAATTTTATCTAAATTTTCGAGATAATACTATACAAACTTATCTTTAATCATGTTCATTTGTCTTTATCAATCAACCATCACTAATTTATGTAGATTAACAACTGCCATCTCAAGAGCCTTAGATGTTCGGCATCAGGCAGATGTTATATACACCGACTTATCTAAGGCCTTCGACACAGTTTGAAATGATTTATTAGTCAATAAGCTCCATACTTTTGGCTTGAGTGACTGTGTCCTATTTGTTATAGGAATAATCACGTGGAATTCAAGGGTTTTTGATCTAAATTGATATTTTAAACCCTATTTTCCAGGTGAATTTACACCATATATGTATTAATTTTAATACGTCTGACTTATAATATAAGCTAACCTACATAATCTCTCTAACATCACTTTATAATTCACCTTAACGATATCTACACACGACTCATGTAAGTATGTTGTTCATCATCCGTCGGAGCTAGTTTTAAATCTTTCGCATGTCAGAATTCTAACAATCGTCCATCATTAGGATGTTACAGCGTGTAATACCACGGAGATAATTTTGCATGGTAAGCTAGCTGACCACAGAAATTGTCGAACTTTTTCTTTAATTTAAGTCAGAAACCTTGATAGGGCGGACAACTATACTTGCTTCTAAACTCTTTTTTTTGTCTTTTCCGTGCATCCGCACTGTTGTATAAACAGTACAATTTAAGGTACTGAACATTCTATATAAAATAATCGTGCATTACAAAGAACTAACAGTAATTCTTTAATTTCAAAACTACTGCCTATAAAATAAGCATGAGTTTCAAGTTCTAGATAACAATTTCAAGTTATGGCTTTTATATACAAATAAAGGTCTCTCGTACATATTTATTCGGACATAACTCTACTAGACTATAACCTGATAATTTGTGTTCTATTTTGATTAATTTATGTAGCAGAACTACTTTTGTTTATATTTTGTGAAAAAAAGTTTCTACGTTTAGGTAGCTAATTAATAATACTGCCCTCTTGATTGATTCATTAGAGTTCTTCTTAGGTCCCGATCTTTCACCAACAGTGTTGTGCTTGAATTTTTTAAAGTGATTTCATCAACTGTCGTAACCTTTCATTTTTGCTTCTCCTTATAGTCAAACCTAGAGTATCTTTCGCCTCTAGGCTAGCACCCTTTGATACTCCCTCGTATTTATCAACTGAGCAACGTTTGCTTTGTTACACTTGCCTACCTTTTTGCCTCTGCTACTTTTTGTTTAACTAATGGACTTTCAGTATACTACAGAGTCTAAGGGCGACATTCAATCCTTAACCTCTATGAATACTTCTCTAGTCTCTCTGTTATACTAATAATTTCAGATAACCTTTTTCTGTTTCCACATGCTCATCTAATCGTTGATATTTTTGTTATATCGTAGCTCTTTTCTTGTTGATTTTGAAGCATATGTAGATGAACTTTTAGGACCCCTCGGACCTCTCATGATCTAATTCCACCTGACATTATTGACGTTGTAAGAGTAAAAACGATTATCGCCTTTTTGATTGTTAGCTTGGTTTTCACAATTTTCAGGTCGAGCAAGGCTCTCGTCTCTAGAAATTCTCTCTCCACTAGTATGTTGGTGTTGAAGCTACCACTATGATCATGAATTTCTCTGCCTGGTTCACATAACGAGTTAAAAGGCCTAGTCTTTCTTGAAAGTTCTCCCCTGAATAAAATGGACATAGCGAACTGTGAGAGCCATGCCTACCATTATTTCAAAAACAAAGAATTTCTTTGGGGCTAAAGCTATAGCTAGATATTTGAAATTTTATTCAAATGCTATGGTTATTACTACTTTCCGGATATCTTTGTAGAAATAAGATTGTTCTGTGACAAAGGCTACCCTAGTATTATATCATCTTTCTAGAATGTCATTCACATGCGCTCCTCCTCAATATGTTTTTTTTTCAGAACATGCTTCCCAGAAATCCAGTTCGCCACCAATCCGAGGCCATCCCCAGTGCCTCCGCTGTACCTTTATTTAACATTTATTTTTCGAAAATATCGCTGCTATCCATGAAAATCTGTAGAAGAATTGTAGGCAGTCGATTTCGTGTCACTCACAAGAACTCGGCTTTTCGCAGACCATAACTTGGCGAATTTTGCGTCGTGATTTGGGCTTGAATAGCAATGGGGAAGATGATGAATATGAACTTCCAGACTATACAGAATTGTAGTTAGATAAATAATTTTCATGGAAGTGTTAATCTAATCAGTAAGTACAATCAAAAGTTTGCAGATAGAGGTTAACCAGTCGGAAAGATTGAAGAGACCACACTCAAAGAAAAGTGACTCTTCCTCTGATAGTAGTGATTCTACCAAGATACCCAAAAACTACACATTTAAGGTTCTAAAATCTATAACAACCAGCAGTGATTCCAGCAAATCAGCAAGTGTAAAATTACATACAACAGTTGCTGGCAGTAGTTATTTGCCCAATAAAGACATTGAGCCTAGTATGAATGAAGTTATCTTGAACAGGATTGAAGCTCCGGAAGAAATCATTGCTACAGTGAAGGACCAATCACATGAAAAAATAACAAAATTGACAAGCAAGAGATTCTGATCAGAGTAAAGATAATAGTACAAAGACTACAGAGCCGGTGGATGAAAATTCTGATGTTGATGGAAAAGAAAAGAATCAAGAATCTGACAAAATTAAGAAACCAGAAACGATTACTGTAAAATCTTGAAAAATCAGGGTGAAAAATGAAAGAAAATGTTCGAACTTGGGTTTCGGTAGGTGCAGCCCAGATGTCCGATAATTACCGAACGTTTCTCCAGAACAACTCGTGTGATGCATTCATAAGAATGAGAAAGAGATAGTTGGAAGCTGGCACTTTGCAGTAGGTCTGAGTAGCTCACCTCGCCTGCTTAACTGCTCAACATGTGTACAGTCCTCGATGATATACATTCAAAAGGGAACGGACTCCACAACAATATTGGTGTTTCAATTTTAGGTCAGGAAGCAGCTTTATAAATCTTATAAGCCGGGAAGGACCAAACCTGATAACTCGTGTGGCTATCTTTGTATCGGACTCTGCAGAATTTTTCGCCAATTCGTCGGCCCCAACAAAAATTCCACTGATAATCTTATTCGTTAAGCAAATCCCACACTCGTAGAACATAAACTATATTAACATATACTTTTGAAATTAAGTCGTATCACACTTGAAGTCTCGCTTGTTACTTTAGTCCTCCCACGACTATCGTATGTCAATTCGCTTTTTTAAACTAGTCGCAGGAAACGTCAACCCGACAAATGTTTTTGGAGATCTCAGCCCACTGCAAGGTTTGTTGATCCGAATTACCATCCACTAATTACCCTTTCAATCTCTTTTAATTTATAGGACGGAAAGCAACCGTAATAAATTGTAATGTATTCTAATGAGATTCCAATATAGTACAATTCACTTGTACACAATCTTTAATCTAACAGAATATCTCTCATATTTAGTTCAAGGATTTCAAAATAGTAATTGCTCAGCAGAGATTTTTGTATAAACCCTGAATTTTCTTCATTAATTCTTCATATTTTATTGTTTTTTCAACTGGATCTTTATTGTATTTTTTATATCATATTCTCCAAAAATTTCGCTCTAGATGTTTTATTTAATTTAAGATATTCTGCTCTTGTTTAACAAATTTAAACTGTTCTTCCTTGATCTCTGAATGTTAAAAATACGTTAGATGGTTACGCTGTACTTACAATTACCTCCATAAGGATTATTGGACTGCCCGAGTATCCTTAATCAAACTTACTTACTCATTAAAAAAAAAGGAATTTATTTCTAATGCAACGAATTTAGAAAAGTTTGATGATTTCTAAGCTCTAAACAAATTTCGCATCTAAAAATAATCGATTACCATAAACAATTCGTTTTAATTGTGTAAGGTTAGAAAATAAAAATGTTAAACTGAAAGATTTAAAGTAGTAAACAAAATAGTTAGGACATTAAAAAAGAAATGATGTTATAGGGATACCTGTTGATGTCACCAAAAAGCAAATAATGCACTTTCCTCGATGAGATTTTATTTGATCTAACAATAAAATTTAGTAACTGAATAGTTGAGGCTGTTAGTTGTTGAAAGTTTATATTCTAATCACTTTGGTAAATTTTCGTAAATCAAATACGATAACACTTTCTTCGCCTGAAGAAGACACAGTGTGTCGAAACAATTGTCGCGAACGGCAAAATAAATATTGTGTTATCGTATTTCATTTACGAAAATTTACCAAAGTGAATAAAATTTAGTTTAAAAATATTTCACATTATACAAATGCGATTCCGGATATCAGAGGAAATATAATATTATAACGATAAATGAAATTCACTTTGTATATAATATAATAGACAAAGCTCTATTTCAATTTTCTTTCCTTATAAGCGCAGCTAACATCAGAAATATAAAATACATCGATAAGATGTTAAAGGATATTATTAGCATATAAAATCTAGGCAAAAATTATTAATGTATAGCATTATAAAAACAAAGTTTATTCATTTATTTATTAAATCATGTTTTATATAACTTATAAAAATTATTAAAAACAATATTGGAAGTTTTTTTTTCTGATGGGCCTATTATAATTAATTGACAAATATTTTCTAATATAATCATAACTACGTATTCTTAAGTTTAATCGGTTAAAATATAATTATTAATAATGCAAAACATCTACATGATACTCATATTACTCTTACTCCGTTTCCGTACACTTTAAAACCACCACCTCCTTTAATTACCATCTAGAGGACTGCTTTGTCCGGTATTAGATTCCATGGCTGAAATACAATCTAGATTGGAATTTGTATCGTATGGCAATGGTGTGAAACACTACACTATTTGTCCTAATTGTAATTAAACTTATACAAATTAACATCGCAAATATGCAAAGCTCCATTTCTAATCAAATGTTTTTTTAAATTTTTGTTAACAAAATTTATTTATTTGATCGCATAATTTCACGTGGCCATCAATATGAATTTTACACCTATTATGGGTTTGTAAATTTTACGAGGACGGCGAAATTTAATGACGACATAGCCGGTGTACGTATATCATCACTTTTATCACCTATCCCATCCTAGAGAACTGGGTTTACTGTGTATTTTTACGACCGTTGAATCACAAATTTACGGCCCTTGGTCATACCTTTACTCTTTCATAGAATTATTTCTTCCGTTCGAATTCGCACATCTCGGGGCGCATCCGCTAACGCTATTCAATTCTCCACCTAATTTCATGGATAGCTTGTAAATCCCAAACGAATACTGTTTGTTGGGTTTTCTTGTATGTTCACCACCCACTCTACATTAAGACTTTTATATAAATTACAAATAGCATTTTATTTTTAAGGAAAATAAAAACAAAATCTTTAATGATGACAAAAAAATAATAACAGTGTTTTTATATAAATTAAATTGTATATATGTTTGTAGGTTTAGACTAGATTTAGAATTGATTACATTATGTAATTATTAAATAATTGCATTAGATAATACCCTACTACTGAAATGTTCCTAGGAATTCAATTTCTTTGGTAAGATCAATGAATTTCCTAGGAGGCCATGCATGCATGCAATTTTGCAGATTTTTGCAGGTGCGCGCTCGGTGTAAGTTTCTTATCTAGTATTAAAAAAGTACCACCATAGTTTTGTCATGATTGAATTGTAGCCTTTCTTCAGACACTATTTTACTATGGTATTTATGGCGTCTTTAGCTAGAGATGATATGATGCCATAATTACCCCTTAGGTCAATTGCTATGTCGTCGGCATAACCCTTGTCGACGATATTCCATAACAGAGGCGATAGAATCCCGTCTTGCAGGCAAGACTGGACTACAGTTTCTGATTAATTTCCTACACATGAGGTGATCTTACGATTTTCGAATACCACCTTGGTCTCTGGAGGAAGATCTCCTCTTTAATGAACAAGTGGATTAATATGCCTATTGTGCAGAGCCACTTCTGAGATAGAAACAGAAGTGGTCTGGATTCTGAGGTAGAGATCGTCGGTTCCTATACATACGCATTTTATAGAGGCTCAACTAAGTATTCCTTGGATTCCTAAACTCCATTGCCTCTTTCGTTGTAGACTCTGTGACAAACTCAATTTACTAATGGTGCTGTGAAGCCATCAGCTAGAATAAAGTCCAACACATTCTGTTTAGTAGCATTCACAAAAATAGGCTCGCTACGTCTATTAATGATTTCTAAATTATTGGAGATAATGAATTCAAGAAGTTCCTTACTATTATTGGCGACCGTCCTTCCCAATATTATGTTGTGGGCGTTGTCATCACAGTCCAGGAATAGGTGTTTAATAGCTGTTCTACACCACTTCGCCTATTTACCTTCTCTGGTGATGGTTTGTTTTGATCTCCTGTAAAGTAAGAATAGTCCACTATAATCTGCCTTTTGGTTCTACTTCTACTAGAGCTGCTGCTAGGTCCCGTGTAGTAAAGTCTGGAATGAATGTATAATTTTTATTTTGGATTAATGAAGTCTGTTTTACACACTATACCTCAATTGGCTCAAGGTAGATCCTATATTGATCCAAGGCTCCTGCAGAAATCTAATTTGGTATTTTTGTATCTCCAACAAAGGGTAATCGATGCCGCTTTAGAGTGATGATGATTAAATCAAATGCAACGTATGTCCGCCATTAGTGTGGGTTTTACCCCACTGGTACAAGCTCTTTAATTTTTTGTTTAAGGGCTCTCTACCTTCAGGGATTCCCTTCTTTTGGTAGCTCCTCCGGGTGATCTCTCGAGGGGCACTAATGCCGCTACCGAGCTTCCTCAGGCTCATTTCCGCTCTTGATGAGGAACTTCATTCTCTTAGCCTTGTAGTCTATGGTATTTAGACCTTTAAGGCCACCAACACGCTCGTCTTCACTGTTTTTCAGCAGTGCATCATCAGTTGTTTTACTGAAAGCTAGACTCATCGCCTTTTGGCTTCTTTTTAGGGTCTTTGGACGTTGGGAAGTCGTCCACTCTATGTTTACGATTTTGGTTCATGTACGTCCCATGAGTAGCTAGGGAAAGCCAAGAAAATAACTACAATTTCTAGCATATTTTTAAGATTTCTAGAACTTTTTATCAGATTTTTCTATTATTTTTATTTTTTTCCTTAAGAAATTTAAAATTAACAACAATTCTCTGGTAGTTTTTTTCTTTCCAAGGTTACATTATACACATATATTTTAGATGTTTCTAGTATTTTTAAGCATTTATTAAATTATATCAATTTGCATATTTAATGTTATATGAAAAAATTTAAATAAAATTTTCACAATTTTAGTTATTTCTTTTAGATTTTTAGAATTTTCCTTTAACACATTTATTTCTCTAGTTTATAATTTTTCATCATTTTAGATTTTTATTTAGTTTTAAAATTTTTCCACTATTTTTAGATTTCCTTTCAGAATTTGTAGTAGTTTCTCCTCTAATTCTAAAGTTATAAATTTTTTATAAATGTATATAGTTTACAAATATTTCTAATTCTTTTTTATCAATTTTTTTAAACAAAATGTGTTCCAATTTTATGATTTTCCCGTCAGTTTTTTCCTCGAGATATTTATAATTTTCTGCAATTTTCTTCAAAATTTTTAGTATTTCTCAACAATTCTTCTTCAAATTTTTCCAGTTTCCAAGAATTTTCTTTTGAAGATTCCTAATCATTTTTTTATTAATTTCTAGAGCTTTTTTCCTGTCCCGTCTTAACTCTAATTTATGTAAAAAATTAAAGAATACTGTCTACCTTAACTCTCCTGATGATACAAGCTAAAGAATTGATGAAGTATGATTGATGGATGTTTTTGTTTAGGAGTGATATTGGGGTTTCGAAGAGTGCAGAATTTATTAAGAAGGATAACATTGAAGGGATTGTTGGTAAATTTCATACTAAAGCTTATTAAAACATACTTGACGTGGGTGGTTTCGTAAAGGAGAACATTAGAAGGATTGTGTAGGGGCTTGGTGGGTTGTCCTAACTTAGTAAACGTTCGTAGCTGAAGTGTGAATTGGTTATAGAATTTCTTGGTTTTATCAAAGATTCGAAGATTTTTTGAAAATTTTGTTATATTTTCTTCCAGATTTCTAGTATTTTTCCTCAGTTTTATTACTTATCTGGAAATAGTTTCCTCCAGATTTCCAGAGATTTGAACCATTTTTTATAACTTCTTTAATAATTTCTAGTATTTTTAAACATTTAAATTTCTTAAAATATTAATTAAAAAATCAAACTCTTAAAATATTTTTTTTTTATTAATTTGTGCCTCAGATTTCTAAAGTTATACAGCATTTGTTATTCGATCTTACAATTTTTTTTTAAATTTCAGGTTCTTAGTATTTTCTAACAATTTTTCTTTCATATATATACACATTTTTATTGACAAACTATACATATTTACATTTAAATAATGAATAATGGATGATGTGTTAGTGAGTTAGTTCGTCAAAAGGCTATCGACCAGAGGTCTTTCTGCCTTGTTTTGTCCGGTCATATGGAGTCAGTCGTTAATGCGTAGATGGATGAAACGATGAGATGAAATCAAATATGGTTGAATTAGGATTTTTAAATTTGGGGTTTACACTAGGATTTCTAGGAATACAATATAAGGATAATATGTGAAAGTTGAAAGGATTTTTGGAGAATTTTTCTGATAGGAATCGAAGACGTTCTAGGATGGGGATAACTAAAGTGGTATCATAGAGGAGCTGGTTAGAAGGATTGTGTAAGGGATTCAGAGGATGACGGAGTTTTGTTAGGGTACGGAGGGATGCTCGCTCGCTAACTTCGATATTGTGTTTTTCTTTCATTTTTTCCAATTTGCCAGAATTTTCTCTAAAGGTTATAGAACCTTTCTTCCATATTTCTGGAGTGTTTCGGCGTTTCTTATTTTATGTCATTTTTTTTTTTCGAACAGACCATTTTCCAGTTTTTTTATATTTAGTTTTTTTAAATATTTCGCGTGAACTTGTCAAGGTTTTTTAAATTAATTGTCCTTATTTTTTTTTATTATTTATTAGTATTCAATATTTTTCTTCTAAATGTTTGAAATTTCTCATAAGTGATTTTTCTCAAAATACTTAAAATTTTTGCAATTTTGCTTTCAGATTTCTAATATTTTCCAACAACTTAATTTAAAAATTAAATAGTAAAGAGTAGATTATTTCCAGTACTAATGGGCGAGTCAAGTTAACATAGAGTTAATTAAATATTAACATGGTATGTATATATAAATTAAAACATATGATAGAATTAGGGCTAATAATATGTCAAAATATGATGTAAATATTAAACTTAATGCTAGACAAAATGATACAATAAAAATGCGTGGACATAATAAATAAAGTATAAAATATATTGTAATTTCACTAAAAATGTACATTCAATGTAAGTAAAAATAGAAAAATTAGTATGTACAAATGTACATATTATTACCAAAACTAATATTTATATACATGGTGACTGACGAAAAACCTTTGGTGCTGTATCTCGCTTATTTTTTATCCGATTTTAATAAATAAAACATCAAATTAAACCATTTTTAAAAGACTTTAATAGGATCTGAACTGTTATTTTTTTTCTCGCACCCAGTTTTTGACAAAATAGGATCAACATTTTTTTTTAATTGCACTGTATATATATTTTTATTGATTCGCAAGGGGATTTTTTTTTCTGAATATAAAATTGTAGACAAATTTATCCATACATCAAACTTAAGTCGAGAAATTGAGGATTAAAAAAATAAATAAAAAGTATCCATTGTAAACAATATACCCTATTTTAAATGTCAAAAGTGACAGTGACAGCCATTGATACAATACTGCAACGATTTTTAATTATTTCATAATTAAAATGTTGCAATATTTCAAACACTGTACTAGAATTTTGTGCTTCTACAGAAATCGTTTTGCAGTTTTCTAAATCTTGCAACATTTTTATTATGAAATTATTAAAAATCATTGCAGTATTGTACCAATGACTGACACTGTCACTTTTGACATTTGGAATAGGCTCTGTATATTGTTTACTATGGGTATTTGATTTTTAATTTTTTTTTAATCCTCAATTTCTCGACTTTGGTTTGATGAATTAATAAAATCGTTTACAAATTTAGATTCAGAAAAAAATCTCCTTGCGGATCAGTACAAAATATATATACAGTGCAATTTGAAAAAAAAAGTTGATCGTCTTTTGTCAAAAACTGGATGCAAGAAAAAATATCAGTACAGTTCATATTAAAGTCTTTTAAAAATCATTTAATTTGATGTTTTATTTATTCAAATCGGATCAAAAATAAGCGAGATACAGCATCAAAGGTTTTTCGTCAGTAACCCTGTATATTCTAACAGTATAAAAAATATTTTCTTCAAGTGTTTAATAAAAACTTGTAGGTATATTATTAAAGATATTTGGCAGTTTGTTTTAAAATATCATACCTTGAATAATGCAGGAGTTATGGTAAAAAATTGATGATGTCGAAGCTTTAGGTTGTATGATCTTATATTATAGATATGAAGTGTTTTATTACCATCAAAAAGGTTTAGATTTTGTGTCATAAATTTTAAGACATCTTCACCAGCAAATTTCCGTGCATTATCTGGGTATCAAGTACTGGATCCTCTGCATGTAATTGGCTTTGAAGTAAAGAATGACCTAAAAAAACAATCTATCCGTGGAATACATTCCGTTGACAATCGCTCCGAGGATCTACTGCCTGCATACGAGTGGTAATTACAAACCTTTAATTCGTCTATACAGCCAGAGACAAAACATCAAGCTCCAGCACAAGACGTTTGACAACATTCAACTACTAAAACACGTCGAAAACTAGGTGCACCGGATCCAACAACATGGACAAACTAAACACGTTGGCAAAACAACAAGAAACTTTCAGCCAGCAGTTACTCGCGTTATTTGACTCATTATGGTTATTAACAAACTTTGGACTCAAGTCTTAGCACAAGACGCGAAGTGTAAGGAGATTAACCTTCCTGAACATCCGTATTTTGCACAAGGTTATCTTCAAAGGTGGTACAAAGATATATGCAAATACTTCAACTCGCAACGACTGAACAATCCTCTGTAGATCTGAATGCTCCACAGTCTTCTACTACACCTGTAGCTCTTCCACCAGGCAATCCTGCAAATAGTAGACTAGCAATACGAATAAAGGGCTTCGACATGTCATTGCAACGAATCTACAATCAAACATTAGACACACCTCAAGTCAAGGGATGGCTGAATCGAATTGATTAAGAATGTTCTTGAATGTTGTCGGCGTTAACTTGGTGGTAAATTTTAATAAGATAATTGAAACACTTTAACTTTGTTTTAGCACACATTTTTTTGTGGTAAAACAAAGTTAAAGTGTTTTAATTATCTGATTAAGAATGAATGGCCATGAGCAACTCCTATCACAAACTCCTGGAAATAGGACAACCCTTTAATCGTGAAGTGTTCGAAACAATGTTTTCCAAGAAACACTAAGCTAAAGCACAACTCATAAACCATCTTCCAAAGACTGGTACCAATTTTACAACTGCATGGGAAACTTACACGTCGATACGACAACAAACGGCTCCTAATTGCTCAACTAGAGGACAAGTTTTTGGATCAGCTAATCTGCATAACCGATTCTCCAGAACAACTTCAAGGTACAATAAAAAACAGAAAAAACGGTCTCCAGGATTAGGTTTGATTAACAAAATCCTATCAGAATTCTGGTAAATGGAGGAGCTACTTTCTATACGCCCAATCATCGCAGAAGAAGAACACGATTAATCATTCAGTGGAATGCAACTGCATGCAGAATCAATTACACGAGAACATGCAGAATTTACAATGTTCACAGATTTATTAAGAAGAAACCGAAAAGAATTTTCAATATCCACAGAATTATTTAGAAGAAATCGAAATCTTATCACCTCAAAAGGAGCACCCCTTGTTTCCAACTCAGGAGAGAAACGCCATGGTGCAGGGATTAGAGATCCAACCGATCTACGTAAAAGAGGACATCCCAAGAGATCCAGAACCGATCTAACAAGAAAACGCAAAAATATACATAGATAAAATTAAACATCACTACGAGAAAATCCATTACGTAGACGCAAACAATGCGGCTTTCTTGGATACAGTGCCCCCCGTACCAATGCAGCAAATAGAAGTCAGGCCCTACCATCTTATCTTCAGATACACTCGACGATAGTGGAAAGAGCTGATGCAATTAACAACAATACACACATAACAGTTTAGGGATTCTTTTCAGTCACAAACACGATACCATATAATTTAATGCAACTCACCAGCACGGCATTTGACATTACGAATAAAAGTTATCGAACATTGGAGAAAACTACCCGAGTAATTGGTGAAAACTACAGCCGTCAGCAGTACTTTGAGTTGACTCAAGACGAGTTAAATAAGTGTAGATACATCACGACTGAAACACGTATATGTAATCATCCACCAATAAAAAAGTTGGACGCTAGGAAAAACAGTGCCATCGAAGTTGTGCACTAAAACATTGAACCATGTTCACACAAAATACTTGAATTCCTTTGGATAGTCTCGTCTGAAAGCCTATGCTTGCAGTCAACACCTGGATGTTTATTAAAAACAAACCGAGGTCAGTGGCAGCCATTTGCGGTAAAGAGAGGACCAACATACTACTCAACGGCACTGGAGTTCTACACGTTACAAGAAAATGTTCGATCGACAGTAAGGAACACTCACTACTTTCGACCCAAAATATGGAAATCGCAGTAATAGGTATATCAATACAAACTTATCTAGTTGGACATCAGCTCTGACGAACCTTCCATGGTACCGTTAGAAATTATATAGTCAACCGTGCATAGATTCATCGAGATATTGTCCAATGAGTAAGAGTACATGGATAGTCAAAACCTGAGCACAGTCTGGCCTAGTATTTCACATCATCACAACATGGGAATATATTCTATTATTTTTACAGCAGGTCTACGTACTGTCGTATGTGTCAGCATAGGATTGGTCTACAGCAAGCGTTCTCGCAAAACGATCCAGATGAAACCAAACTATGGTGGCCCCAAGATGTTGACTTTTCAGACTTTTAGAATGTTCCAAAACTGATGGAAACTCATGCTCCAAATTTTTTTCCACTTAAACAAAGCCACTTAGATGACCCAAAAGTGTAAGGATACCAGAAAATATCCCCGCAGTCATAACTTCGATTGATCTTTCTGTCATTGCATCAGACAAAATTTTTGACAACTCCATACTCATAGGCATCATTGGGCCGTACCTTTTTCAAGAAGATGGAGCTACTGTTACAGTGAATTTCATACTGCGACATGTTGGAGAATTTTTTGCTGGCGAAAATTGAAAACTATCGAAAAAAAAAACAACTTAGAAACTTTTAATTGCAGCAGGATTAAGCTACTCATAGAGCATGTTGACCAAGCCAAATTTTACAGATTAGAGAGAGAGTCCAGACTCTATACCATGTATTAAAAAAACTCGAGAACGTTTTTGACAGGAAAGGAAGATTACGTTTTTCAATACACTGATGACAGAGGAATATGAGACTGGGATCCTAAAACTCGTCACACCTTGCGACAAGTGCTGAAATTTGTAAGGTGACTTTGTGGAGAAGTAATTTAAGGTATGTCCTTTAGAAATAAAATTTTTAATATTTGTTAATATAGTCTGTCCGTTGGATCTTCCGTCGTCACAAAATATCGCTTTAAGAAATGGATGGACTATATATGCTAATTTGTTTTTATATTCACTACTACTCTTCTAGTACTACTAACTCCAGTACTAATACTACTTTTCATATCACCCTCATATATCTGGATTTTTTTAATTTTATTTGACTGCGTAAACAGTTATTCTTTGAAGCATTTTTAATTTGTAATTAAGACACAATAAATATATTTTTTCTTAATCAAAAGTTATATTAATCGCATCTAAAACTTTCGTCTTAAACCAGTAACACCTCCCTTTCAAGCTCACTAGTCCCGTTGCACAACCGCATAAAGATATAATAAAAATACTTTTTCCATTTTCCCGACAGAATTGCATAAAGCTTCCGCAAACTCTGAGCGGAGGTAACGACCCATCTCGGCATTAATTGTCAATTAAGGTCGGATGCATTCAGGTGCAAAAGGAATAAAGGGGACTGCATCGGTTTTACGGCTATAAATAACTAAATAAGAATGGATTGAAAGATATAGGGTTGAGTATTTTATTTAATTGCGAAACAAAATTGTGTTCCACGTAATACCGACCGTTAAATTGCAATTAGTTTTTAATAAGTAATCAGTAGGATAATAAAATTTTAATGACTTAAATACTATTATTCTTTTGTACGTGAAATAAAGTTATTATCCTGTAACGATCAAAATTAGATCTTGTTCTATTTTTATTTTTTGTAAAATATTTCTTTTAGGTTGATTTATTGCCATAGTTTTTTTTTCAATGTTTTTTAACAAGAATAAATTATAAATCAACAAATTATAAAACCAATACCTGGCGATGCTTTAGTACGAGGAGTAATTGTTTTATCTGTTAGTTGATTTTTATAGTTTTTGCAGTGTAATAATATGCAAATGCTCAAAATAATTAATTCTAATTATTACTTTTATTTTTATAAAATATAATGAGTCGTGTCACCTTCTTCATTTTATTTACAATATATAAAGCTTGAAAAAACAACACTGCTTTGTAAATTATTAAACTCCATAAATTATTATCTCATAGAATCCCATTTAGTCGCGTATTCATTAATACTACTGAAAGTTAAATTGTATTTCCTAATCAGATACAAATATATTATTTTTTATTAATAAAAATATGTGCAAATATAGATAATGTGAACAAATCTATGTTCAGAAAACATTCCACACATGCATCAAACTCACATTATGGCTCTGATCTTTGTCGCATCAGTACGAGACGAGAATAGACAAGCATCAAATTTTAAAACGAACGAGAATGGGAATACTATGTCATTTACAATTATGTTAGGAAAAGCTTTATTCTGTACAATTATGGAGTCGTAAAGTGTTACTCGGCTATCCATGCATTAGCCTATTTTTGGTGAGCTTTTCCGGAAAGCGGAAAGCTATGTATAACAGGGTGTAATACAATTTAAGTCGTTATTTTAGTTTGACTTTTCATAAATACCACTTTCTGCTCTTAAAATAGAAAGAAACATTTTAATGGGTGATTTTCCAGTTAGTTTAAATTGAATTGTCTTTTATAATATAAACTTTGCAAATTAAAATACTACTGTGCTCCATTGCTTTATAAATCTATACCTGCAATATATAAAATATTATTATCTGGATAATTATTAATAATCCTTATGTAGATGTATGTAATATCTTTAAATCGCTACATTAGCTGACCATAATGAAAGATATGAAGGCTCCGGTTTATTATTTTCTTTTATAACGGAACTTACTCTTACAACTGAAATAGGTGATATTATAGAGAATAATTTAAGTTTCCATTTTAAAACCCCAACTATAAAATTTTATAATCATAGTGCGATATGAAGGTAATGTATTAATTTTAAATAGTATTAGCTTTTCGACAGAAGCTAAGCAAAATAACTGTCCAAATATCAATAAAAAAACCCGTTGTAAGATCGACCTTGATATATGCAACAGTTGTATGATGTATGGAAACTAATGGCACCATGTACACTAGACCGACGTCAGCAATGGAGGTGTTAGGGTTTAGTCCTCCTCTGAATTTACCGATGTCTCTAAATATAGCGCTAAGAGAAAACGGCCTATGGTGTCCAAAGGTGGACCGGACTATATATATATATATATATATCTGTCATGCTGACATTAACAGCCAAAAGTCTCCCCTAAAAATGGGACAAAAAAGAAAATTAAAGCATTTTCTAGAAGAATCAAGATGTTCAAGAGGATATTTGCTCCCTCAGCATCGTGGTCAAATAAGGGTTAGAGTGGAAGATCGTCGCTGCTGCACGAACTCCGCCCAGCTTCGTCCAGTCAAAATTTTTGTACGTTTCCTATAATTTTTGTGTAGATATTGATATGTATTTTTTTAAATTTTGGATTGTAAGCTAAAGAATAATAAACATAAACATAAACATAAACATGGGACAATTCTTAGAAGAGACTCAGGCCAAGCTGCCAGTTAAAGTAACACATTTATGTATTAGGAGTCGCAGAAGATCCCAACTGCAGAGGGTACAAAGAGGGAGAGGATTCGGCGGAGAATATACTGTGTTGTCCTGATCTGGCAATATTAAAGAAGATCATGGTGAAGACATCATGGCAAAAACCGGCTGACCTGGAAGCCTGAGGCGTAGGGTTTCTAGAGATCTAGTTAACCCATTAGATAATTGGATTAAAATTAAACCACGTAAAAATAGTAGGCCTAGAAGTAGCACTGTTTTTTATGGGATTTTGCTGAAAACACTCTTGAAGTATGTCCGTACATAAGGCGCAAATGAATCTTTGTGAATCCAGATTGACGCGACACCCTGTATTTAATAAACACCACACAGTGTGGAAAAGCATTCTCATACCTCAATTTTCCACAGCGGATGTCACAGTGGTCTCTTTCGAAGGAGAGGATTTTGGTAAGTTTGTTTTTCTAATCTCCGCATATCTACCCTACGATACAATCGACCATCCTTCCTCACATGAACTGAAGGTTGTGATCAAACATCGTGAGACCAACAACATCAGTCTCATTACAGGTTGTGATTCTAATAAACACCACACAGTGTGGAGATTCACGGACACCAATAAAATGGTCAAAGCTCTACTCGAATTTATTCTGAACACAAATCTATACCTCCTTAACACTGTCAGAGAACCAACATTTGCTACATCAAGAAGAAAAGATAAGATTGATATCACCCTTGTTAGTAAGAGTATAAACAAAAACATCCAAAACTGGCATTTTTGGACGGATACGTTGTCCTGGTCGGATCACAGATTAGGTACTAAATTTTCCGAAAAGGAAACATTCAGAAATTTAAGAGAAACTGATAAGGAACTATTTATAACCTTTATTGAACGACTATACGGAGTTAAGAACCAAGAGCGCAGGCTAAAGTCGATGACCTCGCACTGCTTCTGAAAAAGTCATGCCCACTTAACTCGGGTAGAGAGATATCCACCAACCTATTATGGTATAAGGAACTCAACCAGTTGAGGAAGCAAGCAAGAAAAGCAAAACCTGTTATAAAGAGCTTCACCGACTATACAAAAGGAAGGTAACGCAACGACAGAGGGAATCCTGGAGAATTTTTTGTAAACAAATTGAATCCATTGTCACAGCCGCAAGGCTGATAAAAGTTCTCTCTAAAGACCCGAAGCTACACCCTGGTATGATGAAAAAGGTGTATGGCATTTATACTGACAACCTCGTGGAGATATACTTTTAAAAACTCACGACGACAAAGACATAGAGATCATCAACCCAGCTGGAGTTTTATACTCTGTCAAAAGAAGATTGGAGTATAGCATATATATAGTTTTAAACATGGCGCCTACAAATAAAAACTGCTATAAAAAGTCCTCACATAATTATGTGTAATTTATGTGAAATTTGTTATCAAGAATAGTATCCCAGTTGTGTTCTAAAGATAAGCGGAACATTTGTCGACATTAATAAACAGATATTCTGCTGTAAACCCGTCACGGAGTGCGAAGAGGTTACAAATAGTTCAACGATGACCTAACCGATCGGATCCCAAATTTGTAAACGCAAAGACGAAGAAATTAAAAAAAATGAAAATGGAAAGGATACGGTTAAAGGAAATGATGGTTTTATCAAAAGAAAGGAAACATGAAAAATCGCTAATAAGTAATGATGAAACTGGCATGAATTCGGCTAATAACAATAAAACACGTATCAAAATTTATTCCTATTTTCAAAAAGGGGAACTCCAATGAACTATCCAATTATAGA
This sequence comes from Ontholestes murinus, assembly GCA_963969525.1. NCBI lineage: Eukaryota > Metazoa > Arthropoda > Insecta > Coleoptera > Staphylinidae > Ontholestes > Ontholestes murinus. Next base: position 9,244,001 of record OZ018397.1, read on the forward strand.
CCTATTTCACTGATTTACTGATTTTAAGCAAAATTTTTGAATCGATTCTAAAAGACCAAATGGTTTCCTTCTTTGAATACAATGAACTGTTTCTGAACGCATAATTCGGATTCAGAGCAGGTGAAAGTACTAGTATGACTTCAAGCCATATATAATAAACGCTTCGAAAAGCATGACAGACAGACATCAAAAAAACAGCGTACAAAGATAAAATATCAGAGAAGGCCCCCTATTAAATTGGTATTTCCCAAGGATCAGTTTTGGAACCCATTTTATTTATCATCTACATAAATGATGTTCCTCTCTATGATAAGGCTTGTGAATTCTTCCTGTTTGCAGATGATACAGCAGTATCTGTACGTTGCAATAACATTGATATGCTTCTGTTACACATTAATGACATGCAATAAAGAGTTGTAAATGGTTTTCATCGAATAATCTACACCTAAATAAAAGTAAGACCAAACAGGTTATCATTAGTTTAAGAAAGCTGGAAGAAAAGTTTGATATAAAGGATTTAAAACTCTTAGCACTCAATCTACATCATTGTTTTGATGCCTCAAATAAAGTGTGAATCGGATTAAACAGTGGACACAATTTGCCAGTAACTGTTCAGGGATTCAATCAGGGCCTACACTGAAATTGTTATTAAATGATACCAATTCTGCATATACAACTTTGTAAAGAAACAACTTACTTTAAAGGTAAACGATACTTGTTCTGCTACTCTCTTGATGGAACCAAATTTTCAAATTAGGAGAAGTAAAACTCTTGTTATGTTCCATTTCTTTATTTTGCGATAACTGACACGTGTTTCGGTCCTTGTCAACATAACAAGAGTTATATCTGGATTGAGTTTGCCAAGGGTGATCAAATCATTGACCAGAGCACTTAGGCCTCACTAGGCTTGTTGTGCCCCACTGACTGGGACAGCCCTGCGTTGTTCTATCACTCATTTAGCCACCCAAGGTGGCGAGCAAAGGATAGCACAACGCTTGGAGGGTTATCCCTTATGTTGGCCATGTTCGGCCAGAACTCTCCTAGCATGGACTCTCTAAGGTGGGCGAGAGCCGGGCAGGTGGTTAACACATGTTCCACTGTCTCGTCCTCTTCTTCACATGCTATACATATGGGGGTTTCCACCAGTCCCATTGTAAACAAAACTTCGGAAGAAAAGAATGTTTTCAATTTCCAAATCTTTCAAAATTACAAAATAGAGATGAAGATTTGTTTGCTTATTGTCAACACTTAACGACGCTTCATTCGCACACTAACCAAATATTTAAAGACATTCTTCACTTGAATATTTCCGACTGGGTGTTGAATCCTTTTGCAAGTAGTCAAACTCGGAGACATACTAATACAGGAACAACTTATTTAATTATCCACAAATGTGGAGCTGAAACCATTGTTTGAACAAGGATACGACAACTTTTGCTTACAAAAACAGATCCAGCATTATGGGTTATTGTATAGAAGTATTGATTGCTTTTCCGTCTTCCTATTTGGTAGAACGTGGATTCAGTGCCATTGTGAGTCTCATCGCAAAAAAAAGAAGCCGACTAAAAATTAGTACTCGTGGGGATTTGCGGTTACTACTCACAAACATTGAGTCGGACATAAATACACTTATAACTTCCCATCAGATTCATACAAGTCATTATTTGTTTTTTGTATTTTAAAACAATATATAATTTTAATAAATACTCTCTAACAAAATATTTTATTTATATTTTATTTTTACGTCTCTCAAGACATCAAAGATAAATTTGTATTGCATTTATATAGTTTTTTAATCAGGGCTCCGTAGAAAAGTTTTGAGAGTGAAACGAGTTTGGAACCACTGATCTAAATTAATGTTAGGTATATAAACTACACCAATAACCACTCTAGAAGAACCCACTTTTAATAAAACAAATAATTGTTCAACATATCTTTCCTGTAATAATATTTCATAGGGACTAGTGAAAACTATCCGTTATCCATGTCTCAAGAATAACTATTACATCATAATCCAGCCTTATGAAAATATAATCTAAAAAAGTTTTTACCGATCTATCCACACAGTTTTTAGTTGTAGTTTGTCAATATTCTTTAGGAATAGAAGTAACATATGTGATAATTAAATTGTCTTTCCCATTAGCTGTCGGTTCCGATAATTCTCTATACAACGATGTTGATGTTGTATTGCAATAATGTAAGATCCGCTTTTATTTTCTTAGCCAGAGAACTATTTGCTGTTTTGTGCAATGATTTAACACAGGCAAGGCATCTGATGAATCTTGAAATATGCATTTAATTGGACGTGGTCTATTTTATTTTCTTCCCCATCGTATTACCACAAAACTGTAAGACTCCTGAAGCTACTATACAGATATACTCAAATGGAGTAAAAATAAGAAAGGCATGGTGCATATCATAATTAACTAGGGATAGAAAGAGAAAACATCTGCAACCACATAGACAGTAAAACCAGTCTTGTCAAAACGTAAAATAAGAAACAAATATCGAGGATAAGAAGTTGCATCTAACAGTAATCTTATAAAGACCTTTAGTAGTACCGGTATAGAAACTAAAGTAGTGAGAAATATAATTAACCTCGAACGAGATATAGTGTGAAATATTTTTTAATGACTACTAAAATACGGAATATTTTCTAGAATTAAGTTAAAATGTAAGATAATACAACTGCCAAAACTCGATGAATAAAAAGCGAGATATAGGTAGGTAAGCTAATAACTGCTAGATTACTAGATTATAATAGAACTTACGAAGGCTTTCAACTATTTAAGATAAGATACGTTAAGTTCTATCAAATAAAAAATCTGACAGCGGAGTTCTATTAGCTGTCCATTCTTCTCTGCTATCCTCGGAAATCTCTATTGATACAATCAATTTATCTCGCCTATGTATAGATTTGTTGGTTGTAAAAGTGATTGTTGATAAAATCGATTTTTATATTATTAATGTCTATTTTAGTCCGCCAATACGCTTGGATCAGTTAATGCAATTTTCTATTGTACTTGATAGTTTGACTTATTTATTGAATAGTAATATAATTATTGTGGGTGACTTTAATATGCACGAGTACTTTATTGATCCCAGTGCAAATAACTATTGCAGATGCTCACTGAATTGTGTGGAGTTTTTTGGTTTGGAACAACTAAATGATATAAAGAATCATTACGGTAGGATTCTAGATTTGATCTTTTCTAATACAATATGTTCTGTCAATGATCCTATCATTAATGAAGATAAATATCATCCTGCACTCGAGATAGAAGTCCGTGTCCCCATACCTACGAAAACAAATAATAGGTTTTCTAATAATCCTAATTGCATTGCTTTTAACTTCAAGAAAGCTGACTTCAGGAAATTGTTTGATTCAATCGCCGACATTGCTTGGACTGATGTACTCTCTTGTTGTTGTGTAAGCACTGCTTGTAAATTATTTTACGACAAACTATACACTACATTCGAAAATTATGTTCCTTACACTCGTCGATCCAATATTAAATATCCTATTTGGTTTTCAAATGAGCTAAAATCTATATTAAAGGAGAAGAAAAAATATTTCAAATTAATGAAGAAGCACCCACTCTCTGTATATTTTAGGATGAAATTTACACAGTCGCGCCGCAAAGCTAAATCTCAATTTTGCACTGATTATTCACAGTTTTTGTCTGAATCTGAAAGAAACCTATGTTGTGATCCCAAATTTCTTTAATGTCTTAAAAAATGATAGTTCAATCCCACCAACAATGTTTCTGGATGATATTGAATTATCGTCACCATTAGATATAGTCGAGGCATTTGCTTCCTAGTTTGCATCATCATATCAAGCACCTTCTGATCATAATCATCAATTTGAACACAGCAATAATACCAATTATTTGAACATAGGGTCATTCGAGGATTCGGATATAGCAAATGCTCTTAACAAATTGGGATCTAAATTAAGGGGGAATTACTCTTTAGAAAATTCGACAATTTTTTTTTTGCATTTTATTATAGTCTGGGGTTCTGAGAGTGTGTTTCGAAAATATTAATTTTTCTGTTTTATGGTTCCCCCTTGTCTATATGATCCCCCTTTGTATCTATGGCCCCGGTACATCTGATTAAGTTACTCAAATCAGTTGTTATCCACCGTAAGTTCAACCGTATCAGTACTAAATGTATTGCAAACTTTGAACGCGTTTTTCTCGGAACGACATTTTGCAAGACGGGCGCACGTTTTTCTCAAAAACTATTGAACCGATTGACTTGTGGTTTGGCACATATATTGAAGGAACCTTCACTTATAAATTTAAAAATACGAAAACATTTCGTGAATCTACAACAATGAGTCTTACTAAGACTACAAAACAAATTAATTTGAAACAACTACTTCTCTAGCTAATACTTCGACAGACATTGAATAATACAAATTAATTTGCGTGTTACAAATAGTACAACTATCAAAGCAACACTAATTTGAATGAAATTATTTCTGTTGAACAAACTAATAAGTGATAAAATGTACTTTAGATTGTTTAAATGTAACTATTACATGAAAAATTATGAAAAATGAATTTTAAACTGAACTTGAATGCTAGATTTTTAATTGCTTTTGCTAATTTAATTTAATGAAATCAGTTTAAAATTCATTTTTCATAATTTTTCATGTAATAGTTACATTTAAACAATCTAAAGTACATTTTATCACTTATTAGTTTGTTCAACAGAAATAATTTCATTCAAATTAGTGTTGCTTTGATAGTTGTACTATTTGTAACACGCAAATTAATTTGTATTATTCAATGTCTGTCGAAGTATTAGCTAGAGAAGTAGTTGTTTCAAATTAATTTGTTTTGTAGTCTTAGTAAGACTCATTGTTGTAGATTCACGAAATGTTTTCGTATTTTTAAATTTATTATTTAATTTTCTACAACGAACTAAAGGATTTTAATACATTTTACCTTCACTTATGGTTGGATCTAGGATTATTTTAATCGCTTGTATATTTCACTTTCAATCTGATGTTTTAGTTGAAAATTTTTCGGAAAAATTGAACTTTGATCTTTAAACAGCTGCCGTTTCTATAAAAATATGTGTATTTATTTATTGAATTTTGGAGGCGTTTACTTCGTGGTACATTTTCGATTATTAAATAAAGAAAACACTTAACTTTTTTATACCACTTATATTTTTATTTCTCGTGACTAGTTTCAATTACAAGGTAATCATTATCAAACTGTACTTAAATTAACAAAAATGCAGGTATATATACTAAAAGGCTTCAAATAGAGGGGTGTACAACAGGTCAACCTGGTCGTTAATGACGGAAATTCCCGGATTAATTTTGGTTTTGTGTAATTCCAGGGCTTCCAGTAAATCCATCTGTTTGCCTTTATCGGCGAGATGGATTACCGAAAGTACATCTCTGTCAAATTTATGGCCTGTTTCTATTAAATGATTTGCAAATGTTGAATTGTTTTGTTTTAATTTATATGATCGTTCATGTTCTTTTAAACGTATATGAAAATTACGACCAGATTGCCCGATGTACACTCCTTTACATTCTGGGCATTCTTTATGTATTTATTTAGTTCTAGTTCGGACGATAACTACACTCATATAGATTGAAAAAATAAATTGTTTTTTTTATTTTAGACGATTAGTATCGCCACAACCCGTGCGCCCGATTGGACGAGCGTCTCACGCCGCGACATACATAACAGCGCATAACTTGTATACATTTCGATTAAGTAATTCAATAAAATTTATAATGTTAGTTTAAACATGTCTTAATATGAATGAAAAATCCCAAAAGTGTAGGTTTGATAGTTTTCACAGAAATAATGCCTAAAAATTACTCTCAAAACGGGCTTCAGGAGAGTAATACCCCCTTAAGTTCTGGACCGGATGACATACCAGCACTAGTACTGAAGGACTGTAGATTTGTTCTATCAATACCACTCAAACACATATTTAATCTATGTTTGAAACAAAACGTATTTCCGGACATCTGGAAGTTAACACGCATTATTCCAGTATTTAAATCAGGTGATAAAAAGCTGATATCTAATTATCGGTCTGTAGCAATATTATCCAACGTAGCGAAATGTTTTTAAATTTCATTATGTACCTCTATCAATGCCTTCATTAATTCAAATTTATCGTCTCAACAGCATGGATTTAGACTAAATCGATCCACAGTTACTAATTTATTTATTCAGACTCAATTTCTATTTAACAATTTAGATCGCCAAGCTCAAGTTGATGTCTATACAGATCTATCGAAGGCATTCGGTAAAATTCATCACAATCTGTTATTGTCTAAATTATATTCAGTTGTATTCTCCTCATCACTTTGTGAATTAATTAGAAGTTACCTTGACAGAAGATCGTTATATGTAGAAGATAAAGGATTTAAGTCTAATACTTTCATTGCTACCTCCGGTGTACCACAAGGCTCTAATCTAGGTCCCGCGCTTTTTAATTGCTTCATTAATGACCTGATTTCGAGATTAAATGTTGAAGTTCTTATTTTTGCCGATGATCTAAAAATTATGAAGCTAATCTATTCTACTGATGATTGCGTTCATTTACAAGAAAACATTGACTCAGTATTTAATTGGTGTACTGTTAATAAACTTTCGTTAAATGCTGGAAAATGTTAAGTTATGTCATTTACAAGAAAGAACGTGGTTATTGAGCATGACTACAAAATAAATGATAAATCGTTGGCAAAGGTAATTGAATTTAAAGATTTGGGTATTGTCTATGATTCGAAATTAACTTTTAATAATCACGTCGAACGAATCACGTGTCTGCTGCTAATCGATTCTTAGGATTTATATTTCGAAATTGTATATATTTTAAAGGCATTGAAGCAGTTTTGGTTTTATATTTCTCAAATGTTCGGTCTTGACTTGAATATGCGTGTTGTATTTGGAATCCCTTTTACAATAAATACTCAAATTTAATTGAATCTGTTCAAAAACGTTTTGGTTAATATTTATACTTAAAAAAATACGGGTGCTATCCTAACGATTCCATATCATATCAGACCCTCCTAAATATATTTAATTTACAAACTATGGAAAGTCATCGGAAAGCACATCAAGTAACATTTCTATTTAAGGTGTTAAATAACCTAATTGATTTCCCTGATATTGTTGCGCAAATAAATTTTCAAGTTCCTAATCATCTTAGGAGAGAACGTTTTTTTCATTTACCTATTCCCAAAACAAACTTATTAATTAAGTCTCCGGTATTTTCTATGTGTTCATGTTATAAAGACTTAGTTGAATTGGATTCTTCGATCGATATATTTAGTTTTAAATGCGCTAAAATATGTTTCAATGCAGTATCTAAAATGTTGACATACTCGTAGTTTACTAAGTTTATTTTATAAGTACTATTTTTATTTTAAGTTTGATTTTGTGTATGCTTTGTGAATGTAACAATCTCTTATTGGAATATTTATTCCGTTGATTGTAAATATATAATAAATAAATAAATAAATAAATAAATAATGTTATTTATTTTTTCTCCTCCTCCCTCTTTTCTGCCCCAGCTTCGTCTGTACCTTTACCCTAGCTCCGTCTTTACTCATCTAATCCCTTACCCTTCTAAATCCATCCCTCCAACCCTCTTCTACTCCTTAACGATTCTCTGTCAGACGTCTCGACGTAACCTTCCCGTCCTTACATAGCACGTATTCTCCGTATCCCTTACCCATCAATTTCTTTCTCCCACTCTCCTCCGTCGCGCATCTTGTCACTCACTTCCCAAATGGTTCTCCACCAGGCACCTTGGCCTCTTTCTACTTTAATACTCTCGATCACCTCTCTTTGCAGTTCTAGCTCTTTTATCCTTTCCCATTTCCTTTATTTATAAATCTCATTCATTTCGTTATTCAACATTTATACGATCTTTTCCAGAGTAAAGATATGATCTCTCATTCTTAACCCTTTCCTACAACCACTCGGCATCTCTGGCACAAATTACCACCCCTCCACCTCCTCCTCCTCCAACCTGTTCTATATTATCAACATCCCTAACTTATACCTGGTGTTTATCATCGTCACCCCTTATAAATATCAATATCCACCATGTCCTCTCCCTTATAGATAAGGCATATTACCTCTACCTTCCAAGATTCCGAGATCTCTTCCCGCCTCTTCACATCCGGTTCAAAATCGCTCTCAACCTTATCTTCCCTCTACTTTCTACTTCTTCCCATATCTCTGCCTTCAATCCATCCAGACCTGCCGCTTTTTCTCTTTTCAATTCCTCGAAAGCTCTTTCCACTTCTTCCTCTGTGAAGACTACCACCTCTCCCTTTCCTTTTTCTTTCACTACTCCTCCTTACATTTGCTACCCATCTCCCCACCATCATCTACGCCTGCCCCTCCCATTCCCCACTCTTCAGTACCCTTTAATTTCATCCTTATTACACATTCTAAGTTCTTTCACCTCATTTTCAATCTCCCTCTTTTTTTTCTTCTCGCACACTCTGCGGTCCTCCTCTTCTATCTATTACATCGTTATTATAACATAATCAAATTATACTTTATTAATCAATAAAAATAAAAATTTAATCCTTTCATATGCAGTTATGAATAAAAAATAATTTTCAACAATGCAATGAATAAAAGTTTTAATATAAAAATCAGTACATACACGACACAATATTAAAATTGTTTTGTAATTGAACAAACAGTCAGTGTGCGTAATAAAACCTATTTACAGTAGCAGAACATGTTTCCGTATATGCACACATTCCAATTTCGGTGTGCTTATTAAAATGTGGAAATACGTATTTTTTACAAGGTCGTTATTTCAGCGCAGAAATCCGGAATGGCTATTTCGTGATTTAATGAAAATCGAAGTTGAATTAATGTATCTATGCTACAGTACGGCACGGAATGTTAGTTCTACATGCGATTTTGTGCAGCGCCCTATTCGGATATTAAATTAAATTGTAGATTTATACTGATGACTTTTGATACGAGTGTTGTCTTTTATATTTCAGAAATGAACTATTCAGATGCTGCCATATGAAAATTGATGTCCTTAACCAAGAATTCGTTCTAGAATTTTGTCAGTTGAGTTAGTTAGAATGTATTAATGTCCATGCTCTATTTGTGATATGGAAAATTGATGTCGTCCAAGAAATCGAATTAAGTTTAAAAAAATTCGTGCATTCGTGCATATATTTTTTATTTTCGACATGGATTATATCAATAACTGTGCCTCAATGAAGTTAATTCAACTTTTGGCGATGAAGCACCATCATTAACCATTATATATAGATGGTACATGGAATTTAATTATAGTTGTTATTTGCTTAATGATGAATTTCATGAAGGTCGTCCAAAATCAGATGTTGTTAAAAACAATGTTGGTTAGGGTGCACTGATATTTTAAGGTCGTTATATGACTTATCAATCGAAGGTTAAGGCATTCTTAAGTAGTAGTGAGAGCAGCATATAGTCAATATCTCTTTGTGCTAGTAATAATAAATAAATATTTTTAATTAAGAATTTCCTCTCATGATTTAAATTATTGATATTAAACCCTTAATAGTCGGAATATGCAAATCGAAATGTAATCACTTATCCACTCGACATTACAGGTTCACGTCATAGTTAATAAATCTCGTGTGGGTATTAGGGCCGAGAAATCTTAGATAGTGGAAAACGATTAATTTAAGATATCGTCGTTCCCTGGCGACACTTACCTCATAACATCCAAGGGAAGCTTAAAGCGGCCCCGTTAAACATTTAACCCTCCTCCGATATAATTGATCGCGCAATTAGAACCCTCTATGTGTATGCGCCCAGCATTGCCCCAAGTGCAGTTTAATATCGCCGGAAAATATGGACTCGGGTTTTTGCACCTAACGTCTCACATATGAAACTCTACGTTTGCAATATGAACGTATAATTTGATTATTAATATTCATTTGCAGTTCTTGCGATTTATTATAATATATTATCTCACTATAATAATTAAACATTTAATTTGTAATGAATATAACGAAGTAGAAGGCTCTATCGTAAACCAGATAATAAATAATAAGTACTGCAGAAGAATATCTTTGTTATTTAAACTAATGCACAATATGATTATATTATTTAATTTTCAAATTTAATTTACATACACTGATTTATAGCTACGATTTTCAGCTTACATGCTGTAGTTTCTTTTTTTATGTAGAATTGAGCAAGTTTATTGCTTCCTCATGAATTTATATTGCAATTGCGAAATTACGCCATTTGCCACTACGCGAATTTTACGCTCATATCGTTCCTACATCAGACACGCAATGTTTGTGTAATACCTTAAAATGTGCAAAGATCCCATTTAGATGAACATGCATCGGTCACTACATTACCGCCGACATAATTTAGTTATAAATACGTAATCTCTACGTATACATATATATTCCACTATTTACAAGCAATACATTAACTTAAATAAGTAAAACAATAAATATTTATCCAAATCTCAATGTAAATTAGAAATACCTACATTGTGCACACATAAACCTCTGAATGTATGTCTGCAGTTTAAGGTTATCAACGTTATCCAGATAACGAGATTCCATTACACTATAGCGTTCACGTAACAGGCCAAACTTTAATAATAATGATTTCATTTTACGAAGACCAAAGTTGTTAAGTTTCCCATTTTTACTCGCACTCAGCGAGTTTGTACAACTAATGAGTCGATTATCATCCCTTAAACATGCCGTAATTAGATAGTTAAGGGTCGAACTAAGTACGTTAACCTGCGCTTTAACCAGGGGAAATCATTAAAAATGCAGATTTTGTACGGTAATTGCTTGACTTAAAAGAAAAATTATGAATAAGTTCAGTCTGTAATATATCTGTAATATTCTTTAAGGATATAAAATGTACACTAGTAATTAAGTAAAATATATTCTATTAATAAAACTACATCGTATATTTATAGTTTTTGTAATTCACACAAAAGATTTTTTTACACTAAAAATTATTTTGATATGAAATAAGGTGATTTAAATCCGTTATAATACACATAGTTCTTACAACAGTCCAAGTAAAATCCTAAAAAGTAAAGAATATTAAGAGAAAGTCCGAACGAATAAAGTTTATTGAGTAAGATTTCATGATTAAAGGTATCGAATGCTCGTTAATGTCGGTATAAAAAAAGTCGACTTGTCCGCGCTTATCAATCTATTCACAAATATGTTGCGTGATAACTGCCAAATTAGTAACTGTTGATCTTCCAGTACATAATCTATGTTGTTGTGGAGACATATAACTTATCACATGACTGTAAATTATTTGTTCAAAATCTTTCGAGAAGTTTAAAAGAATAGAAACTGGTCTATAATTTCCAATGTGATTTATGTCTCATTTTTTAAATATTTGATTTATTACAGCCGTTTTCCATCTCCATCAATACGTATTTGCAAACTTTAATCAAAAAACAGTGAACGCCATCATCACGACATATTTGTGAATTACGGAGCTGATTTATACTATTTACTACCTGATTTTCTTGAATAATGGCCATCACAAGGGTTTCCCGGTTATTATAAGTGTCATTGATATTATTTACCGATTCTTTCGCTGTGAAAACGTTCGAAAAAATATTAGCAAATTCGTCAACAATTTCTTGTCGAGAGGAATAAGTTAATGAATCACTACGAAGTTCTCCAAGAATTCTTGTCGTACCTTTTTTTAATATTCGTTACATCTACGGCTAACGGTCGGGCGGAGACCTAAGACAGGAACAACAGTCCTTATCAGGATAGTTCTTAGCGCCTTTTTATCAAGTCCTTTTCGGACCAGAGCAACACGCATCATTACTCAGATTAGTCATACGAGACTAGTTATAAATAAATACGTTTATCTAGTTATAGTCTTATTATCAATTTATATATATTTAAGTGTGTCAGTCGTTGCCTTAGGCAGAATTATTACAAGGTGGATAATCAACCTATTATGGAAAAGGGACTGGGAATAGTTACCCTGGCCCCACCATCTGCCCAAACCTGCTCTACAGCAGAATCTGCCAGTACCTCAACATGTGGGTACACGTGTCACTGTGGGAGGACACTTTCAACAGCGGGCGGCCTTAAACGCCATCAGAGGCAGGCCTGCCTCCGCTCGAAATCAAGTTTTAATGAAGACTGTCCCCTTTGTGGACGAGAATTTAGACATACATGGGGATGGGGCAGCATCAACAACTATCCCACCCGTTCCAATATAATATAGAACTCGAAAATGCAAGCGAGATTAAAAGGCCAGCTTGGAATCCGATTGAGGTCTATAATATGGCGATAGAAGAGGTCAAGTATAGTGGTAAGGATATTAACAAACATCTATCGAGAGTACTGGACAGGAGTGCTGATACGATCAAATGCAAGAGGAGGCAAAGATCATATATCATGGATGGTCAGTCAGATGAGAGAAGAAGGCTGGGAAGACATATCGGACCCTAGTGTCTCCTCTCACATCCTTGGAATAGAATCACAACCAGATAATACGGTCATAAATAACAACAACACAGAACTTAATCATTTAAAACCAATTTTGAACAGCGAAGTGGAGCAGGCCATTGCTAATTGCCGTAGTCAGTCAAGAGGCCCTGACAACATTATTGTCAAGGATCGTAGGAGACTAAACCTGACCCTCCTGGGTTACGTCCCCGCCCCCCTCTGCGGGAGAATTGGACCATACTGCTCCCTAAGAGCGATCATGATAAGCACTTAATATCTAACTGGCGTCCAAGAACCATAGCATCCATAATCAAAAGAATCTCAAACAAAATCTCCAAGATATTATCAAGACGCATCGGAGGAAATGCAAACCATATTCTATAATTTTCTTGGATTTAGCTAAAGCCTTTGACTCAGTGTCCTACTTATCGACAGCAAACCCACTGCCTAACTTTGGGGTTATCCGTCGACTTATTAGATACGTTATAGCTAACTACGTCAAAAATAAATATTACCAGAGGAGTTAAGCAAGGTGACCCTCTTTCACCTCTCCTATTTAATCTAGTTCTCGACGAGTTGCTCAGGGAACTCGATCCGGCCTTGGGGCTACCATTACATGGAAACACCTTCATTAATACACTCGCATATGCTGATGATATTCTTATAATGGGACCTGGGAGAATCGAAGTTGCAACCACCTTACGCAAATGCACAGCTTTCTTACGGAGAAAAGGCCTCGAATTAAACCCAAAGATGTGCTACAGCTTCTGCGCTGGAAGGTCCCAGGGATAAGGCAGCTATATATCATCTCTAAATATATACATAACATACACGCCACTTCCATTAAGCACCTGGGAATGAACGAATTGAAGTATCTGGGCTCCAAGTTTTCAGCAATCGGTAATTCCGGACCGGACCTGAGTATCCTGGTCAACCAAATAGCACGAATACGGGACGCAAAACTTAAGCCCAATCAAAAACTCACAATCATAAAGTACCATCTAGTACCGAGATTGATTCATCTATTGCAATCTCCTACGATGTCGAGAAAACTACTAAATGAGGTGGACAGGGTCCTCAGAAAAGCTGTTAGGGTGATCTGCCATCTGCCACCCACTTGTAGCTCATCTTACTTGCACGCCGCCCTCAATGACGGCGGTCTTGGGGTGTTTTCCTTTAAAGAACGAATACCGGCTATCTTACTAAACCAACTGGCTAAAGTCCATGGACCTGCGGGCAGTATAAACGATTCTCTTTATCAAGCCACTAACCATCTAAGGGCTAAACTAAGAAGATTCTATAGCCATAGAGCTCCGAGCAACTTCGCATCCAAAGCTAAATTCGAAAATGACCTACACAAATCTTGGTCGGGCAATGGGGTCGCAATAATCCAGGGTGCTCATCGTGGGTTTCCAACCCACCAAAGAACTGATAGGGCAATACGTATGTAAAAGCTATACAGTTTCGAGGAAACCTTCTCCCTACGAATGTACATTCAGGCCACAGAAGCGGCAACAGACCTTGCAGATCAGGATGTTAATGATAAAATATACTTTAGTGTGTTAGTAATTTGATATCTAATTTGGGATGGTATAAAAAATTTGTAATTTTTACAATTTTTTTATTCATATCCATTCTTTGTAATTGGGGGGCTGCAAAACTTTCCAATAATTTTTCTGTTAGATTTCTAAAATTTTCTGCTTATTCCTTTTCAGATTTAAAGTACTTTCTCATGGTTTTGTTTTTCTAATTTTTTTCTTCTAAATTGAGTTGTTTTTTTTTTTCTATAAATATTTCAATTTCTACAATTTTTAAATCATATCTTCTCAAATTTAAAAGAATTATCTTAAAGGGTTTGAAAAATATTTTATCAATTTTTTTAATAATTTCTCTTCAAAATTGCGAGCATTTTTCGTTGGTTCTAAACAATTTTTGTTCTTTTATATTTTTTGAATCTCTTGATATTATTTTGTTACATTCCTAGAGGAACATTCTAATAAACGCCAAAATTTTTCTAGTATTTTGTTTCTATAAATTGAAGCATGTTTTTCTTTTAAATTTTTCCATGAATTTTGCAATTTCTCCAATTTTTCATTCATTCCTTTACATTTTTTTTGAGTACACTAAACTTTTCAACATTTCTTGTTAGATTTCTAGAGTATGTTTAGTTTTTGTCCGTTTCTTGCTGTGCTGATAATCTCGAATCTCGTGTTGGATGTATAATTTTCTTCTAAAAGGTGATTTGCATATATTTATGTCTTCTTTTGATTAATAAAACATTTAAGGTGTTCATCCATTTGCTTATCAAAAGTTCGCCTGGTCACCTAGGTAAACTTTAGGGCACTTCATACAACTTAGTAAATACACTCCACTGTGTTTATTTTTGACTGTTTTGTCTTCTGTTTCCTGGTAATTTCTTTTCTAAATTTCTCTTTAATTTTTCTAAAATATTCTCTTAATTCCTTTTCTATATTTCTAGTATTTTTTGGGAGTTTTGTATTTTCCAAATTTCTTGAATATTCTATCATTTTCTTTTCTAAATTGAAGCAATTTTTACTTTTTATTTTTTATATAAATTTTTTAATTTCTACAATGTTTAATTCACTTCTCTTGAAATTTGTGGGACTCTTAGAATTCTTAGAATTTTCTTGCATTATCTCTCAAAATCTAAAATTTTTAATTATTATCTAGCAGTTTATTTTTTGAAATTTCTTAAATTTTCTAGTGTTCTACATTTTGCTAACAATATTCTTCTAGATCACTGAAATTTCTGAACAACTTTTGTCTAGATTCTCAGAATATTCTATTATTCTTATCCGTTCCAAATTGCTAGAATTTTCTAGCAGTTTTATTTGTTTCTAATTTCTAAATTTTTCTAGTGTTTTGTTTTGTTTTCATGAATTTTGTAATTTATAAAATTTCTCTTGAAATTTGTGAGAATTATCTTTGAAGGCTCTAATTTTTTTATATTTTTTATAATATCTTTTTTAAATTACGAGCATTGCTGGTTTCGATTTTTTTCCTTCGAGATTTTTAGAATTTACTCATATTTATTTTCTAGATTTTTAGAATTTTCTAAATTGTAAAAACTTTCTAGTATTATATAGTACATTTTTCTTTTCAGAATTTCTAGAATTTTCTAGTGCTTTTTTTGTAAATTCAGTCCTTTTTCTATAAATTTTGCAATTTCTACAATTTTTCCATTAAAGTACATTTTATCATTTATTAGTTTATTCAACAGAAATAATTTCATTCAAATTAGTGTTGCTTTGATAGTTGTACTGTTTGTGACACACAAATTACTTTTGTATCATTTAATATCTATTGAAGTATTAGCCAGGGAAGTAGTGGTTTCAATAAATCATTTCTTTTGTAGTTTGTAGAAATGTTTTCGGATTTTTAAATTATTTTCTACAACGAACTAAAGGATTTTAATACATTTGATTAATCATCTTCTTGTTTAAAATTAGTATATCGCCTGCAAATCCTATTATATCGATAATATAAAGGACCATAAATTGAGCACAACAAATTTCGACCATCTTATTTCTTGTATGTGAAAATCAAATTTCATTCATGCAAAATCTACTCAGATTAGAAAGTTATAAAAATATATATATATTTATTAGCATCAAAACTTTAATATACAAAAAAAACAACATTCTAATCTACTTGATATATAAAAACAATTTTTTCCACTTTTATCTTTAACTTCCTCTCCTACCTCAGTCTCACTATAACCATTACACCAGCTCCATTCTCGTTCATTCATTCTGTTACGCTCCTTTTCTCTCCAAACCACACCTCACACTTTTCTTACAAATGACTTGATGTATTCATCTCATTCGTGCATAGCACACATCTACCATACCTTTCCCCCACCCAAACCTTCCTTCATCTCTCTTTCGAACCACATCTAGCTCAATCCAGGGTAATCTTATCTTCATTTAAGAAGACACTATTAGAGTCAAGAACCCTGTCACCCTTCCATACATCTGTCATCTTTAATACTTCGGAATGTATGCATTCTTGCCTTTCCTGCATCTCTACCTCCTTACACTTCTCTTTCATCAATGCCTGTGCATTTACCTCATTCTTCAACTTCAACATTCTTCAACAATATTCTTGGACAGTCCTGCCCTTTCATACATTTTCTTGCGGCTCATCCTCCACTCACTCAAACTTGTTCCCATGCACATTCTCCATACATCTTTCACCGATATCTCATTATCCAATTCATACAACTTCATCTCATACTTCACCACTGTATCCTTTGCCTTCCCATGAACACTCATTATATTTATCTCCTGAAGCAGAATGTACCCATGCGTTGATCTTTCAACACCCATAATTTTCTTCAGGAATAAGCACCGTCCTCTCTCAATACATTACTTATTCCCCATGTTCCTATACCATACAGCTAAATGCTGTATCCCACAGCTTCCACGCCAATTGGAAGTTGCATGAAAACCATTTTCCCCACTTTTTTCTCACCATGTCTAATGCTTTGCTGGCTTTCCCCTGTGAATTTAAATATGAAGCTCAAGTATTTAAATTCCTCACTGGAGATATCACCACTCAAAGACAGATGTTTAATTTGTTGATAAAGAAAAACACTTCGTTGTACGTTTAACTTGGTATATTAAATATTCAAATTAATAATTACAAGTATTTACACCTATTTACAGCACGGTCAGTTTATGTTTAAGTTTAGATGTTTATCGCTTGGAGTTTAAAAGTATATTTTTAGTCTTAAAAATTACAAAACATGAATTAGTGAAAATGTGTTTAGAAATGTATGGGGAAAGCGGTGTTATTGGTCACTCGTATTTCGGGTTATGATCCCAAAATTCCTTGAATTACAATTTTCTCTAAAATATGGTCAATAAGTTTCTGAAAATACGAATAACCAAAACATCTCCCCTACTGTGCGAAAAGGGCGCGACCGTTACAAATTATTCTACCCTAATAAACTCATAAACCTATTTAAAATAGATCTCTACACCTGGAATACGAGACGAGACCCTTTGTTGGTTTACATATATCCAGAGAAGTTTTGGAGAGGTACGAATATTATCCTCTATTTGACAAACATAATTTGAATGAGCAGAAGCTATATCATTTTTGCAAGATCTACGTAGGTCATGATATACATCCCTATCATAATCAGCTCTTGATTTAAAATACTTATTCCGAGCCTTATCCTTCTTAGCAAGTTTGATTTCAATAGAACGATTAAGCCAAGGAGGCTTTTTGAATGTTTTAGATCTTGCGTGGGATCTGGGTACATGCTTATGTATATTGTATGGTATATTTTTTTGTATAATATGTCACAGGCAATATTTACATTTGAACACATATATAGATCTTCCCAACAACTTGTAGATAGATCATCATACAGGCCTATGAAATTAGTTTTCTTAAAATTGTATTTGAAGAATGTTTGTTTAAAATTAATTTGGTCAACTGTGCAGGTAGTCTTAATGCTGATGCTAATGGTTTAATGATGAGAATCATCTTTAACTAATGGAAACTCACAACATTCTACTTGCTCTATTATATTAGATAAAGAAATTCCCAGATCTAGAATTCATCCATTGCCATTTATGATATAATTGTGCTGCGTCAGATCATTACAATTCAGAAAAGCATGTAACGTATGAAAGAGTTAGTGGTGTTACCGTTGTAGTAGTCGGGAATATTAAAGTCTCCTATAATAAGTAACTGCTCACCACGAAACATATTTCCAATCAACTCCAAAACACTACTATATTCACAAACAGTAGCATTAGGTTTAAAGTAAAAACATATTAATATGGTGTGCTTGTGTTGAAGCTTAATTTTAACAGCGGTAAGTTGCACATAGCCTGAGTGAGGAAAGTTCAGTTTAATAAGCTCTGAGGAGAATCTCGAGTGGATAGCAATTAACGTACCTCCACCGGTAGAACTAGATCGGTCATGACGGTGGACATCAAATTCATGAGGAAAAATTTCACAACTATTAACACGACTGTGCAGCCAAGTCTCAGTTAAGAAGTAAATGTCAAAACCGTTAGTTTGCAAGTTGTTGTATACATCTATTAACTTAGTATTTAGTCCCCGTACATTCTGATAAAGGACGAGTAGGCGATGTGACTGTTGGGACGAATTTAGTTTTTTTCTTGAATTATTTTGTTAAACATCATTCGTGTATTTTTGATATATTTAATGAAGAGTTTCTCTCCACAAGATTCATGTCGCTTGAGCTCGGCTAGCACTATTTTAAATTCATCGCGTTGCATCGGTGTTAAAGCATGCTTAATTCTAATATTACTCGGAAGCTTCCTTTTATTCTTTATAATGGTTGATGCCATGTAGCTCTGGTCAAGGATGATTTTTATTGGCCGTGGTCTGTCACTGACTTTTCCCAATCCGAAGTGTTTCCTGATAGACACAGAATTATCAAGCGATTTTAAAAGTGATAATACCTTTTCAGTTTCATTTTGGTTCTCATTTGATGTTAGTTCAGGTAAATTATACAGGATGATATCATTTTCCCTCTGTTTTCGATCATCAATCTCTCTTATGATATTTATATTGTCCTTTGGGATATTAATTGTTTGCTCTAATTGGTTTAATCTGTTTTTAAGAGTAATAATATCATCATGTAAACTCTGGTTATCAGTTTTCATTTTAGTCATATCAGATAGCAATGCAGCAAGCTGGATATTATCACATTTACTTGATAAGTGACTAACGGTTTCCTTTAATTCTTTGACTTTACCAAGTCTGTTAATACATTATATTCACTAGAGCCGGAATTAATAAGCAAAAGGTCCGATAAGGGTAAATCATCGTTGGGGCTGCAGGTACTAGATGATCTATTATAGTTATTGCAGCAAATTAAATTACTTCGCCTTCATTAGTGCGTATTAAATACTTTAACAGTGCAGAGCAACTGGGATGAAAGACTGAGTTGCACTTTGTATATTTCACAAACTAATTTACGGCTTTCCAAACTTTCTACAGAAGCTATCCTGGCCTATTATTAATTGAGATTTGTTATAGTCTTACTTTGGTAAATAAATTAAACACGCACTTGACACTTGACACTTTTTTAATCGATAACGAACGCACAAAAGTACGAATCACGCAGGAAAAACCAAACACCCAGGTCCGAGAAGTTGAAAAGGCAACCGACATAAAACTACGACCACGCGTAACCAGAGCCTCGCGAGACAAGTCTATCAGATCTAGGGAACTATATATTAGTCTCTTTAGCAATTCAGATAGGTATAGGTTATTCCGCAAATTGTCGAACAATGTCGCTATGTTCACAGTATGTAATGATGGATGTACGGTACGCAAAATTCTAATTTTGAGTTTGTATTTCTTAGGGTTGTAAGAGTCCAAAGGAATGTACCTTCCAGAGCTGGTGGGTTTGATATACCAATCTGAAATAATTATATTGTTAGACGATCTGCAAACAAGGGTGACAAGAAAAGGTACAGTCTATTCTTTCTCTCTTTCTACTGTGAATTGTAATCTAGGATGGAACGAATCAAAAACATTAAGCGTTTTGTTAATTTCAGTAACCGGATCCACACAAATAAGATCATCTACATATTGGAAGATAAATGAGAATTGGAAAGGGACCTGAGCAGAGCAAAAATGTAATAACGAATTCATGACAATTTCAGCTATAGTAGGAGTAATAGAACCACCCATGGGGCAGTCTGAAATTTGTTGATAATAATTCTTCTTAAACTGAGCAAACGTATTGTTAAACAGAAAAGCAATGATAGAAGTAAAAATTTAAAAAGGTATTGGGGTGTTGGATTCAATTAAATGATTTTTTTTACTAATGATAGATAAATCTAAATCTAATGGAATGTTCGTGAATAAAGACACATCAAACATCACGAATTGATAATTAGGGGGTAATTTAAACTTAATAATTTTGTCAGCAAATTCAAAAGGATCCTTAATACGGTATTTATTATACTTGCTAAAAGAAATATCAATAATTTTAGCAATAAAAACAGCACAATTTTTAGTATGACTATCAACACAAGAAATAATAGGTCGTAGTGGTATGTCAGGTTTATGAATCTTAGGTAGTCCATAATATTTACGACACGAGCCTTTATAACATTTGAGATGTTTAGCTATATTGTTATACTTATAAGCTGATGTTTCGCAAAAAAACATATATGCATACTCAGAGCCTAAAAATTGTTATAAAGTAAGATTTGATAATATAATTACAGTTAAAATTTAACAATTTTATCATTTATTTTAATTGATCGCACATATTCGCCTTCCGTTCGAGTAGCATTATTGGCGGTTGTCTGTTCTCCGGCTCATACTATTCCGTTGCATTTTCCGCTATCTCCTAGACTAGTTCCGAGTGGTGGGCTGTGAAAATGGCCTTGTCCTATCACCTGATCTAAAATTCGATGCACGGTCTTTACCGCGCCGTGGCACCTACCCTTGAAATAATCCCGTGTACGCCTGCGCAGAACCTCGACTCTAACACTATTCGTACCCTAATGGCAGTTAGGGCGAAACATGAATAACATGACATCTCAAAGCCCTGAACCTGGGGTATCGATGGCAAGTCCAACGAGCTCGTATAATCATCGAACAACTGGTCAATTAATAATAAAACTGTATATTTTTTATTCTTCACCTCATATTAATTGCTGATATTTGTAATGATTAATAAATTGCTACACACATATTACCTCGACAGAAACATCTTGGTTGTTATTCTGGGTCATTTAAACTAAATCTGCTTATATAATAATTTATAACTACAGAGTGGGATAATAGCCAATAACCCACCCTACATATACAATCAACTTTAAGATGCAGAACTGAGTATAACTTTTTTAACATTGCCAAAAATCAATCAAAGATAGGAACAAAAATAAATATTTACAGTAGCTAGCCCCCTTATATCTTACACTTCAATATTTAATTTATCGCCTGTCAAAGGAACCTAATCCACCTTTTACTTCCTTTTTTATTTAACACTTTCTCTGCTGTCTCTATCACCATCTACAGCCTTTTTAATAACGGATTCAGCGAAAGTATTACCGTCCTTCTGTTCTTCAGGTTACGTTGTTACCGTCGTCTCCGAATCTCATTCACAAACACATTTCCGGTTAATACTTTCAGTTGCAACCTTATATAATATACTTGCGACCTGCAATTACCAGTCAATATATACACGTCCACCAGTCTGACCTCCCTTACCTTAATTTCAACTTACATTTGAGTAACCTTCCAGTACTTGCTTTCTTCCAGTGTTCCTGCCATGCTTGTTCATATCCTCTATGCCAGAGGATCCCAACCTTTTGAATATGTTGTACCGGTATTTAATAGACAATATGGTCGCGTATAGTTGTCCCAAAGATATAAGGCGTTTATGACCTTTTACGGTATTTAACTTTCGCTAATTTTTATGAAGGACCGACCGCAAACTATCATCCCCAGCCCCCAATAGGTGGTCCGCAGCGGATCCTCCTAACGCTGTCCAAGGCCAGGTTTTGGTATTTTTTTATTAAGGGGCCATTTTAACTTTAAATCCGCGTTGCTGTTCATTGAAAATATTTTCGTTTTCATAACTTTCATTTGACTTCTGCATTGATTTGATTTGCATTGTATTGGTGGTAATTAAAGTTGTGAAGATAGATTTTCTTTTGTCAATAAATATTTATAATTAGGAATCAATGAGATTTTATGTAAAACATAATCAATTAATCAATTAATAACCTCTGGTAACTGCTTCTTTGTATAAGATTCTTCAAAAAAAGTGATCATTGCATGCAGAAATAAGCCTTTGCAACGCACACATTTGTGTAGGGAAAATTATACAATGCGGTTCTGACCAACACGAGAATATTTATTGGTTCGGTTTTACAATATGATGGCCCTAAACTCATTAAGGCAGTTAAACGGTGAAAGGCCATAAACGCCTTATATCTTTAGAACAACTATACCAGTGTAAATATTTCGCAAATTCAAGTAATGGCCTTATTTTTCTCTGAAAAACTTTGTCGAACAAAAAAATTCTCAATTTATTGAAGATCCATTTTTTGGCAAAAACTTTGGAAAAACAGAATGCAACTCTATGTGTACACCATGCGAAACTAATGTCATTTTCTGGGCCTACCCTGAAAAAGATTTCAACGAAATAAATAACAAAATTAAATATATAGATATATTTATCTTTAGTTCAGACTTTGTAAATTGAAAATTAAACGATAACATTTATTTTTCTTTCCTTTGAAAAATTAAATTTAGTTAAAATCTGTTTCGAGACGGGCAAAAAAACGACATTACATTAGCATGGTGGTATCCAATTGCAATAAAACCAATTAAATTCGTAAATACTTTTATTATTCTAAACATAAATGTATGTAATATGTAGAAAGCGGATAAAAAAGCTTAAAAAATGTGAAAAAAAAGCACTCAAAAAAGGCACAAAATTTAGAGAAAAAAAAAACATTAAATAAGCATAAAAACAGGAAAAAAGCATAAAAACACGAAAAAGGCACTAAAGAAAACTATATTTTCTTAATATGTTACATGTTTATCAACATGTTTAACATAGAAATTCTGCTTAAAACTAAAATAAACATACTTTCTTTACTCAATATATAATATTATGTAAGTATTTAAAAATTAAATTGTAATTTTGTATACATTTCAAAATAAATACTTCTTTCTATATTATTTTGATTTCTTGGCCAATGCGTCCAGGTATTTTCTAAATTGAATCTGCTCTTATAAAGATTTGATTGTGTTGTTCACAAAATTTAAGCGCGATTTTATGTAACTAAATTGTATTGAAGGAAGCTCTTGTTTCTTAAGAACTGTTTGACAGTCATTAACTGATTTGCTTGTCGTTTTGGGAAAGTTGTATATAACCTTATTAAATTCTTCAAAATTGTTCGCATAGTACATCGTAGCATATAGCCAAGTTTCCCATTTTGTTAGCACTGGTTTATGGGGCAGTGATATATCAGGTAATGACTCCTTGAATAATTGCACTCACAGAAGAATATAAGAACTATTTTTCCATATTTAATTAAATCCACAAATGGAAATTTCATTCTTATACTTTCAGAAATTTGTTTCTATCCATGTGCTAACTTGTAAAATGCACCAAATGCATTATTAATAAAATTTTGTAACTTGGTATTTTCTATAGCAAAAATAAGCTTGTCAGTCCATCATTTATCAATTTTGCTATAATGTTATTATTAGTTTTCTTCAATTCTTTTGTATTTATCAAAATACTATTGGTCGGATGTCTTCATGTTAAACTCCTATTATTAAATTAATCAAGCGTCTGTGGTTTCATCCACACACATATAATTATTGTTAATAATATCTTTAATTTTTTGTATGGTTTCATAGTACGCAAGAGCTACAAAATTTTTTGTAAAGATTGTGAAACTGTGCTGTTTTTTTTTTAGTTCAGCTTTGAACTTTTTCAAACTTTCGGTTGTAGAACACCTGATTATTAGCTATCATTTAAATTTATTTACATTTAATACTTACTGGAGACCCTGTTTGGGCCTGGTTTAACGACATTTACATCCGGAATATTATAGATGTGATTCCTATAAAGCGTTCGTCTGTATTATCTTAATAATGAGACGGTCTATTATCTACTTATTTATAAATGAATCCATTGTAAATTGGTTATTTATACTAATAATTATTAATATTTAAATTCATTATAATTATTGTATCATATTATGAAGATTTTAAACAATTACGTTGGGATACAGATTTTTACGAAAATTCTCTATATTAGCGCATTAATTTAATATCAGCGTGAAATTTTTATTAAAGGTTTTTTAAATATTTAAGAAAATGCTTCAAATAAGCATCAGAATCTAAAAAAAGCATGAAAATAAGCAAAAAAAGTCAAAATAAGCACAAAAAGTCAAAATAAGCAAAAAAGCAAAAAAAATATAGCGCTAAGTAATCACATTCTTCAAGATTCGTATAGATATTAAGAAATTTTTCGATGCTATTAATATTATGGATAAGCATAATGCTAGAAATCCGCCCTCTATTCATAACTAAACTGACCGCAGTGACGAAATAAAAAAACTAGAAGTCGCAATGCTTTTTTAGTAATGCTTTCAATGTGATATACAAATGTCAATTTACTGTCAAAATAATAACCCAGATCCTTCATAATATCAACCCTGTCTAAAACAGTGCTACTTATCTTATAGTTATGTTTTAAAATATTAGTACGTCTGCTGTAGGTGACAACTTTACATTTATTAATATTAAGATCTAAACAATTAATACTAAACCACAGAGATAGATTATCTAAATCGGACTGAACTTCAAAACAATTAGCTACATTATCAATAGCACAATAAAACTTTAAATCATCCGCAAACAGTAGGCACTTTGAAAATTTAAAACAATCAACTATATCGTTAATAAAAATACTAAATAAAATCGGACCAATATGTGAACCCTGTGGAACACCGGAAGGAACGTCAATAATATTTGACAAATGATTTTTAATTTTAACCACCAGATAGGAAACTAGCAACCCAGCTAACAACATTAACATTGAACCCATAATTTTTAAGTTTTTGAATTAAAATACTGTGCTGTACACGATCAAATGCTTTACA
Organism: Ontholestes murinus; assembly: GCA_963969525.1. Taxonomy (NCBI): domain Eukaryota; kingdom Metazoa; phylum Arthropoda; class Insecta; order Coleoptera; family Staphylinidae; genus Ontholestes; species Ontholestes murinus. The sequence continues at coordinate 9,269,141 of OZ018397.1, forward strand.
GAAGTCTGTATAAATAGTATCCACTTGCATATTATCAATAAAGGTATCTAGTAAAAAGTTTTCAAATTCAAGTAAATTACCTACATTTGATTTACCTTCTATAAAACCATGTTGCCGATCAGAAATTAATTATTTTGACATCCACGATAGTTGACAAGCCACCAGCTTATCGAGAATTTTAGGAATGGTGGATTGCAATGCAACACCACGATAATTTTCAACATTTTTACGATCACCAACTTTAAAAATAGGTTTTAAGTAACTCTTTTTCCAAGTATTAGGAAAGTGAGACTTATTAATAGATGCTCGAAATAGAAGATAAATTGGATTTGATAATGTACAAACACAGTTCGCCAGAAAGTGCCCAAGAATTCCATCAGGTCGCATACTAAAGTTATTATTAAGCCCTAACAATTCATTATAGACATCCTGTAACGATATTGTTAATAATGAAGAATCAAGTATATAATGGGTTATAGTTAACAGTATAATTACAATTAGAATCAGTCAAAACATAGGCCTTTGAGAAAAAATCACCGAAAGCGTTTACAATTTCCTGCCCATTAGATAAAACGTCCTCTCCGTATGTCATTGATGATGGAACACTTGATTCTTTATTTTTATTTTTAATAAATTTCCAGACGCTAGATGGGTCACATCTAATATTTCGTTGAACACGTTCACAATATAAATCGTAAAGATCCTTACTTAATAACGAGCATTGCTCTTGAAGATTACTGAATAAGATGTAATCGGAATAGTCGCCGGAGTTTTTGTATTTAGCGTGGGCTGCTTTTTTGTCCTGTGTAAGATCAATTAAGGCCTTATTAAACCACTTTGGATAGTGAGAAGATGTAATTTGTTTGAAAGGAACAAACATCGATATTACGTTATTTATTATATAGTAAAATGAAGCAACAATATCTTCAACATTATCACTAATAAATACAGCATTCCAATTAATGATGGAGATGTAGTTATTAATATTGACATAATCGCACTTAGTAAAATCGTAAACTATTTCAGTAAAGTCTAAATTTGAATCAATTACATTCACATCAAATATAATATATAATATATATAGAGGAAGTATTGTTTTCGTGCATGAAAATGTCTGTGGGCGCTCTATCTCAAAAACAAATGATCCGTTTGATATGAAACTTTAAACTTAAGGGTTTATCATTATAAACTGAAACTGAAAAGCTTTTGGTAAACATTCATAAACCGAAAGTGGATGTTTGCTCGAGGCGTTTTTTTGTTTTTTTTTTTTCAATATTTTAATAAATATGAAAATTTTTACTAAACATTTCAAACAGAAGTTACAGGGAACGAGAAACTGAATAACTTTTATTTGAACAATTTTCTTAACGTGCGAGAAAATTTTTTAAAATTAAAAATGTTGACATTTTTTTCCTATTGCTAAACTACAGGAGTTATATGAAATTTATATTACAAATAATTGTAGAGAATTCGAAAGTGAACAAATTATTAGGAATAGATTTTTGTCGTAAACCTCAATTCAATTCTTATAAAATTTTATGTTTAGAAAATAGAATAGAAATTTTTGTTTAGAAATTTCGATGTATAAAATATTATTTATTAGGAAAATTCGATGTACAGAAAAATCTTTGTTTAGACAAATCGATGAACAGAAAACTCTTTGTTTAGAAAATTCGATGTACAGAAAATTCTTTGTTTAGAAAATTCGATGTATAGAAATTTCTATGTTTAGAAATTTCAATGTAGAGAAAATTCGATGTATAGAAATTTCTTCGTTTAGAATATTCGATGTACAGAAAATTATTTATTTAGAAAATTCGATGTATAGAAATTTCTTTGTTTACAAAATTCAATGTACAGAAAATTCTTTATTTAGAAAATTCGATGTATAGAAATTTCTTTATTTAGAAAATTCGATGTATAGAAATTTCTTTGTTTAGAAAATTCAATGTACAGAAAATTCTTTATTTAGAAAATTCGATGTACAGAAAATGCTTTATTTAGAAAATTCGATGTATAGAAATTTCTTTTATTAGAAAATTCAATGTACAGAAAATTCTTTATTTAGAAAATTCGATGTATAGAATTTTCTTTGTTTAGAAAATTCTATGTACAGAAAATTCTTTATTTAGAAAATTCGATTTACCTAAATTTCTTTGGTTAGAAAATTCAATACTTAGAAAATTTTATGTTTAGAAAATACGATGTAGAGAAAATTCTCTGTTTAGAAAATTTTATGTATAGAAAGTTCGATGTATAGAAAAGTCTTTGTTTAGAAAATTCAATACTCAAAAAAAATATGTTTAGAAAATTAGATGTATAGAAAATTCATTGTTTAGAAAATTCGATGTACAGAAAATACTTTGTTTAGAAAATTCGATGTATAGAAATTTCTTTGTTTAGAAAATTCAATGTACAGAAAATTCTTTATTTAGAAAATTTGATGTATAGAAATTTCTTTGGTTAGAAAATTCAATACTTAGAAAATTTTATGTTTAAAAAATACGATGTAGAGAAAATTTTCTGTTTAGAAAATTTTATTTATAGAAAATTCGATGTATAGAAAAGTCTTTGTTTAGAAAATTGAATACTCAAAAAAAATATGTTTAGAAAATTCATTGTTTAGAAAATTCGATGTACAGAAAATTCTTTATTTAAAAATTTCGATGTATACATTTTTTTTTGTTTCGAAAATACTCATAAAATTTTTGTTTAGAAAATACGATGTAGGGAAAATTCTTTGTTTAGAAAATTTTAAGTATAGAAAATTCTTTGTTTAGAAAATTCGATGTATAGAAAAGCCTTTGTTTAGAAAATACAATACTAAAAAAATATGTTTAGAAGATTCGATGTATAGAAAATTCTTTGATTAGAAAATTCAACAATTCTTCGTTTAGAAAATTCAATTCTATGTTTTGTACATATAGAAAATATATTGTTTAGAAAACTCGATAAATAAAAAATTCTTTGTTTAGAATATTCTTCGTTTAGAAAAATCAATACTCACAAATATTTATGTTTAGAAAATTAGATGTACAGATAATTCTTTGTTTAGGCATTTCGATGTTTAGAAAATTATTTGTTTAGAATATTCAATGGTTAAAGAACTGTATGTTTAGAAAATTCAATGTACAGACAATTCTTTGTATATAAAATTCTTTGATTAGAAAATTCAATGTACAGAAAAAATTTTGTTTAAAAAATTCAACAATTATAAAAAAAAATGTTTAGAAAATTCTCTATTTTGAAATTTTAATGCTCAAAAACTGTATATTTATAAATTTCGCTTGGCAAAAAATTTTATATTTGGAAAATTAAGTATTCAAATTTTTTTATATTTTATAATTATTACTTATGGCTAACCCATGAATGTAAATATTCTGCTTGGAAATAAACAAACTCTAACTCTAAATTTTTTTGTTAAGAAAATTCATAATTCAAAAACCTTGAGTTTTAGAAAATTCGATGTATAGAAAATTCTATTTAGTTGAATGTTCTAAATAGAATTTTCGGTACATCATTCATAAACATTTATATTTAAAACATTTGTTATAAAGAGAATTTTGGTCTTATAAAAAAACTTAAAAAACCTTACATTTAGAAATTTCGATGTAGAGAAAATTCAATATTCATAAAACTTTGTGTTTAGAAAATTCGATGTATAGAAACTTCTTTGTTGAAAAAAATTTACTACTAAAAATAGGAATGCTTTCGATGTATAGAAAATTCAATGTTTACAAAATTCAATACAAAGTTTATATTTATAAAGAAACGTAAGGAAAATTCAGTACTAAAAAAATGTATGTTTAGAATATTTGGCATATAGAAAATTAAATGTATCAAAAATTCTTTGTTTAAAAAACATTTCATAAACATTTATGTTTAGTAAATTTGATGTATGGACAATTTTTTGTTTAGAAAATTCAATACATAAAAGAACTTGTTCAGAAAATTCAATGGATAGAGAATTCTCTGCTTAGAAAATTAAATACTTATAAATGTTTATGAGTAGGAAATTTCATGTACAGAGAATTTTTTATTTAGACAATTCAATACTCAAATAATTAAATGTATTCTTCCGAAAATTTAACATTTAGTTTAGAAAATTCTCTATTTAGAAAATTAGTTTATAACATTGATAGAAGTATTTAAAACGAAACTAAATTGAATTTAATATATAGAAAATACGATATATAATAAATGCACATATAAAAATTTCTAAATATTATGTTTGATACATTTTATGTAATATATTAAAACACAGAAACTTTTAAATTCAATGTTTAGAAGATTCGATACATGGAAAATTTTATATTTAGAAAAAACAATATCTAAAAATTAATTGTTTCGAAAATTCAGGCTAACACATTGATAAAAAGGTATTTACATCCAGAAACCGCTAAATTAAACTTTAAAGGTGATTGAATAAGTTAAGAAAATTCTATGTATAGAAAATTCAATGTTTACAAAGCTCAAAAACTGATTTAATACTAAAAATAGCTTAAATGGCCGGACTAACCCTCATTTTAAATTACAAAAAAAACGAAAGATCCTATAGAGATTAAACTTAAGGTTTCATCGTTCAAAACTGGAACTGACAAGTTTTTAGTAAACATTCATAAATCGGAAGTGGATGTTTACTTAAGGTTTTTTTTTGTTTTTTTCCGATATTTTTTTTAATATGAAAAATTTTATAAAACTTATCAAACAAAAGTTAATGAAGAACTGAACCAGTTTTATTAAAATATGTTTTTCGTAAAATTCTTAAAAAATATAAAAATTGAAAATTTTGACATTTTTTCTAATGTTTACTTGAAATTTGTATGACAAATAATTGTAGAGAATTAAAAAGTGAACAAATTATTAAGAACAGCTTTTTTGTGAAATCCTTATAAAATCCTATAAAATATAGGCAGAAAGACCTCTGGTCGATAGCCTTTTGACAGATTAACTCACTAACACCTCATTAATTATTCACTATGTTTTTGTAAATATTGTATAATTTGTCAATAAATATATGTATCTATCTATCCTATAAAATATAGGGAAAGTACTATGATGGCCACATCACCATTTTCACATATATTATCATGTGATAATTCCATAGAGATATTTTAAATGCTAGAAAAGCAGAGATCTAAGTAAGTACCTCTACTATTAGGAATTGAGTTCACTTGAAGCATATTCAAGTAACGAAATGATTCCACAATAGTATTAGCAAATAAATTGTTTCCCACAGAAGAACAGTAACCATTATTCCAAGTAACAATTGGCAAATTATAATCACCGCATATAATAAACTCACTACCAGAATAGGAAAGCGCTAAATATTCGACCGATTTAGTATGTTTTACATATTTATCTAATGTAGAATTCGGAGGAATATAAACTCCGCCTATAATTACTTTATGGCTACCTATATGTACTAAGGCAAATAATTGTTCAATGACCTTTCTTCTAGATTAATTTCATAACACGTAATAGATCTGCTAATAGCGATAAGGACACCGCCTCCACGAGATCTATCACTAGTTAATGAAAAACTATTCACGCGAATCAACACAAAATTTTTAAATTGTAATTCATTATCATTAATATTATCAGACAGCCATGATTCAACAATAATTATTACATCAAAATTGCTTAAATTTACTGCATGCATGATGTCCTTAAGCTTAATACGAATTCCGCTTGCATTATGAAAGTAAAGCCTCAGTTTTTTATAATAAATAGAAAAAATACGAAAATATTTTCGTAAAATCTACAACAAATGAGTCTGATTAAGACTACAAGAACAAATCACTTTTGAAACAACTACTTCTCTAGCTAATACTTGGACAGACATTGAATAATACAAAAGTAATTTGCGTGTTACAACATAGCAAGGCTATCAAAGCAACACTAGTTTGAACGTATTTCTTTCAGTAAAATGAACTAAAAATGATTGAATGTACGTTAAAATAGTTTGTGAGTGACTCTGCTATGGTAATTTGAAACAAGAATTGAATTTAGGTTGATGTAATTAAAAATAAATTAGCAAAAGCAATTAAATAATTCAATACTCAATTTTATAACCATCTGTAGACACGTGTGTTATCATTAAATTATGCTCTAATTGGGTATTTTCCTTAATCCCGAACGTTATTATTTCCGTAGAATTCAGTAATCCATGCAGGTATAAATAAGACCTTCAGTCGATTATATTTCATTACTGTGTCAGTTGCCGTACATATCTTAGTAAGTTATTTATATTTCATTATATTTATTTTAGTAAACGTTTTTATTTATGTTTAAAATCAATTTTATAATAAAGCTGTACTGAAGAGATTGAAATATCGAAACACGTGTCTACAGATGGTATGCAGCTTGATGCAGGAAGCCCTCAAAATAATTGAACACTGGTGTAATTACCAATCTCTGACCATAAACCCGTCAAAGACTGAAAAGGTCATCTTCACAAGGAAAAGAAAACTAGGTAAGCTAAAGCTTAAATAAAGTAAAAGAGCATGTGTCTCCCCGTGGTAATGCCAAAGGACTCTAGGGCAGACAGCCCCATCTCCTAAAATAGCACTTTGGCAATACACAGCGGTAGTAAGACCAATGCTAATCTATGGAGCACTGGTCTGGTGGCCCAGAACCAGACAGATTAATAACTTGTATTAAATTAAAAGTCTCGATAAAGTCCATATGTGCGGTGGTCATCGAAATCTCAGGCTGAAGGAGAGGACCAGTGGGAAGTTTAATGAACACATTGCCATGGTTGGTAAAATCGTTTTCGTTTGTAAAAATGTTAGTTGCCATTCGCGTTTGTTTTAAGTCTTCACGATTAACAATTTTAAAGCCTTTTAATAGTCTTTTAGATTTATATATTTTGTTAGGTAATTGTTTGTTGTAAAATGAAACAAAAACAGCCGACTGTTGACTTTTGACGTGATGACAACGTTCAATGTCCAAAGGATTAACAGCCATGTCCAGTTTATTTGTGCATAAACTAGCGATAATAGAATTTAGCGACTCACCATTTATTGCAGGAAGGCCAAATACTCTTTAATTATTACCTTTGTGAGTTAAGAATTCTTGGGGCCAAGAATTCTGTACTGCCCAGTGATATAAAAATTAAATTGGTTCGATCTTATCTGCCATCCAACTTCCTATAGAGTGAAGTCGTTCCGCCGAAATTTCCGAAGCACAAAAATCTTGTTCCTAAATTGGGCACAAAGAAATTTCGGCAGTCTTCTCTCAAAAAAAAATTATTCATGCAAAGGCTACACAAATTAGAAAGTTTATTGGTATAAAAATTCTTTGCTGCTTTTCTATTTACCTCCCTCTAAAACCTCAGTCTCGTCAAAACCATTACACCAGTTCCATCCTCTTCGTCAATGCAATTTTGTTACCCTCATATTTCCCTAAAAGCACTCCTCGCATACCCCTTCAAAATAATTCCATGTATCCATATCAACACACCTTTCCCCCATCCAAACCTTCCTCAGTCTCTCTTCCAAACCGCATCTAGCTCGCACCAGGGTAGTCTTGTATTCAATTAAAAAGACACTATTAAAGTCAAGTACCCTGGTATGCTCCCATACAACTAGAACCTTTAATGCATCACTCTCTCCTTCCATTTCTCTTTCATCCACGCCTGTATAGTTACTCGATTTTTTAACTATTCATTCTCAATATTCTCGGACAATCCTGCCCTTTCATACATATTCCTGCGGTCCATCCTCCATCCACTCAACCTTGTTCTCATGCACGTTCTCCATACATCTTTTACCACCGCTCTCTCTCAATGCATTAATAAATAAATAAATAAATAAATAAATAAATGCTTTATTATCCAACAGATAAGTATCCAATTACAGGATAATATAAATTACAAAATAACAACAAATAGGTTATGAACAATAAAATAAAATAAAACGCTGAAATAAAGTAATTCAAATCAGGAACAGACGAAATAATATATCAAAAATAATCAAAACTACTAATTATAAGTTAGCGTAAACGTAAACAATAAATATATATACAAAGATATATGTAAATAGCGCAATTAGTTATAGCTGATTCTACACTTAACTGTATTTACTATTTTACTTAAAGTATCGCTGAAAAGGTCAAGGTCATAGCAATATTTATTTACGTAAGAACACATCGAATAGATAGGAGAGTGTAACCGATAATTAGTTTTGCAATTATCCAAATAAAAAAGATGTCTCTGACGAGATCTATTAGACGGCACATAAAAGTTTAGTTTGGATAACAACGTCTCGTCCGATATCTGTCCATTTAATAACTTATAAACAAATACAATTTGAGAAATGATACGACGTGCTTCAAGGCTTTGATATCCAAACTCGTCCAAGAGACCCGGATAGTCAAAGTTATGCAGTAAATAAGTACCATGTTTGCGAAAGTAAAGGGTTTTTAAAAATTTACGTTGAACCTTTTCAAGAGCATTTATGTTTGCATTATAATACGGACTCCACACGACCGACGAGTATTCGAGTTTACTACGTATAAAACTGTTGTAGAAGGCAATTAGTGGTTCAAGATGGATAAACATTTTGGTATTTCGTAAGATAAATCCAAGAATCTTTTGGCAGTCAGAAACTATCTTTTGAAAGTGATCTTTGAAACATAACTTATTATCTATAAGTATCCCAAGGTCGTTAAAGTTAGTAACACGTTCCAATGTTGAATCTAGAATTTTATAATTGAAAAGTAAGTTACTGTGTTTTCTGCTAAATGATACAACTTTGCATGTATTAGTATTAGGCTCTAATTTATTTTTGATACACCAATCGACTAATAATGAAATGTCATGTTGAAGAGTGACACAATCTGCTATACTAGTAATTTTATGATAAATTTTAATGTCATCAGCATACATAAGGTAATTTGATTTCAGTTTGGGAATATCGTTTATATACAGTAGAAAAAACAAGGGCCCTAAATTGGACCCTTGAGGAACCCCACTAGTAGCAGTATATTCAAAAGATTTGAAACCATGACACCACACAACGTTTTTTCTATTTGATAAATATGAAGAAATAAGGCTCAAGAGATTATAACTGAGTCCAAAAGCTGACAATTTCATTAGTAATATGTTGTGAGACACTCTGTCGAAAGCTTTGGTTAGATCAGTATATATGACATCTGTTTGATAACGATTTTCAAGATTGCAAGAAATATCATCAACAAAATTTAATAAGTTCGTCGTTGTTGATTTGCCTTTTAAGAAACCATGCTGATTATTTGAAATTTTAGGTTTAACATGCTGGTAAATTAAATCATTAATGATTATTTCAAATATTTTTGAGAAATTACAAATTAAAGCTATAGCGCGGTAATGTAGTATGTTATTAATCTCATTTTTTTTGTGAAGAGGTATAACTTTTGTGCGTTTCCAGTACATGATGTTAGAATGAGATTAAAAATATGCAATAGTGGTACATCTAATGCTTTAGCACAATCTTTAATAATAATGGCTGGTATATTATCGGGCCCGCATGTGAAGTTGGATTTCAAAGATTTTATAGCTTCATGGACATCATTTAATGTAATACGTTTGATAGCTAGAGTGGGCAAGATATCCGTGCTTAAATTTATACAAGAGTGATTACAAGTCAGGGGCGAAAACGTTGACGAAAAAAACTGAGCAAAAGATGTAGATATCTCTTCTGGTGTTGAACATAATTTATCATTACAATACATATTTGCCGGAATGCGCGGAACTCCTTTTTGTCGTTTGATGAATGTCCATAGTTGCTTTGGATTATTTTTAACATTAGTTTCAATGCACTCTATATATTTAGTGTAGTCAGCTTCTATATTAAACTTTACTCTACGGCGGCATTCCGTGAATTTAAGTCTGTTCAAATGACAATTGCGCTTTAAAAGTGATTTTCTTAATCGATTTTTTTCACGTACGCTAGACTTTGTAACTGAGGAGTACCAAGTAGGAAACTTAACTTGTTTTTTTATTGTTTTTGGAACAGTATAGTCAAATATATTATTCAATACGTTATAAAAATGAGAACACGCATCATCAGGAGAGATACATCGCAATACAGACACCCAGTTAGCTTTAGAAATTTCTTCATAAAGTAAAGGGAAATTGGCCTTTCTAAAATTAAAAGTCCTAACATTAGACAACAATTCCTTTTCATTTGTTCGAAAAAAGTTACATGTGAATTCTAACGCAGGATGATAATGATCTTCGTTAAGTAAACAATAATTTGAGTGTTTGACAATACAATTAAATGAATTAGAATGCATAATTAAATCCAGAAGCCTGTGTGATGAATTAAGAATATGGTTTGCTTGAGAAAGTGACATATAATTTGCAAAGTTGGATACTAATAAAGACTTATTACATTGATTGGATAAATACTCAGGAATGTTGAAGTCACCTGCAATAAGATGATATTTATCAGGTAAATAATTCTCTAAAAAGTTAAAAACAGTTTCATAATCATTTAAAGGTGTTTGAAGAGGTATATAAATTATTGAAACAGTTAAAGTGTCACCATCCTTAGTTAAACGAATTGTTAATATATCTATATTTAAAGGTAACATTTCGTATGGAAGATTGATGACAGTCGTTGCAAATGTTGTTTTCACCGCGATGAGAAAACCGCCACCTCGGCCGCATCGCCGATCGCTTCTGAAAACATTGTAATTTGGTGGAAACAGTTCGGAGTTATGTAAGCTAGAATTAGCCCATGTTTCTGTCAGCATAATTATATCCAATTCATCGTACAAAAGAATGTTATTGTAAAATTTGACAGTTTTGGTATTAAGTCCTCTAACGTTTTGATAATAACATAAAAATGATGGTGAAGTAAGCGAAGAGGTGTGCATTAGTTTTTTTGAGTAATTATTTTGGGTAGCCAGTCAATATATTTGAGCACAACATTTTCACCATTATTTTTACGTTCTTCAAATTCATCAATAATTTTACGACGTTTAACACTTTGTCTAGGTGTTAAGTCTTTGTTTAGATATATATTCTTATATGATTCCGCGTTACGAAGTAGTTTAGCATTATTCAGTACAATTTTAGCAGTTAGGTTATCCTTAAAAATAACTTTCACCATACGGGGCAGCGCATTCGGTCGTTTCAATCCAATACGAAATGATTTAAATTCATAATCCACTCCATCGGATACTTGGCGAATTATATGGTCTACTGCTTTCACATCTTCTTCACGATTAATGCATTCTGGTAAATTTCGTATAATAATGTTACATTCTCGGCGCCGTTGCTCGTCTACTTCTTCCAAAATTTCATCCATTATTTAATACGTCCTTATTCCCCATGTTTCTACATAATACAGCTAAATGAACTTCTCACACGCATTCCACAGCTTCCTCACCATGACCCATACTTTTCTGCCTTTTCCCTGTGAATTTAAATAGGAAGCTCAAGTATTTAAATTCCTTCACCCGATCAATCACTTCCCCCTTCCATTCCAATTCACCGACTATTCCTTCCCTTCCTCTATTCTTACATCGCTTGCAGTCCTCTTTTGACTATATATCTCTTCACTCTCTTAATATCTCCCCAGTATCTCGCCAAAAGCATCATATCGCTACCCCGTTTGCCTTTTTCTCAAAACCTCTTACAATTCACTAATATAATACGATTTGTCAAAGTGACAAATCGTTGTAAACATATCCCAAAAAATTGGGAAATACAAGCATTTTAATGCATGAAATTTGTCTTTTCAACTGACTTCCAGTTTTATGAATCAGTGAAGGAATGGACATCTGTGGGTTTGAGTGGAAGAACATTTTACAAGATGAACTCCGCCCTTCAACTTGCTGTCAAAATTTGTTTGTATGTTTTCAATATTTTATATTATCTATTTTGTATTAACTGCAGTTTTTTGAGCAAGTGCGATAAAGAATAAATTAATAAATAAATAAATAATATATACGTTAAGCAACAAAGAGCTCAAGGGACATCCGTCCAAATTCTAACCCTTTCAGACACATTCACTCTCCATTTAGTGCTTACCCATGTTTCCTCATACACCTACTAATCTTTGCGTCGGTACAATAGCATACGCTGCTTTCAAATCTAGGAAAACAGCGTACATACTTCCAACACTCTCTTCACAATCCTTGATAATGTAAAAATTTGGTCTCTTGTTTCCCTCCCTTTTCTAAAACTCCCTTGTGTCTCAGGTAGCATTCCTTTGGACTTCATTCTCTCAATGTTTTCCGCAGATCCCTTTTTGCGTCCCGACAGTCCACATCTAGCCATGCACATCTCTACCCATTACGCTTTGTCACTTTTTTCCCTATATCTTCCATATCCTTCAAGGTTTTTACTTCATTCCAGTCAATCATCTCTAAGCGCTTTCCCATATTCTTGTTAGTGCTCACTCTAATCGCTAACTTACGTCAATTCTGTTCTTGTTCATTTTTCTTAATTTTTCCCATCCGTATCTCTATCATTATTGGCAAATGGTCAGACCTTAAGACTTCTTCCACGTCCATTCTTCAAACTTCTTACTTATTTAGCTGCTTTATTATGATCAATGACTGATGATCCTTGTTGCCTCACGTTTGTGTACTTTTTTTCCCAATCACCTTCAAGCGATCTCCCATTTTCCTACCGTCCTTGTTTATTAATTTATCTTGAGACTATTAATTTACTCTGGCCACTCACTCCTTCCCCTGCTCCCCTGTAGAAAGTTATAAATACTAATTATATCTATGAATTTCTATACTTCTGCTAATTAATCATTCTGTCTATCAGTGCTTTTTCATTAATATTAAGGAGATTAAATTAAATACATGTTCGCTGGCTTTACCTTCCTACATATACATTAAACTTTAAGCTGCAAAACTGAGCATGGATTTTTAACATCGCCAAAAATTGACTGCAACTTTGGAGTAAATAACAGGGCGTATAAAAAGTCTTCGCGGTTTTTCGCCACAAGCCGGTTCTGATACCTTACCTCGAGCACCCGATTGTTTCGAACAAATATATGCTTAAAATATAACATTCCAGCTCAGATTTTTGCCAAGATAGTTCTCTAATTCGTTGCTCGTGTAGAAAGTCATATTAATTTGAATATGAGTGAAATATCTGAAGAAATACAGTATGTGATGCCTTTTTACTATAAAAAAGGCCAAACCGCTGCATAAACATGCCAAAAAATTTGTGAAGTGTACGGCGAAATAGCTGTTAGTAAATGAAGGACCCAGGAGTAGTTTGCTAGATTCCGTTCGGAAAATTTGGATGCTAAAGTTGCACCTCGCTCTGGACGGCAGGTAACTGAAAAAGTCGATGAAATTTTGCAACTGGTGGAGCAAGACCGACACGCAAACCGTCGTGAAATAGCGGAGGAACTAAACATGAACTATATGACAGTTTGGAGTCATTTGAAGAGAGCGTCCTACAAAAAGAAAATCGATGTTTGGATACTACATTAATTAACGGAGAGATATTTAATTGACCGAATTACCATCAGTGATATGTTGTTGAAACGAAACGAAATCGAACCATTTTTGAAACAAATGATTACTGGTGATGAAAAATGGGTGAAATGCGAAAACACCCAATGCAAGAGATCGTTGTCAAAGGCTGGCGACCCTCCGCAAACAACATTAAAGCTTGAATTGACGAAAAAAAAGCTTCTTTTGAGTGTTTGGTGGGACTGGAAGAGAATTGTCAATTATAAGCTGTTGAAACCTGTCAAAACTATCAATGCGTTCCTCTAGTGTGCAGAACTCGACCGTTTGAACGAAGTAATCAAAGTAAAGAGACCAAAATTGTGCAACAGAAAGGGAGTTATCATCATGACAAATTCACGGCTACACACATCTTTGATGACTCGGAACAAGTTGACGAAACTTGGTTGAAAAGCTTTGATGTATCTACCGATAAACGATAAACCACAGGAGTTTTACACCAATGTAATTGATCAATATATACTTGATTGAAATTGATTTTCAATAAAAAAATGTTTGTCAAATATGCAGGAAAAAACCGCGGAGACTTTTTATACGACCTAATATTTACAATAGAAAAGCGGCTTTTGCCCCACCCTCTAATTTAAAATAATACGATCCTGCACCAGTTAAATGAACCCAATCCACTTTTTTGTTCCTTCTTCCACTACACCATCTCTACTATTTTTACCTCCATCTTTCGCCTTCTCAATAACGGACTATGCGAAAATATTAATGGCCTCCATGATCTTCAAATTTGTTTATTTGTTTGGTCAGTTGTTTTAATTGATCATACATCGTCGTCTTCCTTTCGAGTAGCACCTTTGCCGTCCATCTACTCTCCAGCTCTTACTGTTACCATCCGCCGTCTCTTGACCTTGACCACAAACACATTTTCCGTTGTCCCTTAAGTTTAAATCTTACATAATAGACTTGCAACATACAATGGCCAGTTAAAAACTATACCGCTTTTAACCTGAACGCTTCAATTTCCACCTGATTGTGGAGCAATCTTCCAATAGTTACTATTGTTCCAAGTATGCTTATTCTTCACATTTCCTTTATGCCATTAATTTTGCCTTTAGGTTATCTTGCTTAAAAGAATAATTAAAACGCTATGTATATTTTTAATCACTTCACCTTTTAATGACTAATAAATTCCTATACATAATTTGACAATAGCATATTTTATATATTACCTGGATGTAAAGGTTATTTGAAGTATAAACGTTTTGCAAGACTTAGTAGTACCAAAATTACAATATAGAAAATAGTTTAAAAAATTCCACTTACTATGATGATTAAAAATGTATTAAAAAATAGTGATGGGGCCATCATAGTACTTTCCCTGTATTTTACAAATACTTGTTATATGAATTTCATTTAACTCATATAGTTTATTAGCCATAGGAAAAAAAATGTCAAAATTATTAATTTTTAATTTTTTTATGAAAAATATGAGTTACTATGTTTTTAATAAAATTGAAAAACATGATTTAATAAAATTTGTTCAGTTTTTCATTCTCTTTAAATTTTGTTAACTTATGTGTTATTTTTTTAAGTTTCTTACATTTCAAAATTTGTTTGAATAAATCTATTAAATCCATGTCATATTTATTTACGTTTTACAACTTTCAATTAAAACTCTCGCTTATGTTTTACTGATTGGAGGGTGGGTTAGAGGGCACCCACCCACTCTACATATGCATTTTAAATGCAATTACTGATCGCCTCGCGGTTTGCAATAACATTAATTACAAAATTTGAAAAGTTCAGAAGAAAAGTTATTTGAAAATTATTATTATTGAAAAGAAAACTTTATAATTTAGAAGAAGTATTCCGGAATATTCAGAAAATGTAAAGCTGAAAGCTAAACATTTCAAAAAAATATTTTGGAAACTTTAATTTAATTTCTAAAATTAAAGTATTACATTTCTAAAATTAAAGTATTACAAATAAAAAAAATATTTTTTTTGTAATATAGGAGCAAAATTCTTAAAATTTTGAAGAAAAAATAGGAAAAGATACTAGGACTATTTTTTTTGATATTTGATATTTGATATTTATTTATTTATCCAATGTGAATATAACTATTTCAAGACTTACAAATGAATACAAAAACACAAAAATTTCGACTTCACATGGAAAGGCTCAAGTTCACGTCCACGTGATCTTCCACTCTCGCCTGATGCTGACCATGACTCTGCTGTCAGTGGAGTTCGCTTTGGTGGTTTTTTACCAGTTTATTTGCCATATGTGGCTTATTAGTTTTCACAATGAAAACTTATATATTATGTCACGTTGACATTTTAAAACTACGAAAATAAAAAAGTACAGAAATACTTATGAACAATTATTAAAAGAAATCTGAAAAAAAGGCTAAAATATTCTGATAATCTGGAAAGGAAACGGTTAAAAAAACATTAAAATTAAGAAAATACATTACAAAAAATCTGATAATACAAAGCTACAATTTCTCAGAAAATTATGTGGAAAATTCTAGAAATTTCAAAAAAACTTCTAATCTTCCTAAGAAAACTCTGAGAATTTAAAATTAAAAATTCATTTAGAATTTAATAGAAACGTTAGAATTGTATGAAATGAAAATATCAAAAAGTTATGGAAAAAAGTTAAAGAATCCTTAAAAATGAAATTCCCAAAAATGTTCCTAAAAAATTTTCATAATTCAAAAATGGTAATTTTTTCAAAAATTCTATAAATCCCAAAAGTTCAGGATATATTCTAGGAATTGGAAAGATTTAGAAGAGACGTTCTGGAAAATTTAGAAAATTACACAAATGTAAAGCTAAAAAATTATAAAACGGTTAGGATATCTTTTATTTTTATATTACAGAAAAATTGATAAAACAAATTATAATAATTTAACAAAATTCTTGCAATTTAAAAGAAAAATTCTTACAAGTTAATAAAACAAGTAGCAAAAAATAATTTAAAAAATGATAAGAAACTTGCTGAAATGTTAGAGATCTAGAAGCAAAATTAGTGTGGGATTGTTGAATCTTTGAAAAGTCTGAAAAAAATTCTAATTTAGAAAAGAAATATTTCAAACTTAAAAGCAAAACATATTAAAAACATAAACAAATCTGAAAATAGAGATTAAAGAAATATTAATATGCAAAATTCTAAAATTACCGAAAAAACTGCATTATTGATAAATGCAGATGATATAACACAAGAAATATATAAAATTCTTGGGAAATTAAAGATAAATAACAGAAAAATTTAGATCACTTAAAAGCAGTTCTAGAAATCTAAAAAAAGTAATAAACACTTGTGATGAATTCTCATTAAATTAAAGAAAAATTGTTGCAAAATTTTGCATTGTTAAAAAATTTAGATGATATGTAGCAAAAACTGTATAAAGTTCTTTACAAATTAGTGAAAAAATCGTGAAACTAGAAAGATTGAAGAAATAAATAAAAAATAGAAGAAAGTTCTAAAAATCAGAAAGATACATTTTTGGAAAATTCTAGAAATCCTAACTAAATTTGAAGTAAGTATTTGAGAAACTTTGGAAATAAAAAAAAAAATTGGTGCAAAATATATCTTTAAAAATGGCAGAAATTAAAACAAGTAGAGTTATTGTTCGTATTAATTTGACGCATGTGAAGATTTGTAATCTGTTAACATTAATAAACGATTAATATTATTATTATCACAATTTATAAAAGACATTGCTGAAAACTATATTCAAAGCAAGAATTGTTATTATTTTTTTCGAAAACTGAAAGAAAATATTATAGAAAATAAATTTTTTTAAGTGTGTATCTTAATAAAATTTATATATATGATACGTGGAAAGGATTTAAATCAAGCTTAAATGAGTGACTTAAATAATTTTCTTATCTAAATACGTTCTGTGCGTCTAAATTCTACTTTCATATTAAATGCCATTGAGGCTGTTTCATATATTCTGGTCATTGCCAATTGCAATGTCTGTACCCCTTAAACTATGGTGAGATACAAAAATAATCGGTCTATATTGCTTAGAGACTTTTATCTTCTCTAAAGGCTTTTCAAAAGTTGATACCCTTTGTGCTAGCAAGATATAATCCATATATTTTTAAGCGTTTTTTTTTTCTCTTTGTAGTAGAGTTTTTAGAGTTGCTGGAGGGATAACCATCCCATCTTATGACTATGGTTCCAATAGACATGATTTAATAATGAATTTGATTCCATTTGGCTTATTCACGGCGAATTATTCGGCTAACCATATATTTACAAAATGCTGCAACGTTACTAACATGTCAATTGTTCTACACTGTTTTTATATTAATTAACCTTAAATAATATGCGGCAACAATAATAATATACTAAAATCTTTCTAACTTTTATACAGGTATCAAAGTATCTAATCATGGTGATTATGAATTAGTATACCTAAGAACAAATATTTATATAAAACACTCTGATTGCAACCCAGTATTATTAAATTAATGCCCACCACGCAGGCCCACTTTTATTTGCTTAGGTTTTCAAGTCCCGCACCCGGGCAATAGATCTCTCCGGTTAATTGGAGTTCTTGTTAATTAGATTCTACATTTCGGCCGACTTTAAAATGCGCGCGTGATTTATTATTTTCAGCTCTGCCTCCCACGACCATTATTTACAGGACTAAAGTTCCTTTTTTTACCATCCCCCCTAACAAACATTTAAATAGGTGAATGGATTTATTAAAATAATTTACTGCCGGTGTAATTAAATTTCGAGAGCACTTTTCGGTGTAATGAATATGTCGAAAAATTTAGACTATTCTTTCGTACGCTGCGCTAACACAAAAGGGGCATGAAAGCACGTGAAAGCTCGCGATTTATACAGTGCGAAGGATCGGTGTGTGCACTATATTTTATACATTTAGTGTGCGTAATATATCACTTAGTGTCAACCTTTGTATGGATTCTAATTAGGTGTCTTGTTGATACATACAATTTTCTAATGTATACAAAGAATTAAGGGTGGGTGATAGGACACCTACTCTTCTTAGAGTAGATAAAGCAAGAAATTGTAAAAAAAATCTTTATAAACGCATAAAGGAATATATTTTTTTTTAAATTTTAGAATCCTCTTAGAAAATTATGGTTATGTATAAAGACAAGTCTGAGAAAATAAAAATGCAATCTAAATGAATGAATAAAAATTTATAGAAAATTTAGATAATATAAAGCAATTCCAGAACAACGTTTTGGAAAATAATAGAAATCTACAGGAAATATTCAAAAATATTATTAATTCCTAGCAATTTGTAAAAGAAATTTTCTACCAAGTCCTTTTCTAAATTTATTAATGTATTATTCAAAATTTTCCAATGATCCATCTTCCAAATTTTGAGAAATTTTCAATAGTTCGAGAATACTCCAGAAAAAATTTTAGATTTCAAGTTTTTTTTTTAGAAATTAAGAATTTTACAAAAATGTTTCTTTAGATTAAAATAAATTTCTACTGAATTTTCTCTAATGTTGCATTTTACCTTCTTGGAATTTTCTATAAATTATTTTATCTTATCGAATAAGAAAAATGCCTCTTCCAGATTATTAGAATTTTTCTTTAATTCCTTAAAAATTTCTAATAATTTCCAAGAATTTCTTTTACAAGTTTCCATATGTTTTTGAATCTTATTTCTATTATAGATTTCCAGAATTTTCGAGTATATTGCGGATAATTTTATAGAACTTCTCTTTAAAAAGTCTAGCAATTTACGCATTTTACTTATAAATTATTACAATTATAGATATTTTCGGCAAGTCCTCTTTTAAAGGAAGGATTTTTTGGGAAAATGGCGGACGAGACTAGTTGTGTCGCCAGTGAGTCTGATAATATTAACGAAAAGAAATGCAATAAATGCAAAAATAAGTCTGTGAACGTAGTGTTATGTGTAAACTGTGGAAATTACTTTCATCTATCGTTCCTCAAGATCCACACCAAGGCATGTGGTAAGCTGATAAGTCTATCCGCAGGTGAGAGTGACAGGGAGGTTAAGTCACCCGGCACAACTGACCTCGGTAATATGCAGTTTAATTTTCTTACCGAGGAAAATAAACTACTACGCAAAATAATCGAAGAACTAGAGAGCAAGAATACGATTCTTTTGGAAAACAACAGCCTCTTAAAAGAGAAAATCAATTTTCTGGAGAATAAGCAAGGTGTCAAACCATCAAATAAACCTGTGAGTGTCATCAACAATCAACAGATGTCGGATGCAGTATTAAAAGAGCCTAAATTTACATTGCAACAAAAAGCTATCAATGAGCCGAAATCACCATCAGCAAAAACCCACTCGCTGAATTTACCGGCGAGTAAAGAATCTCGTCGAGCCCGTGCAGAGCGCGCGGCCTCTACCGCTCCGCAGCCTTTGCGGGCGCCTGAAGATAAAGCATCTCTAAAAAAAGATGACGGTTTCACTCTTTATAAAGGAAAACGCCCGAAAAAAAGGAGTAACGTGATCAGCACCGGTAGTAAAGCAGGTGGAATAATCACAGCCGAACCTAGGAAAACATGGTTATTTATTAATAGAGTTCAACATAAAGTAACTCAGTCAGCTATGGAAGCCCACATTAAAACTATTCTTGGAACCAAGCAATTTGTGTGTGAAAGAGTTGAAACTAGATCGGAAACTTACAATAGTTTCAAACTAAGCGCAAATTTAACGGAACACGAACTACTAACAAACCCATCAAATTGGCCTGCAGGAATCGAAATAAGCAGATATATTTTTAGAAAGGTCTTCAGCAAAACAGGTACCACTTAATATATTAACAGAGCACAGTGAACAGTCAGCAATGACTAACAGTAGTGGTAAACCACACAAATTACTTTTTAAAGCACTTTTCGTGAACGCTCAATCGGTGCGCAATAAATTTAATGAACTAGATGGTGTCATTGAATCTCATCAGTTTAATATAGTGTGTGTAACTGAACACTGGCTGAAATCTAGCGAGAGTGAGAACTATTGTATTAATAATATGGTAACTGCCTCCCATTTTAGTAGGTCTAACTCAAGTCATGGGGGCTCTCTAATATTAATCAAACGTAACGCGAAATTTAAAGTGCTACCCAATATAAATAATTTATCTATTGAAGCGCAGTGTGAATTATCGGCAATTCAATTAATTCCCGAAAATAAAACTGTTATTGTCATTTATCGTCCACCGCAAGGTGATTTTAATATTTTTTTAGATACTATGTCCGCTGTGTTAGATCTGTTAGATATGGTAAATCAACATGTTCTGATTGGGGGGGATTTTAATTTACATTTCAATAATGAAAACCAAAGAGTAAAAAGGCTATGTGATATTTTTAGATCGTACGGTCTTGCACAAACTGTTGAATTTTCGACTAGAGGCGCAAATACTCTTGATAATGTATTTGTGAATTTCAAGCCACAGGGATTTAAGATTTTTCCACTTGATTTCTCGTCAGATCACAAAGGTATACACCTTCAGTTCCAAGAGGATTTTCTTTTTGAACCCATAATTAGCAAGTCAATAAGACCGATCACCCAATCAGGAAAATTTGCATTTTTCAATTCTCTAGATTGTACTGATTGGAGGACTGTTATAACGGAGACTGATTGTAATAGGAAATATGATCTGTTTCACGAGATACTCATGTCTGCTTATCAATCAGCTTTCCCAAGGGTTAAAGTTAAAAATAAATTTACGAAAATTAATCACGTTCATTGGTTCACTGAAGATCTCCGTGTAATGAGAGAAAATCTAAATCTCATACACGAAGCTGCACAAAATAGCACCGATAATTCCCTCATTGATATATATAAATCGTACCGAAACAAATACAATTCAGCAATTAAAGTAGCAAAAATTAGGGCTAACGATAATTTTATTCTAAATTCAAATAACAAAACCAAGTCCATGTGGCAGGTAATAAATTCTGGTCGCAAGTCTAAACGTAACTGTGATAATCTCTGTGATATT
Source organism: Ontholestes murinus (assembly GCA_963969525.1). NCBI lineage: Eukaryota > Metazoa > Arthropoda > Insecta > Coleoptera > Staphylinidae > Ontholestes > Ontholestes murinus. Next base: position 9,290,560 of record OZ018397.1, read on the forward strand.
AATGCGGAACAATTTAATCAAGAGTTTATTTCACATATAACACATATTTTAAACTCTATTGAGAACACTAATATAGACCCAATATCTCTTATGCCCAGTTTTTCTGATCTAAATTTCTCCTTTAGTACAGTATCCTCCTCTACTGTGAGAGATGCAATCAATAGTCTAAGGAGTAGTAAAAGTAAAGACATATATGGACTTACTTCTGACTTAATAAAATACTGTAAAGAGCCAATTTTATCAGCTCTTACTTCCATCATTAACAAATGCATCGAATCCTCAACGGTGCCGGAAGCAATGAAGATTGCATCAGTCATACCGATTCACAAAAAAGGCGATGAAAATGATCCCAAAAATTATCGTGCGGTATCGATTCTACCTATATGTGCAAACGTATTAGAAAAAATTTTATTGATCCAGATCACAAATTTCTTTGAACAACACAAACTTTTCAACTCCGCTCAGTTTGGGTTTCGTAGTGGAAAATCTACATCTGATGCTATTATATCACTCACAAATGAGCTGCTTTCCGGGTACGAGTGCGATGAGTTCAGCATGACCTCATTTTTAGACTTAAGTAGGGCATTTGATTGCGTGAGTCATGACATTCTGATCGCTAAACTGAAGTGTTATGGGTTCGATGAGGCTAGTTATAGGCTAATTCAATCATATCTCTCTAACAGAACTCAGGCTGTTAACTATGGTGGTTGTCATTCTAGCTCACTACCAGTTGAGTACGGTGTCCCTCAGGGGTCTATTCTGGGACCACTACTATTTATTATTTTCACGAATGATTTTCCAACGTACTGTGACCATAGTTTCAAAGTGATATACGCTGATGATACTACCCTGGTTGACAGAGCGAGCACCATTGACGAGGCAATTAATCTTAGCCTTCTATCGAGTCATAAATGCAATGAATGGTTTAGTTGCAATAAGTTGCTACTAAACAATGATAAAACCACTAATTTGCTTTTTACTTTGAAGAAACATGACTTGGGCAATCCAGCTTTTGTAAAATTCTTGGGGATTCTTCTTGATCCATCTATGACATGGGGCCCGAATAGTGATTTACTTGCGAATAAGTTGTGTAATAGTATTTTTCTCTTACGTAATTTGTCTCAATCAGTTTCGACAACTACTCTTAAGACAACTTATTTTGCAACGTGCCACTCCATCCTAAGTTACAGCCTACTAGCTTGGGGTCACTCAACTCACCGCCATAGAATTTTCGGACTACAAAGAAGAGCAGTGCGTATAGTTGGTGGACTAGGATACCGCGATGAATGCAGATATGTATTTCGTAAACTACGAATAATGACGTTACCCGGGCTATATATCTACCAATGCCTATTGCATCTCAAAAATAATTGCTCGCAGTATCAAACTATCGGTTCATATCACAATCACAATACGAGATATAAAGAGAATATAAATATTAAACAGGTCAGGCTTTGCAAATCGCACAACGGGGCAAATTATTGGGCTCCAAAATTTTTTAATGCTCTACCCCCAGTTATTAGGGCGCTACCTCGAAAAGAATTCAAAACATACATTAAAGATCTTATTATCGAAAAAGCCTTTTACTCTTGGGATGAATTTTTAACCTACTGATTATATCATCCCAATTAGAACAAATGATGCATTTTTTTACCTATTTTATTTGTGTATCGTTTTTTTATTTCAATTTCTATTTTATCTATACAATGTATATTATTTATCAACTATTTATTATTTTATCTATACACTTATTTTAATATGTTGTAGTGTTACTTAACTCTATTTTTTATTTATACAATTTTTATTCTATTTATTAACTATTTAATTATTTTATCTATACATATATTTTAAAATGTTGTAATGTCTATTTTAATACTATTTTATTTATACGTTTCATTTTCTATTAGTTTTATTTTATTGTTATACGATTTTGTTAATAATTAATCAAGTAATTGTTTCATGTATTAATCTATTTATAAAACCATTTAATTTGTGTATCTGACGTGTGTAAACTTTATGTATAAACACTAATAAACATTATTATTATTATTATTATTATTAAATTTTTAGAATTTTCCAGCTTTTTCTACTTGTTTTCTCAAAAAGCGAAAATTTTCAAAAATCTAGTAATTTCAATTCCCAGTTTTTAGAAGTTACTTAAGGATTTATGAAGTTTCTACAAATATTTCTTCTATTATTTTCCAAAATGTTATTTTGGAACTTGTAGTAATTTTCCACCATTTCTTCCATTCCTTTATCAGATAGTTCTATGAATATTTCTTCAAAATATATTCAGTTTGCTTCTCTATTTTGTTATGTCTAATCCTTTATTTTATCTTTCTGTTTTTCTTTTTTTCCAGAATATTTAAGATTTACAATAAGTTTCTACCATTTCTTGCCTTAAACTATCAGAATTTTCTATATATATATATATATATATATATATATATATATATATATATATATATATATAGAAAATTCTCCTCAGACTATATTCAGATTGCTTCTGTATTTTGTTGAACTTTTCTTTAGAAATATCAAGATTTTCTTCTTAGGGTTATAGATATTTTCCCACAATTTCTTACTTTATCTTATCAGAATTTTCTGGAATTTTTTTTATAAATTTCATACCCATTTATTTTCTCGAATATCAAATAACTTTTCTTTCAGTATTATCTATGAATTTCCTTTTCCTTTTGAGCTTATAGATTTTTAAAGCAATTTCTTTTCCATACTCTCATAAATTTCCATCTTACCCTCCTTCTTTTTATTGAACAACCCTTCAATTTACAAACATTTGCTTAGTAAATTATAAAAAAATATTGTATAATGTTCCTTAATTTTTTTTCTACAATGTTTCGTGTTCTTGTACTACTTATTACGTTATCGTTGGCATTTTCCATCAATGTTGTTCCAAATTGCGAGAATTTCATTTCTAGAAATTTTGTTTATAGCATTTTAATAAAATAGAAAAAACACGAAAATATATTCGTAAAATCTACAACAAATGAGTCTTATTAAGACTACAAGAACAAATCACTTTTGAAACAACTACTTCTCTAGCTAATACTTCGACAGACATTGAATAATACAAAAGTAATTTGCGTGTTACAAATTGTAACACGCAAATGTATAATAATAATAATAAAAATAATATATTTTATTATAGCATTTTATTTTAGGCTTATAAAATTTTCTTAGATGTTTTGTGAGATTTATAGAATTTTTTGCGAATTCTAATCTTTACCTTGCCTTCAAAATTTTAATAAATTTCTCTTTAAATAAGCAGAAAAAATACTTTAGGAATTTCTTATAGATTTCGAATTTTTCAGCATATTCTTAAACTAATCTTACAAATTCTAATACAATTCTTTATAACTTTTAAGAGTTCTAGAATATTATTTTCAGATTGGTAGAATTTCTTATTTTGTTGGATTAGATTACGTGCAAAGATTCTAAAGGTTTCTACATTTTTAAAAATAAATTCTATACTTTATTGTAACTGTAAATTTAAGTAATTTCGTTTTCAAATTGCCAAGATTTTTACTTAAGGGTTCTAGAATTTACCAGAGTTTTCTTGTTTAGGATTTTTTAATTTTTAATTTCTAATTTAATTTTAATTTTTAATTTAATTACTTTCACCACTCCTCAGCATATTCTATGATGATTAATTCAATAAATGAAATATTTTTTTTGGTTTTCTATTAAATCATTTTTCAAAATTTTCTGTAACGAATAACCAGAATACATTCTTGTCTTATATTATTTAGTAACTTTTCTCTCCAAATTTTCTAAAAAAAATTTCTTTAAATATCAAGATTTTTTTGAAATTTTATAGAATATTGTAGCAATTTCTATATTAGAATTTTATAAATTTTTATCATTTCCTGTTTCGTTTTTTTACCACCCCTTAAAATTAAGTATTTTCAGACATTTCTTTGGAAAATTGTAAAATGTCTGTTGTTTCTTTTGTAATATGTTTTGATATTCTTTCACAACTTCTAACTTGGCATCTTTAGCAATTTTCCAGATATTTCTTTTTCAGCTCTCTAAAATTTTATTTGAGGCTTATAGAACATTTCTAAATTGTTTCTTCAGATTTATAGAATTTTAGTGAGTTCTCAACTTTTGCCACGTCAAATAGACGAATACTTGTCTTTCGGGTTTGTTTTAGATTTCGATTTTTTACAGAATAGACATCTTAACCTATAATTAAAAATTCTTACACAAATCTGAATGATTTTCTAAAAGAATTATTGAATTTAATTAAGTTACTAAAATATCCCAATTTGTTAGACTTCTGTTCAAGACATTAAGCTTTTTTTCAGCAACTTGTCATATAGATTACATTAAAGATTTTAAACTATCTAAATATAACTGCATTTCTAAGCAATTTATTTTCCAAATTGACAGAGTTTCACTTGAGGGTTTTAGAATTTATTAGAAATTTCCTTTTTAGAATTTTTAAATAATTTCTTCACTAATTTTTCACCACATCCCAAAATATTCTATGATTCTTGATTCAATAATCCGATTTAGAATATTTCCTTTTTTTGAATTACTTTATTTAGTTTTAGAGTGATCTATAAACTTTTTCTTCAAATAGCTTCCTTCAATAATTTATTTATTTATTTATTTATTTATTTAAATATTGAAACGGACAATCTCCAATTTATAATAGGTCTAAAAACTTAAGTCTAGTCTAAACTAACTTAAACTACCTTATATATAAAACATGTACAGTAAAACATATCAAAGGGGGAAAATTAAGGTGTTGGCTTCTGGGAGACAATCACCCCGATTTCGAGAAAAATAAAAATAAGTTATTGGCCTAGTTCTCGAAATCGGATCACCCTCGATTACCTGGTAGCTCAGGGCAGAGGTACCACACAGTCACTGCTTAACTTGAATGTAAACAAATACAAAACAATAACTCACCCTATAGCATCTGGTCTGGTCAGGAACAGCTTGATTCGGTAGCTACTAACTGTATATATATATATTTCTTATTGTGGAAAAATTGAATTGCACGGTTGATTAAATGAAAACACAATGTTCGGAAAACATTAACAATAGTTTAATTAAAAAAAAAAACAAAGTAATATCAACTAAATAGACTACAATAAAATATATATATACAAAATGAAACTAATACCTTACGCGTATAATTAAACTGAACAATATAAAGTCACGTAAAGACAAGCTCGTTTCACGAAGGTTAAACGTGGACCGCACAATAACAAAACTCTCAAACTCTCTGACTCAAAATAACTGTCTCACCGTCTGAATAATAAAAAAAAAAAACAACTGTCTCTTCAACCCTGTGATCCGCCAGTTTTGTTAACCACCTTCTCCCTACTCACGATCATCCCTTCTCGGGTGATGTGCGAGATGGAGGTGGTTAAGAGTCCACTAACTGATTGGACCAGCGGTTAGGGGTGACCTGCGCAAGTATGTTGCGCGTCATCATTTTTGTCTTCACTGGCGCAAGGGGACGATGCAACCGGCAACCCAAATTACTAATGATAATTCTTAATAATTATAGCTTGTAAGAATTAAAGTAATGCTATTAATTATCACTAATACTGGTATTCCTCTACTGTATAACTCTGTAAGTAATATCGTTTCTTACCCTAATGCTAACTTATATGTGATTATATGTTTGGGTAAATTATAAATTATAATATTTACATATCTGCAAAATCAGAGTGGACGACCGTTATTAATATTTACAATATTAATATTACATAGCAAATATGGCTGCGCGATTGACGTAATCGAATTCAATTCGCGATAAAAAAAAACATGATGTGAATATTCAGTAATTTCCCTTAATCCTAATTCCAAGCAGTCGAGCAGTAAAAGACGCCTCTCCATTGTACCGGAGGGCGGTACCCAACTGTGAGCATTTCGCGACCAAATCTGTTGCGCCTTTGTTCTGATCACGAAATGCCGTAATGTTGAAATTTTCCCGGATTAGGGCCGCTTCTTCTTAATTTGAGTTTTACAACCTAAGAGAGATTTGTGCCGCGTAAGGTAATAAATCTAAAACTATGTACCCTAAAACTAATAATAAACTAATTCTATATTTACAAATAATATTTACATAATCCGAACAATCAATAAGAAGACGAACTTATTTCATTTTATACTAAATGATTATGAAGGTAAATTAAACAACAATTAGGGAACCGTGATAAGATGAATAAATTGCCCGAAATAATCATTGTGACGGCGTTTCCGGTAAAACGCCGGTAACAATTCGGCCCCGTGAAATGAAATAAGTTAGTTTACAATACGAGTGCAAAGTACAATTAAAATATTATGAAGAAGAAATACATTACTAATGTTCGGTTCGCAAGATAGACGTCATCATGGTATGTTGTGTAATGCTGGTTTCTAAACTTACCCAGTGGAACTACAACATAAGTTTCGTCTTGGGATTTGCTGGTGCTGGGTGGCGTCCGGGACGTCATATGGCCGCAGGTTACGCAAATTTGTAGTTATGGCTTGGCTCTGCTTCTGCGACCGTTCTAGCTGCAGTGGAAGGTCCAGGAATTGGGTCATCATTGTCTTCTTCGGTCGCGCCTTCTTCTTCCGCGAGTTCCTCGGCCTCTTCGGCAAGTCCGGCGGCATCTTGGGTGGCGGTTCCGGGAGGATCCGTTTCATCCTGAATCCGTTCTGATGGTATAGGTTGTTGTGGTGCTGGTCGAATGTCGTCCGCGTGTATTCTTACGTCGTGGCCATCACGATTGATAATATAAACGCGTCCGGCGAAGCAATCTCGGACAGTGTACGGTCCTTGCCACTTCGGCGCGAATCCGGCAGGGTTTTTCGAGTCGCTTATCGGATGGTTTCGAATGACAACCTCCTGTCCCACGGTGAATTGTGGCTGTTCATCTGGTTGATCATATCGATGTATATATCGTAGGTTGCTGTTTCGTATGTCCTCCCATCGTCTCTCTCTTTCGTCGGCCTGGATTGGTGGTTGGGTGGGTGGGATCTGTCGTTCTGCTGGACGAGGTAAGTTATAGCCTAACAAGGCGGCGGCAGGAGTAAACCCTGTTGCAGCGTTTGTTCTTGACCGGAGCTCGTACAGGATTTCAGGAATGTACCGTGCCCACTTATTTCCTGGTTGGTCTTGCATACGAATCCTCAGACATTTCTTCAACTCCTGGTTTCTTCGTTCTGTAGGATTTGCTTGTGGATGATATGCTGGAGTGTGGTAGGCTTCTACTCCCCAGCTTTGCAGTTGATCTCTCCACCGTTTTGAAATAAATTGCGGTCCGTTGTCGCTGATTATATTTCTTGGGTAACCGAACCTATGGAACACTTGTTCTTCTAGTAACTTTAATATGTTACCGGAACGTGCTTGGCCAATTGTAAAGGCCTCAACCCATTTCGTAAAAAGGTCGGTTACCACTAATATAAATCTTTTCTTTGCGGTGCTAGCTGGGTATGGTCCCATTAAGTCGACGGCAATGGTATCGAATGGTGCGATGGGTATGCGTGCTCTCATTGGTGCACGTTTCTGAGTCTTTCCACGCTTCGTGGCAATGCATATGAGGCAATTCTTTACGTAGTTTCGAATATCCCTAGGTTGGGTGGGCCAATAAAAGCGATTGCGAATACTACGTAAGGTTTCATCACGTCCCGGGTGAATAGCCTCATCGTGCATCGCGTGTAAGACTCGAGGAATTGCCAAGGCAGGAACGTAAATAGCTCGATCGCGGCCATTAATCGGCCGGTGGAAAAGGTGTCCATCGATTACTTCCATTGTCTCGCTATATTTAGCAAATTCCGGGTGGTCTGGGTCAGCCAGAAGTTGTAATTTCCGCTGAATTTCCTCGTCTGATGCCTGCGCTTCCAGCACAACATGAACTATTGGCTGTTCTATTAAATTTAGTTGAGGTGGTAATGCACATTCTAATTCCGGTAATGGATCCACAGGTAAATTCTCTGGATCACGGCTAAGAAGATCAGCTAGTTGATTTTCCTTTCCTGCGCAATGAATAATTTCGAAATCGAAACTTTGTAACTGTAAAGCCCACTTCGTAAGTTTTGACTTGATATCTTTAAATTTCGAAAGCCATGTTAGCGCCTTGCTATCAGTCATTACACTAAAACGCTGTCCTTCGAGGAGTGGTCTATATTTTTGCAGTGCAAACACCAGGGCAAGGCATTCCTGTTCGTTAATGTGATAGCGCGTCTCGGCATCGTTTAGCTTACGCGAATCGAAAGAAATAATTCTTTTTTCGCCGGTGGGAGTTGTCTGGAATAATACTGCGGAAATTCCTATCATCGACGCGTCGGTTTGTACCGTGTATGGTAACTCTGGTAATGGCCGATGAAGTTTGAGTGGTTTTTGAACACATTTTCGCAGCGTCTCCATCGCTGCTGTTGCAGAGGGCGTCCACTTGAACGGGCGTGTTGTGGCAAGTAGGTCATTTAATGGAGCGGTGATATCTGCATAATTGCTAATGTATTGTCTGATCCAATTGCAAAGACCCAGATATTTCCTCAATTGACGACGTGTTTTTGGAGTAGAGTGGTTTTTAATTTGGATCAGGTGTTTCTGCAGCGGTCGAGTTAGATCGGTGTCGACGATGTGGCCTAAATATTCCAGTGAACTTTTCCCAAACGAACACTTATCTTCGCTTAAACGAAGGTCAAACTGGTCCAGTCTTTCAAACACAAGTGCGAGGTGTCTGATGTGATCTTCTGGTGTCCTGGAGAAGATAATTATATCATCCAGGTACACCATTGCGAAATCGTGTATCATTCCAGCGAGGACTTCCTGGGACATCAGGCGCTGAAATGTTGCTGGAGCATTTTTGAGTCCGAAAGGCATCACACGGAATTGATAATGCCCTCCATCCGGTGTTGAAAACGCTGTATATTGTTTGGAGTTTTCTTCCATTGGGATTTGCCAATAACCGCTCTTTAAATCTAACGTAGAGAAGATACAAGCATTTCCGAGATCCCTTAGCGTTTCCTGAATAACGGGCATGGGGGTCGGTTCCGATATTGTTACCGCATTGAGTTTCCTGTAATCCATACAGAATCGGCTACTACCATCTTTCTTCTGTACTATGACAATAGGGGACGCGTATGGGCTTTTGCTTGGCTCGATAATTCCTTGTGCGAGGAGGTCATCTACTTGTCGGTCAATTTCTTGTTTTCGCGCTGTATTTACTCGATAAGGTCGAATCCGTATTGGTTTGTTGCTGTTGAGCTGTATTTTGTGCTCTGATGTTCGTGGACGAGGAGCAAATTGATCCTTGGGTTGAAAAATACGCGCGAATCTTTCAATCAATTCCTTGAAATGCTGGGCTGCGTTTCCTGTTAAATCACACTCAAATTCTGGCACTCGGATGGTCTCCATTTTATGTTGATGTTCGGTCCAACGGATTGTCTGGCGTAAACCGGTACCGAGGTGAATGCATAATTTACTGCAATCAATCACAGCATGGTGTTTGAGGAAAAATCCCATTCCAAGAATTGCTTCGTAGCGCAGGTCGGGAAACACAAGAAAATGCTCAGAAAAATGTTCCGTGCCAAGTTGGAATTGAAGAGATGCTATTCCTGTCACATCTGCAGTTATATCCTTTCCAGCCAAATTTGCCTTCATGTTTAATTCGTGCACATATTTTCCAATTCCCGGTTGTATGTAATTATGACAGGCCCCCAAGTCGAGTAAACAAGATATCGTTCGTTCTTGTATAATCAATGGTAATAACACAAGTTTGGCGTCACTTGACGAAAAAGCGCATAACGGATAAGTGTCTTTATCACTACATATTTCACGTATGTTATTTCGCGGGCCCGTGCCATTAGAAATTGATGGGCACTGCGCACTTAATGATGATTGGCAAGCCTCCTGAATCCTACTGTAAGCTGCATTGACATTCCGGTGCTTGTGTTGTTCCATTCGGTTATCCGTTTGGTTAAAATCCGCGTTGTTTTCACTGTTCGAACTTGTACCGATATTCTGATGAAGGTGCCGGGTGCGTTTTACGGTTTTTCTGGAATTGCATCGAGTCAGTAGGGCGTTTCGTTGTCGTTGTACGGTGGCGGCAGGGGAGTGTTTAACGGTGTTTATCTCTGGTCCTGCCGCTCCTGGTCGTTTCCCGACTTCTTTGGACACGCGCTATACCAGTGATACCCGTTTTTGCAAATTCGACAGAGGGGTGGCTTGCGGGGGCGGTTCGACGTGGAGGCAGCGTGTTTCTGTGACGATATCGCTCTCGAGGACTGTTCTTTGTCATGGGGCATCCTGCTTGGGCTGATTGATTTTTCTTCGGAGTGTTTATACGTTTGCCGTTGATAAAATCTTGGTGACCGTGGTCGTTTATTATAATTATGGTGATTGCGATTCTTTGAAGAATTTGTGTAATTCTCGTTCTGTTGATTTATGATGTGTGTTATTGTGGCCTGTGTTTTCGCCTGGGATAAATCAGTATTCCTACTTTGTTCGACATTTGTACTCTTTCTTTTAGATGACAGTTTCGCAGCTTTAGCGACAAATTCTGACACGTTTTCCGGCTTGAAGATCATCGCTTGTTTCAACGAATCTGACGCTAATTCCCACATTACGGTTGTTTTCATCTCTTCGTCCCAGAAAGATAAGTGTCGGTCGAACAGGATTCGTTTTCGTAGGGCGAATATTCCTGGTGCAGTGTTTCCTTGGGGCTTCATTAACGCTTCCTTGGTTTCATCTAGCGCCGCGGAGACTGGATCAATCGAATCGATGAATAACGATTTCGCTTCGTCCCAAGACACATCGTCAGAGAAGTAATCTCCATATCTCTTCTTGTCCTCGGAATGCATCCTTGCTAGGGTTCTTCTGTGTTTCGCTTCATCTCTAAGGTTGAGCCCTCTGAACTCGCTTTCCATCTGGGAGATAAATTTCCTGGGATTACGGCCATCAAACATAACCTTGTCCTCTTCTGAATAGTTGTTTGCCTCGCGAAGCAACTCAACTACCTGCTTGGGCCATATATTTGTTGCGGTGGGGTCGGAAAAAGTAGGACGAAGTTGGCGAGTTGGACCTGGTGCTGCATGGAGGTCGACTACGACTTGTTGCTGATTCGGCGGTGGTGTGGGCAATTGGATTTCGCTACTGGCCTCTGAGAAACGTGATGGAACGCGTTCTTCAAGCATTGTCAGCTCTTCCTGAAGAAGGTTTATCTGATCACGATTTTCTTTCGCCTCCTTAATGAATTTCTCTTCCCTCTTTATGAAATAGTCCCGCAAATCTTCAAAGTCTTTCCACGTAGGGTGCGGACGCTCTTCTTCTGCTCTGTGTTGCCGCTGAATTTCCTTCATTTCCTCGGCTAATCGCGCCATTTGGGCATCAAAAGCTCGCTTTGCTTCTTCCATCTGTTTATTAATTAAATCACATGATGATTCTAATGCCTTGGAACCTCGTGAAGACGGACGGCTACCTCGGTGGCTGTTGTCGGCATCCACAACTGTGCCGTTGTGTGCAGCGCAATCGGATGTGGAGTTGTCAGCTACAATATTGTTATCGCCTGGGATCACCTCCATAGTCGGAGATGTTTGTGTTTGTGAGCGAAGATTGTATGTGCTCATTTTTGTACGAGTTTTGCTTTTATAAATTAAGATGTACGCAACAGATTTGTTAGCTATTTATAACTCGGCCCCGTCGAGCATTCAATTAGTTTTTAGGCAAAATGAAGCTAGTAATTCGTGCAATTAATTTATCAAACTATATAAAATTATAATTTGTTAGGAAATAAAATTACTCTAGTTAATGTTTGATGTAATATAGCAAACAATCAGGTGACTGTGGGTGTATAAATTCCTGTTGTTTAATAAGAATAATTACGTGTAAATAAACAATAAACACTTCACTTCCTGTAAGAAAATGGTAATTAACAACGTGAATTATGGATGGTTGGCCAATGTATTTATTTATTACTTCCAAAACAGTTTGAATAGTTAAAACAAAAAAATTGGAATTTGTACGGTTAAAAGTTACTTAGAATTATGATTCAAAATTTATAAAATATGACAATGGAACTTTATAGAATGTAAACAAAAATTATTTACACAAATATATTTGAATAAGCATTAAATTTTGACCATTGAGACATTAATCTATCATATTTTACTATCGATAAATGAAAAAAAAAATATTTATTAGGATAAAATTAACAATTCAAAATTAAATTTACTTTAACAATAATCGTTGAAATTACTTGGGCTAGATAGTAAATTTCCAGAAATGGTAAGTAATAAATATACTAATTATATTCAGGGTCGTGAGAATTTAACTAAAAAAATGATAAGTGAGAAATAATTGTAGTACAAACTTTTAACTCGAATTAACGTAATTATTTATGAATAAAAGGAATAATACACAGTTTTTAGTTAAGATTAGGTGTAATTTATCCAATGAATAATTAACAAAATAAAACTAATTCAAGTTGGTTATCTTTATCAAAAGTGAGATAATCCAAAAAGGAAAAAGAAATTTCAGATTGGTGTCATTTATCACTAATATATAGACAAAAATTAAAGTTGGGCGCCATTTATCAAAGGGGGAAAATTAAGGTGTTGGCTTCTGGGAGACAATCACCCCGATTTCGAGAAAAATAAAAATAAGTTATTGGCCTAGTTCTCGAAATCGGATCACCCTCGATTACCTGGTAGCTCAGGGCAGAGGTACCACACAGTCACTGCTTAACTTGAATGTAAACAAATACAAAACAATAACTCACCCTATAGCATCTGGTCTGGTCAGGAACAGCTTGATTCGGTAGCTACTAACTGTATATATATATATTTCTTATTGTGGAAAAATTGAATTGCACGGTTGATTAAATGAAAACACAATGTTCGGAAAACATTAACAATAGTTTAATTAAAAAAAAAAACAAAGTAATATCAACTAAATAGACTACAATAAAATATATATATACAAAATGAAACTAATACCTTACGCGTATAATTAAACTGAACAATATAAAGTCACGTAAAGACAAGCTCGTTTCACGAAGGTTAAACGTGGACCGCACAATAACAAAACTCTCAAACTCTCTGACTCAAAATAACTGTCTCACCGTCTGAATAATAAAAAAAAAAAACAACTGTCTCTTCAACCCTGTGATCCGCCAGTTTTGTTAACCACCTTCTCCCTACTCACGATCATCCCTTCTCGGGTGATGTGCGAGATGGAGGTGGTTAAGAGTCCACTAACTGATTGGACCAGCGGTTAGGGGTGACCTGCGCAAGTATGTTGCGCGTCATCATTTTTGTCTTCACTGGCGCAAGGGGACGATGCAACCGGCAACCCAAATTACTAATGATAATTCTTAATAATTATAGCTTGTAAGAATTAAAGTAATGCTATTAATTATCACTAATACTGGTATTCCTCTACTGTATAACTCTGTAAGTAATATCGTTTCTTACCCTAATGCTAACTTATATGTGATTATATGTTTGGGTAAATTATAAATTATAATATTTACATATCTGCAAAATCAGAGTGGACGACCGTTATTAATATTTACAATATTAATATTACATAGCAAATATGGCTGCGCGATTGACGTAATCGAATTCAATTCGCGATAAAAAAAAACATGATGTGAATATTCAGTAATTTCCCTTAATCCTAATTCCAAGCAGTCGAGCAGTAAAAGACGCCTCTCCATTGTACCGGAGGGCGGTACCCAACTGTGAGCATTTCGCGACCAAATCTGTTGCGCCTTTGTTCTGATCACGAAATGCCGTAATGTTGAAATTTTCCCGGATTAGGGCCGCTTCTTCTTAATTTGAGTTTTACAACCTAAGAGAGATTTGTGCCGCGTAAGGTAATAAATCTAAAACTATGTACCCTAAAACTAATAATAAACTAATTCTATATTTACAAATAATATTTACATAATCCGAACAATCAATAAGAAGACGAACTTATTTCATTTTATACTAAATGATTATGAAGGTAAATTAAACAACAATTAGGGAACCGTGATAAGATGAATAAATTGCCCGAAATAATCATTGTGACGGCGTTTCCGGTAAAACGCCGGTAACAAACACAATTAAAAATTTAAAAAATAAAATAACGAACAAAGGATTGACATAGTTGAATGACTAAAAAGACGCAAAAGCGCTACAAATTGATGTAATACAATAGAGCGATATATCCCTTACTCTAGAACACATTCGAGGTTAATACGCAGTAGGTGCTTCTTAAACTGAGAAATATTTGACGCAAAGAGATCAAAATCACGAAAGCCTTGTAATTTATTGGCTACACGCATGAATCTTGGAAGGGGGCTAGAGAAGGCGTAAACTGAATTGTGAAAGCTTAATCTGAACAGTTTCATCTGTCTAGTAACAGCACCATGTGACTGAAACCATAAATTAAGTTGTGATAAAAGATAAGGGCAATCAAATCTACTGGTTAAAATTTTATAGAGAGTACACATGTCCGTAACACAACTTCTAACGTGTAAGGAACGCATACTAAAGATGCATCTCAAAGCATCAAGATCTTGAGAGGTACGATTGACCAGGCCAGATCTATAAGCTAAGGTTCTTAAAAAGCGCCTTTCAACCGACTCAATTTTGTTGATTAAATAACTTTGGTGAGGCCACCAGATTTGAGAAGCGTATTCTAAATTAGGTCTAACCAGAGAGCAGTAAAGTGTTTTATATGAGTATAACGACAACTCTTTGGAGTTTCTATTAATAAATCCTAATAACTTAGAGGCGTTTTGAGTGATAGTTAAAATGTGACTCTTAAAGGAGAGAGATGTATCGAAAACAACTCCCAGATCTTTAATTTCGCTTAATCTGATCAGTTCGATGAGGTTCAACTTGTAATCGTATGTAATTGTATTCCTAGCTTTACAAAACGAGACAACTTTGCATTTAGATATGTTAAGGTGCAGGTTCGATTTGGCACACCATAAGCCCACCCTGTCCAAATCTTCTTGGAGCTTATGACAATCGGAAAAGGTTTTAATAGTAGCAAACATCTTCAAGTCGTCCGCGTACAATAAAAACTGGCTATGCTGTATTGCTGCAAAGATATCGTTAATGAAGAAATTGAAAAGAATTGGACCAATATGGGAGCCTTGCGGCACACCAGATGTTACATCGATATCATGAGAAATACAATTATCAATTTTGACGCATTGCGATCTACCCGACAAGTAACTTCTGATCCATTGTACGATACTATCATTGAAATGTAAAGCCTCCAGTTTTTTAATTAGAATGGTATGGTCCACCCTATCGAACGCCTTTGAAAAGTCTGTATAGATGGCGTCTAATTGACCTTGACTCGAAAGGGTATCAATAGCAATTGTCTGAAACTCCAAAAGGTTAGATACGGTGGATCTCCCAGGTTGAAAGCCGTGCTGCTGATCAATAATAACCCCCTTTGCTAGCCACTGCAGCTGCTTAGCCAGTATACTGTCAAGTATTTTGGGAATACATGATTGAATGCAAATACCACGATAGTTAGCAATATTAAGGCGATTTCCAGCTTTAAAAATAGGAAGAATGAAACTACGTTTCCATAATGTAGGGACGTATTGTAATTCAAGGGAACGATTAAATAAGAAGGAAATAGGATTGGATAAAGTGAAAATACATTTTTTTAAGAACACACTAGGTATATTATCGGGGCCGCAAGATGACGTTATCTTTAGATCATTGATCGCGTTGAACACCGACATTGTTGGGATGGAAAATTTATAATTAGGATTGACCAATCTAACACTATTGAACTCCGTTGAGCAGTGAGGAGAACTAGTAGAGTAGACGGTTGCGAAATAGTTCGCAAAGAGGTACACAGTTTCCTGGACAGAGTTACTTACTGAATCGTTAAAAAACAAGTGATTAGGAAAACCACTCGTTTTACGCTTATCGTTAACAAATCTCCAGAATTGTTTAGCATCCGTGTTGATTTTAGCTTCAATTTTACATACGTAGTTTGTGTACAGTATTTGGTTCAGCCGTTTACATTTAGCTCTTAAATTAGAGAAGACTAAATAATCACAATGTTCATTACTTTGTTTAAATTTAGAGTGAGCCTTTCGTTTATCATAAATTAAATTGATCAAATCACCATTGAACCATCTGGGATACTTATTTCTAGAGGTTTTAATTTTTGGAACGTATTGGTCGATGGCGATATTTAGGATTGCATAAAAATTATTAACAGTGTCATCAAAATTATCGCAACTATTGAAGAACGCACACCAATCCATAGACGCAAAATAGTCGTTGATTGCCGAGTAGTTTCCCTTATGGAAATCATGAAAATATAATTCAGCATAGCAACCACCAAGTACTTCATTACACGACAGCTCGATAAGGTAACCAATATGATGATAGGAATTAGCGCATAACAAATCCTCGGCTCTAGTGACTGATACACTATCACTTTCACTATCGCAAAAAATCAGGTCTAGTAGTGCACCTCTGTCGTTTGGTAATTTGTTGACTTGATTAAGGTTTAGAAATGATGTGACTTCCAAGAGCGCCTCCCCCAGTTTATTGCAGGCCGAATTGATGGTGCTGTCACTGTTCCAATTTACATCTGGTAAGTTATAGTCGCCGCATAAAATGAGCTTATCAATTGATGTAGTCAGAAAAAGTTCTTCCAGCGTGTCACAGTGAGAAAACATAGAATCGACAGACGAAAGAGGAGGAAGGTAAAGGGCACCAATCACTATCACTTTTTTATCGATGGTAAAACTTACATAAATCTGCTCTACTGATTTACAGGTAATCTGAATCAAGGACGGTAACAAATAATTTTTAACCGCAATTAAGACACCACCTCCGCGAGTTTTAGCGCTCGATTCGGCAGATCGATCACAGCGAAACACACTATAACCATTCCAGCTAAGTTCCTCATCGCAGATATCGTCCGAGAGCCAGGTTTCAATAAGCACGACTACATCGTAATTACTAGCAGCCACGTTTAATGAAATATCAGTTAATTTTGACTTAATGCCACCGACGTTGTGGAAGTAAATGTTAACTTTATTTGTAATTAGTTTTTTGCAGGCTGATTTTTTATAGGCACAATTTTGGGAGTGCCGCCAACGTATTGTATTGTCAGATTATTTTCACCTCTATTGATCCTTGCATTTAGCTCTGACCTCAGATTATTGAGATACAATAGTTGGTTGGGAGTTAAGTCCGATTTAATTAATGTTTATAGAGTGTTCAAGATATTTCTCTTCTATATCTTTATAGACTTTCATCATATCCTACTTTTTCTTATTAAACATCCCTTAAATCTGAAGCTACATCAGATATTTTTTTAGAAAATAAAAAAAAATTTAAAAATTTAATTAAATTAAAATATTTTGAAAATCTTTCGCCACTTATTACCTTATTTATGGCATTTTGGAATTTTTCAAAAAATTTCCTTTTCAAATTGCGATAATTTTGTTTCAAGGCTTAAGATTTTTTCAAAAATTTATTTCCCAGGTTTCTAGAATTTTTA
Organism: Ontholestes murinus; assembly: GCA_963969525.1. Classification (NCBI taxonomy): domain Eukaryota; kingdom Metazoa; phylum Arthropoda; class Insecta; order Coleoptera; family Staphylinidae; genus Ontholestes; species Ontholestes murinus. The sequence continues at coordinate 9,308,066 of OZ018397.1, forward strand.
GCGTTTCTGGAACTTATCTGAAATTTTTCTTTAAATTTATATAATTTTTAGCAATTTCGGATCTTATATCACGTCTTAAATATTTTAATAAATTTCTTTTCCAATCAGCAAAATATTTCTTTAAGATTTCAATATTTTATTCTTTCTACATATTCTTAGTAGTATCATATATTTATTGACAAATTTTGTACATACTATTACTAAACATCTTTATTCACAGAAATAAAATAATATATAATACATGTAATGGATAAAATAAAATAAATTCTAAAATGATTGGTTTTCTGCTTAACGGCTATAGACCGGTTTTGTACATATTTACATTGAAATGATGAATAACAAATGAAGTTATAATGTATTAATTTGTCAAAAGGCTATCGACCAGAGGTTTTTCTACCTTGTTTTGTCCAGTCATATAATTATATATATTTTTATGACTTTTGTCTGGGAACCTTTTAAAATGTATTAGATTTTTTCAGCAATTTTAGAATTTAAAAATAAATCGAGCCTCTATTTATTAAATGAGTCTTAAAAAATGAACAATATTCTTTGGAGAATTTTTAAAAGTTTTTTTTTCTAATTTATTTGTTGCTTTGTTAAAACGAAGTTTTCCACTAATTTCCATTCGAAATTTTACAAGAATTTATATAATTTGTAGAATTTTAGGTTTTATTTTGTTGCTCTTTAAAAACCCTACTATTTCCAAGCAAATCCAGTTATTTCTGGGAGGTTTTAATAATTTTATAGAATGTTATCTTCTAAATTTCTTATTTTATTGATAAGGAAATTTTCAGTAATATTTCTTTAATTGTGATACTATTAATCAAGACTTCTACAATTCTTCTAAAATTTTATTTTTGGGGTTTCAGAAGATTTTTGAGGTTACTAAAAGTACCTTCAATATTTTTAGATTTCTTCTGCAATTTAGTTTCTTATCTATGACTATATTTGCTTTACTTTTAGATAATTTTCTATAAATTTCACAATTTCTATAAGTGATGTTTCATTTTTTTTTAAATACTTCTCTTAAAAATATAATTCTAAATAATTATCTCTAAGTTTCCTAGAATTACTTTGCCACGAAACTGAAATTTTTAATTGTAGTATTTCTACATAAAAATTAAGATTTTTTCTTTAATTCTAGACGAAAATTTTAAAGGAAATCCGGCCTTAATTTATTATTATGAAACGTGTCTATAGAAAAATTTAATAAATTTTTACGAACTTTGAGTTTCTTTTGAGAGTACTGAAATCTTTTTTGTTTCTAGATTTATAAAAAAAATTGTTATAATGCGGCTTAATTTTCTTAAAAAATCTTAGTATATTCCAGCAATTTAACTTAAATATTGCTAGGTTTCAAAAATTCCAGTTGTTTTTTTATAAATTTCGTAGTTTATCGTAATATTTTTATTTTCCCTATATAGAATATATGGAATATATTTAAAAACCGGAAGTGGATGTTTACTCGAGGTCGTTTTTTGTTTTTCACGATATTTTTTTTTAATATGAAAATACTACAAATCTTTTCAGACAAAAATTAAAGAAAATGAGAAACTGACAATTTTTATTAAAACATGTTTTACATAAAATTTTTAACTTTCTAGAAAATAAAAATAAAACTATTAGTGTTACATGAAATTTATTTAGAAATATGACTTTTTGCACAAACCTCATAGTTTTCGAGAAAAATGTAAGAAAAGTACTATGGTGCCACATTACCATTTTTTTATATTTACTTACATTTTACAACTTTTAATTAAAAACCTCGCTTATGATTAACTGATCGGAACCCACCCACCCTACATATACATGATATTTTTAAATACTAATTGATGCTTTTATTGCTGAACACGTCAACCCTATGCGATAAAAAGTTAAACAAAATTAAAATAAATTTAAATATAAATGGCTTTCTCTAGCTAATCTCATCCAATCATACATATAAATTTTATTAATTTACTCACTCAAAAATTTTGAATTTATATGATAACTTTAAATACTAATTATTCATAATTTTGCTGCTTACAAAACGATAAAACCTTGTATGTAATGAAAAATATAGCATAATCCAAATTGAAGTTTATATAATAAACAAATAAATGACCTTATATAGATAATCTTATTTAAAGTTTTTCCACGTATCATGAGTATAATTTTTATTCTTTTGCATACTTAAATATTTTACTTAGTCAATTATCTTTTTCTATAATATTTTCTTTCAGTTTTCGAAAAAATAATAAAACTTCTTGATTTAAATATAGTTTTTAGCAATGTCTTTTATAAGCTGTGCTACTTTTTTAGAAAAAATTACTACCATTTTTCAAGAATTTTTGTTCATTTCTTAAGATATCTTGCCAGAATTTTGCACCAATTTTTGTGTTCAAACATTTTAACATATTTTGCTTCATATTATCCAAATTTTAGGAATGTTTTTCTTAAATTGCAAAATTTTCTTTCGAGAGTTTCTCCAATAATTTAGAATTTACTCAAAATTCAGTAAGGATTTCTAGAATATTACGGAAATTTATCTTTCTGATTTCTTGAACTTTCAAGCAGTTTTTTTTTTATTTTTATTTATCACCATATCTTAAATTTTTCTAGTTTCAGGCGTTTGTCAGTAATTTTTCTTTTATTTATAAAGGACTCTATACATGTTTTGCTTTATATCATCTACATTTTGTAACAATAGAAACTATTGCAATATTTTTTCTTTTAATTTAATAAGAATTCATCATTTTATCATTTTTTTTTCAGATTTCAACAACTGCTTTTCTGTTATTTGTCTTTAATTTCTCAAGAATTTTATATATTTTTTGCTTTATATCATCTGCATTTTTCAAGAATACGCTTTTTATGTAATTTTAGAATTTTGCATACTAATATTTCTTTAATTTTATAAGAATTCGCTACTTTCAGATTTTTTAATTATTTATATTTAAAATATGTTTTGCTTTTATGTTATTTGAAATTTTGAAATATGTATAAGTTTTCTAAATTTTACTTTTACTTTTAGAATTTCCTTTCAGGCTTTTTAAAAACTCAACAATCTTACAATAATTTTGTTTCTATATCTCTAGAGCTTTTCGGCAAGTTTCTTATCATATTGAAATAACTTTTTACCATTTTTGATTAACTAATAAGAATTTTTCCTTTAAATTGAAAGAATTTTCTTAAATTTGTTTTATCATTTTTTCTGTAATGTAAAAAATAAAGAATTTCCAAATCGTTTTATAATTTTTTAGCTTTACGTTTTCTAAATTTTCCAGAAGGTCTTTAGCAAATCTTTCCATTTCGTAGAATATATCCTTAACTTTTCTTTGGAATTTATAGAACTTTCGAGAAAGTTTTCTTCCAATTATAACAGAGGTTATAAATCACTATTTTTAAAATGTGTATGATAGAGTAAGATTATATAAATAAATAAATAAATTATCTTATCAACATTTTTCGGGATCTTTTTTCCATAGTTTTTTTGAGATATTTTAAATATTTTCCTCTAATTTTTGGTATTTTTCCTGCATGTATCTATCGATTTTGTAAGAATGATTTCTTGTTTTGTAAGAACTTGTAAGAACTGTTCTCTCATTTTTCTAGAATTCAAAAAAAAAAGTTGACACATCATTCTCGTCAGTGTTGCTCTTATTCTCTTCCAATTTGCAATTTGTACATCTTAATTATAATATCTGGAGCGTTTATAATTATTATGATGATTTTGATTTCAGTGGTTTGTTTTAATTTGTAGAATTTCTTTCAAATTTCCAGATTTCGTACAATTTTATTCTTTGAAAAAATTTTAATTTTTCTATTGAATTCTAAATAATTTATAAGGAATATAACATTAAAACAGCAGCTTTATTTTATAAAATGAACTGTCGCCCCCTAATTGACTATGCAGCCATCCTATTTTCCAAAGTCCAGAATCTCCCACTACACCATATTTAGGTTAGCGAGTAAGCCTCCCTTAGGACCCTTACCAAACTCTGACATCCCTTAAACCCACTACACAATCGCTCAAACCAACTCCTTTACGATACTACCTTGATAATCCCCATAGAAGAACGTCTTCAATCTCTTGCTGAGAAATTCTCCAAAAATCCCTTTAATTACCAAATTCAATCCCTATATTGTTTCCACAAAAACCCCACAATTCCTCCAAAATACAAAAGTCCCACATCAACAATTTTCGAACACATTCTATCATATCATCCATATACATACTAACTGACTGTAATAAATGACTAATCTTGGCAGAAAGACCTCTGGTCGATAGCCAATTAACAATGACAGTTACATAATTACTTTTTCACTTATTGTAAGTTTAATTTAATATTTGTAGAATTATATCATTTCAACGGATCTTTTTTAGTAATTTCTCTTACAAGCAGTAAGAGTTTTTATTACTTTTTCCTATATCTTCTTACAATTCTTAAAAATTTATACGGATTTTTATTTTAGAAAGTGCAATATTTTGTTTCAGCATTCTTTTAGATTTTTTGAGAAATTTTTGTCTAAGATTTTTAGAACTTTCAAGTAAATCTGACCTGAATTGTTTAAACTAGTTTTACAAGAAATTAACAAATATCTACGAAGTTTTACTTTACTGCGCTTTATATTGTTAGACTTTTCTTGAAATTCTTAGTATTTTCCACTTACAAATTACTACAATTTCTGTACAGGTATTATGTACTTTTCTTATAAAAATGTAGTAATTTTAATTTATTTTACAAATTTCTATAATATTCTTCGAGTTTCGTAAAATTTCTTTACCAGGAAACTAAAATTTATTGTAATCCGCTATACCTTGACTTTTTTAGATTTTTTCAGTAATTTGTGTCCTATTTTTTTAGAATTTTGAAGCAAATCCAGTATCCATTTATTCAACTTGTCTTTCAAAAATTCAACAATTTTTTTAGAGTGTATGAATTTCTTATCCAGATTGTCTAGTAAACTATTCATCATTTTGTGTGACTATTTTTGAAATAGTTCTAGAATTTTCTAGCAACTTCTTAAACAAATATTGTCGTGTTCTTGTGAAACAAAATATTACAATAATTTTTCTCCTAAATTATATAAGAATTTGTATTTGTCTTTTAATATTCTGCGACTCATTTTGTTATACTTATTAAAAATATTCGTATTTTCTATAAATTTCACTTATAGATTACTTCTAAAATTCCTACGAGGTTTTTTGAATTTTTCAGAACGTTTCTTTCTAAATTCCTCATTTGATTGTAATCCAGCTTTTTATTAATTGCAAGAATTTTATTAACTACTTCTAGATTTTATTTTCTAGGTTTCCAGAAAATTTTCGGAGTTTCTATTTTTTTCTAAAACTTACCTTCTACATTTTCAGAATTTTTCTGCAGTTTCTCCTCTGAGCTTTTATCAGTTTTCTACGGAGTTTTTCTTACGAGTTTGGGGTAAATAATATATTGCAAAAAGGTGTAAATAAAGAAAATTTATAACAAACAAATTTTATTCTTACAGTTTTATTTCCTTCGTAAATATATATAAATACATAAAAATAGCTCAAATTAAAAAATATAACTATCACTTACGAGACTAAAATCACACGTATTATAAATATACCAATCTCTATAAATATGAAAATACTTTTAAGTACTATACACGGAGAGTATCCAAAGATGAATTCGCGAAAAATATAGTGTGTTCCACAATCTAATAGAATCACTTCATGCGGCACTTAATTTAGAATCATATAACACTAAAGATTTTCACCAAGCGGATTCTGAATCGGTAAATTTCCTTTGTACAAAACTAACATTTACTCACATAAAAAATATTACATATTTTTCTTGCTTTAGTAAATATATTCTTATAAAAAATAACGACACGTTGCTGATGCTCAATATTATCTGTAAAATGTGTGCTAAAAATTAATTATTTAGCGTTTGTTTGATTATAGCGAATCTTGGACATATTTATTAATAATGAGAGTGTTTTTTCGAAACATGTTTTTATTACGTTTCAAGTTAAGAAATTGTAACATATAGAATTTTTATCTATATTAATTAGCCAATATTTTTATATATCCGGCGCATTCACCATTAATTTACTATTTTTGTTTTAACTAAAAAATCATTTCATTTGTTTGTTTCGTCGGTAATTAATTATGTATTATTTCGTACATATCATAGAAGAGAGTTATAAATAATGAAGAATAATTATTTTCTCTCATATTAGTTTCGACAATAAGTCGTTATCAACGAGAGAGGAAATAATAAATTTTCGGTGAAACAAACCAAGTGATTCTTCAATTTTGGAGACGTTTACTTCGTGGTACATTTTCGATTTTTAAATGAAGAAAATATTTATCTTTTATATACCACTTATATATTTATTTCATAATATAAGTGGTATAAAAAGTTAAGTGTTTTCAATATTTAACAAAGTTTTCAGTTTAAACCGAAATATTTTACCACAAGTAAGAAATTAGTTAAATATATAGAACTTATTGTATTATTTAGATAATTTTAATCAGATCTTACGTATTGATTCTCTCTTATTTTGTATTGCTTATTTAAACCCATTTTTATTGTAACATTCAATATTTTTAATTGGTTCAGAAGTGTTTAACAAGGCAGTAATAATACTCTGTGTAAATATGTAGACGCTCTCATGCGTACAATTGCTATTATTTTTTGTTACACTATTGAATTTAGCATACATGAATATTCATTAATTTATCACCGCCCGTGATTTTTGCAACAAATTAACATATGCAAACATGAAAATAAAAGTTAATGGAATCGTTCGCGGTTACTGCGGCAAAAAAGCAAGCGTGTGAGTAAATCCAAAAGTGAAAACTGTAATAGAATTTGTTTATAAATGTATAAAAATATATTATTTAATATTTATATGGATATATAATTTTCATTTTAGCTTTGACGATTTTATTAATAATATTACGTATTTTCAATACATATGGAATTCGTAATTAAAACAAATCAGTTTACTATTTTATCAACGCTAAATTAACCCATAGCTGTTGTAAATAATGTTTTAATTAATAATATATTTATTATATAGACGTAAAACAGGATTGTATAGTTGCTATTTTTGTTTGTTTCACAATTTAATTTAGTATGCATGACTATTCAATAATTTATCAGCGCCCGTAATTTTTGCAAATAATTAATATATACAAACTTGAAAATAAAAACATTCCTATATTATTACATTAATAAAATATATTATTATGCAATAAACATATTTTTCAAATTAATAATATATATGGTGGATGCGCCGGGAGAATATTTTATGTCATTAATTACTTCATTCATTTTTACTTTTAAATAATAAGTAATTTATTTCAGTAATTAACGACATTTTGCCTATACCATGAATACATTTTTAAGACTTCATTTCCTGAAATCCCCCGCTGAATGATAAGAATTGATCCGCATCCACCAAGGCCTTATTAAGGGCAAAAGAATTCGGAACTTTTTTAATCCCGCACCCTCCGTTTTTTTTTTTATATAAATATATCCAAGGAAATTTTAATTAGACATTCTCCTAAAGTTATTCAGCTCGTAATGATCCACCAGCAACGTGCTCCATTTGATAATTAAGCTTACGCAAATTATTTGTACTCAAGCAAAATTTTTATTATTATATATATAGTATAATATTACTCGTGATAATTAGCCATACACGCAGACGATGGCACCGATGTACATTAAAATAAGAGGTCTTATTAAAACACTTATAGTAACTCCTATGACCTATAATTAAGACCTTATTTCGGCTTTAGTATGATTTGAATTTAATAATATATAAAAAAAAAACGTCTTGCACATAAATATTAAAAGTGTTTTTATAGAACAACTAGTTCTGAACATCAGCACTTGTATTAGGATTGCATTTAATTGACACGAATTAATTGATGTTGGTATTCGGGCAGTGGATTCTTGGTCGTTAGGGTGGCAACACTAATCCAAGTACGTACTTTTTTTTAAGGAAACGGACCACAAAGTTTTAAATTTTATAAAAAGTCACTTATAACTTCAACATCACGTTCAGGTTCCGTTGGTTACAGCGTGTTCCCTTTTGATTTCATCGATTGTGGCGATGGTGATCTTCTTATCTTTCGGATCGAGGGGAAATTTAAAGCTGAGTTCTTCACCAAATAGAGGACTTTGGTTTTCAAAAATTGCCTCGCGTTCATCTAATCGTTTTTCTTCATGCGTGTAGTAATTGGCTGCGTGCCTTCGCGAGTAACAAAGCGCTGCTAGTGCAGCTATGGCGGTAAATAGGAGGAGGAGGGCTGAAGCACCAGCGGCTATAAGGCCTAGTTTACCCTCGTTGCGGCTTAGGAAAAAATTAGCGCCTTCGTAAGTGTATCCAGCAGCGTTGCACCAACTCAATTGTTCCCTTTTTAACGTACCTAAAACCTTATGTAGGTGATGGTAAGGAAAAGCGCATCGAACTCCGAATAGAGCTCTGCTCTTATTCACCCTTTCCAACATAGGAATGATGTGGCATAAATCACAAGACCAGGGATTATTATCCAGCTTACATCTAATCCCTTCAATTCTATCAACTACATCAGCCTCTAAACCTCTAAACATATTCCTAGTCAAATCCAAATCCTTCAAACTCGAAGGAAGCACAAACGCCGGAATGTAGGAGAGTTGATTTCCAGCTAAATTCAATACGGCCACAGAATCAGGAACAAAACCTTCGTCGATATCGGAAATTCTAGCATCAGCAAGCTGAAGATCCCTCAAATCAGTACCGGATAGTAATTCCTTCACCGTTCGAATCGATAATCTGTTTCCACTCAGCACCAACCTCTCTAAACTCTCGCGCACATCCTGAATCACCTCTTTATCAATCGTTTCCAATTTATTCTGAGCCAAATCCAACTCGGTCATATTCACTAAGTTATAAAACGCTTCGTTTTCGATCACCTTTATCTCGTTCCTGGCGAACGTCGCCGTTTTTAGGTCGGTATGATTAGCGAGTATGTGGTTTGGTATTATAGTTAGCCCGTTGCCGTCCAGTTTAAGGACTTTAAGCCTTCGCAAGTCTGCGAAATCGATGGGATTAATCACTTTTAATTCGTTCTCGCCGAGATCCAAATGTGTTAAGTGGGGCAGGAGCGCGTGCACGTCCGGATTGATCGCCGATAGAGAACATCCTCTGCATTCTAAAACTCGTAACTCCTGAAATAAAAAAAGAAATTGTAAGTAACAATATTAATATAAACTTAAAAAGATATAAAACATTGGTAAACGTATAGAAAAAAATTAAAAGTTAAATGAATATACAGGGTGTCCCGTTAATGCGGGGAAATGGCTAGATCATAGATTCTTGAGGTCAAAATATGACGATTTAACGCAACTTATCTATATCCAAAAATTTACGGTTAAGCCGGAATTTGGCTTCAAAGTTTCAATTTTTTTTATTTCTTTTGTTTATAACAATTGAACGCTTTATTTAATTTCAGTGAAATTTATTTTTAATAACTACCATAATATAATACATAATTTCAGTTATTATGACTATTATTGGTTAACAAGAAGTATAAGAAACAGTAGTACCACCACTTAAAAACTAAAATATTTTTTTATTGGTGGATCTAATAAAAACTAAAAAAATACTACTTGAAAGACAATTTAATTTAAAAACTTTTTTATCTCTTAATAATATTTGATATCTTTTACGGTTTTCCCACAAAAAAATAAAATATATATTTTTTATCTAGTAAAAACAAAATCAAGTTTTTCATCGAATCGAAAAAAATGTTTTTCGTGGCCGTCTTTGTTTAAAAAATGTAAATTATGTATAATAATAATTATTTAGTGTCTTTTAACAATTAATTTTTAACTTTATTGTAGTTCATAAATATTCATATTTGGAACAAACAGATATCTTGTTTGTATTAGGATTTTGCAAAGAAAATTGTTTTTTATACTTCCTGTCAATCATTAATGACCAAAATAATATTATGGTACTTATTACTAATAAATTTCATTAAAATCAAATAAAGCGTTCAATTGTTATAAACCAAAGAAATAAAAAAAATTGAAACTTTGAAGCCAAATTCCGGCTTAACCTTAAATTTTTGGATATAGATAAGTTGCGTTAAATCGTCATATTTTGACCTCAGGAATCTATGGTCCAGAAATTTCCCCGCATTAACGGGACACCCTGTATATATATTATTCATCCGCAAGAAGATTTTTTCGAAACAATTTTATTCATACATCAACCCTAAGTCGAGGAATTAATGAAAAAAAAAATCAATTACCTATAGTAAACAATATACAGAGCTTTTTCTAAATCTCAAAAGTGACAGTGTACTGCAACAATGAGTCTTACTAAGACTACAAAACAAATCACTTGTTGAAACAACTACTTCTCTGGCTAATACCTCGATAGACATTGAATGATACAAAATTAATTTGCATGTTACAAATGGTACAACTATCAAAGCAATACTAATTTGAATGAAATTATTTCTATCTCAATATGGTTTTTTTTGTAGATAGTTTTGAATAAGTTTCATGAATTAATAATAATAATAATAATAATAATACTTTATTAACGGTATCACCTTTTTACAGAAAATAATATAAAAAAATAAAACAATTCAAAAATAATAAAACTAAAACTAAAATACAATCTACATGTAAAAATTTTCGTGTGCGTGTGCTACATGTTCGTGTGAATTACATAAAACCTAATTGAATATTATTCAGCTTAATTTTAAAAGAAGTATTCGATTCTCTAAATAAGTCAAACCAATGATTATTCCAATATTTATTAGCAAGATTAATTATGCGTGTTATAGAGTTATGGGTGTCGGCTGTTGTCCTGTATATGTCACTGTAAAAAATCTTCACCGAGCGAGTTTGCCTCTGTGGTATGTGAACTGGTAACTGCTCCAAAAGATATGGTGAATCTAAAGTTCCATTCAGTAGACGATGTAAGAAGCATAAATCAGCTCTGATTCTACGCTCTTCCAACGTTGATAAATTTAGACTTTGTCTTATAACCGAATATTCACCTTGTACGTGTGGTATTCCCATCTTATATTCCATAGAACGTAAGAATTTCTTTTGTACTGATTCCAGGCGAGTAGAATTGGTAGATGAGTATGGCGTCCACACAGGAGACGTATATTCTAAGTGACATCTGACAAGGGAGCAATATAATGTCTTAAGGCATTCTACATTAAATTGTTTCCCTATTTGCCATACATAACCTCATCTCTGCAGAGCCCTACTTATAATATCAGTAATATGTGTGGTAAATGAATGTTTATAATCGAACGTAACACCAAGATCCTTTATAGTTTCAACTTTAACCAAATTCGAAGAGTTGATATTATATGTAAAATCAATGTTACTTTGGCATCTTGATGTAGTCATGGAGTAACATTTGTTTACATTAAGATATAAACGGTTTTTAACACACCATTCATTCAGATTATTAATATCATCTTGAATAGATATACAATCATCATAAGTGCGGACAACTTTGAATAATTTTAAGTCATCAGCATATAATAGAAAATTACAGTTTTTTATTACTAATTCCAAATCGTTGATGAACAATATAAATAGAATAGGCCCACAATGTGAGCCTTGAGGCACCCCTGAAGTGACTGAGATTGGCTCAGATAAGAAATTATTTATTCTAACATTTTGGATTCGATTTGTAAGAAATGAAGATAGCCATTTAAGAGTACTGAGACAAAAGCCGTAGGATCCTAACTTATCTAGTAACAAGCCGTAATCAACCCTGTCGAATGCTTTGGAAAAGTCGGTATAAATAGTGTCAATTTGGCACCGGGATTCCAAGGCATTCGATAGAAATTGCTTATATTCTAGTAAATTAGATGTAGTTGAGCGGTTAGGCACAAATCCATGTTGGTTATTACACACTAGATGCCTTGAAAACCAACCTAACTGTTTTGCCACCAACTTGTCGAGCATCTTTGGAATGACGGATTGTATTACAATCCCTCTGTAATTCGGAACTAGATGCCTAGGGCCTGATTTATGAATCGGAATTATGAAGCTCCTTTTCCATTCATTTGGCACTATACTAAGTGACAAGGACAGAGAAAATAGCTTGTATATTGGATGACACAGTGAATAAACACAACTCTGTAGAAAGTAGCTGGGTACTTGATCGAGTCCGTGTGCGAGTGACGGTTTTAAGCTAATAATAGCAGTAAATACCTCTTCAAGAGAAATTGATAGGTGATTATCCAGAATACGATTTGAGCACGAACTTAATTGAGAATGACCAGTTGATGAGGTATAAACTGACGAGAAAAATTTTGAAAATAAATTAACAACATCGGCTCCATTATCAGCATTAACATCATTATAACTCATTATATTTGGATAGCCATCTTCTTTTTTGAGTTGTTTAGCATATCGCCACAATAGTTTTGGGTCCGCATGAAGTGAAGACTCGATATTTGATAAGTGATTATTATAACAAGTTTCACTTAATTGTTTACACTTATCGCGTAAATTTGAGAATAAACAATAATCATCTTGTAAACCAGATCTTTTGTATTTTGTGTGAGCCTCTTTTTTCAGGCGGATTAATTTGATTAACTCCCTAGACATCCATGAAGGGTAAGAGGACTTATTGCGATATACATATTTGTAGGGAACAAATCGATCTATAACTTCATGAATAATATTATAAAATTTATCAACAACCAAATCAATATCTTGAGTTAATGAAATGAAATCCCAATTAATAGAGTTGAAATATATGTTTATTAGTTCGTAGTTTGCATGCTTAAACAGATATATTTTTTCAGCTGTGGCAATTTTAGATTCGCAATTTATTGGGATCTCAATGTTGTAAGCATAGTGATGCGTGCTAGTGGGGAGAAGAGATTCATCAGCTAGTGATACCGTTCCTTCAGAGGTAGTTGAAAAACATAGGTCCAGATACACTCCACGTGAGTTAGGAATATTAATAATTTCACCTGCAAGCGTGAACTCCGCCCATCAGCATGGTGTTAAAATTATATGTATGTTTTTTTTCCCTTCGATATTGTAAATGTCTCGTTATTTTATTTGTATATATTGTAACCATGTCTGATAAAGTTTAAATAAAGATTAAAGATAAAAAAAATTAAAACAATTTACCAATGCGTGTAACGCAGGATTAAGTTGAGTGCAAATTGGACTGTCTGGTTTAAATTGTGGAAGGTTGTAATCGCCACAGATTAACAAATTGTTGCAATTAGTGAATTCAACTAACTCTTCAAGCTTATTGCAGTGACTTACATATTTGTCAATAGGAGAGCCAGGTTTTATATAGACTCCGCCGATTATATATGATACATCTTTTGTTTTTAATAAGATAAATAATTGTTCAATTGAATTATCACAAGATAAATAAGATGATGATAGATATTTTTAATGGCGATTAAAATTCCACCACCTCTAACATCCCCACTAATTGATCGATCAGATCTATACACGTTATAATTTAATAGCTGAAGTTGTTTATTTGAAATATATTCATACAGCCAGGTTTCAACTATAATAATAATATCGTAATCATTTCTACTTACACTAATTGAAAAGTCATTTATTTTTGTTCTGAGTCCACCACAATTCTGATAATAAATACTTAGTTTTTTTGTAGGTTTTTAGGTTGATTATTGTCAGTGGATAAGTAAGGTACTCCATTGCGATGTTTAATATGCAAGTTAACTTCACCATTTAATTTTCTGTCGTTTAATTCTTTTTTTATTTTATTGTAATAATCTATTTGTCTCTTTGTTCTGAATTAAGTTAATTAATCGTTAGAACTATTTTGATTAATTTTAAATATTGTTCGGAATTCATTCATTTATTTTATTTTATTTGATACAATTTGTGTATTTATTTAATTTTCGGGAATCTAAAATTAGTCATTTTGTCATGTCGTAAATTGAATCTTAAGTAAGAAATTAATTTAATTTTCGCGCCATATATAGTTGATTTTACTTTTTTAAAGGACTTTTTCGCGAGACGTCCTCAGATAGAGTAAAAATTGTCGCTGCATCTTAAAGTTATATGTTAAGCGAAGAACAACCGCTTGCTTTGCAACTCATATATACAGTCCACATCAGTCTGGCCCGATCGGGAAAAAAAGAGAAAGTTACATTGGTAGTGCCCCTTTGATTTTATTAAGGTTTGCCGACTTCGCACCCCTGTATAAATGCTGAAGGGGACAATCAAGAGGTACGGCGAATTATGTAAAATAAAACAAATTTTAGGTAATTCGTTTATTTAGATAAAAGGGTGGCCATACAAAAAATTTGGCGCCCAACGTGGGGCGGAAGAAAAAGTAGAGAGTTAAATTAATATTTTTTGAAAATTAATCAAAAGTGGCCAATGATGGTTGAACTTATTAGTATTCCCTGAAACACAAGTCAACTTAAATTATTAAACTGTCGTTTAAATTTACTTAAACTAGCAATAAATCGAAAAATGGATCATAAATATTTACAAAAAAGGGAATTGGCTTATGAATTAGTAATTCGTGGGTTCACTGATGAAGTTGACTTATTGGTACAAAAGTATATTCTGAGAAAAATGTTAAAGGAAGGTATGCAACCTGTTAGTAAAGTTGATAGTACGCTTTCGGAGGTGGTATACGACGACGCAGATAGCTCGTTAAAGATAATAATAAATTTGATTGAGATATTCCCAGGTAAAAATGCTAAATTACTAGAAATGAAAATAAGATCTAGACTATTACATGTTCATCACAAGGTGAACATCAAACAAATTTGAAAATAAATGGATTGCATTGGAAGCTAAGTTAGCTCATACAATTAGTTCGTTGGTTAAAGACTTCTCTGATATAAATTCTCAGGCAGAAAGTACAAGTTTGAATGTATGTAAAGATACTAGTTATTCGGATGATGAATGTGAATCAAAAATAGACGAAAACTCCACCTGCTCAAAGAATTCATCTTTGATAAATCCTTTAATCGATTGAGTTAAAAGTAATTCAGAATTTGTATATAAATGGCAGTTAAAATATAGGGGAGATACTGATGCTGAAATTCTTTCGAAATTTCTGGAGCGTACAAACGATTTAATGATTTCAAGGCAAGTTAGTAGTGAAGAGATATTTAGTCAGGCAACAGACCTAACAGCGTTAGAGTGGTTTAGATCGAAAATAAATTATTTAAACTCATGGAATGACTTAATGACTTAGTGAGTGCATTAAAATCAGACTTGATTCCTTCTGATTACGATAACTATCTATTAGATATAATTCGTAATATAAAACAATCTCGAGGTAAAATGTTTAATTTGTATATTGCTAATATGGACAACCTGTTTTCTATACTTTCGTCACCTGTTAATGACTCTGAGCGTCTTAGACGTGTTAAAAAAATTTACTACCGGATTATCTAACACAGTTGGCACTTATTGAAGTAACTTCTATTCAACATCAGGGTGAGCCATGTAGAAAAATTTAGTCTTCCTTATCGGACAGTAATCAAGCGGTCGTTCAAAGAAAATCTGAGGCCAAACATTTTGAAATTTTGGATAATAGAAATACAATGAAATGTATTAATTGCGGTCAGAAAGGTCATTTACGTGTTTGTTGTAAAATCTCTAGCAAACTTCACTGTTTTAGGTGTGGTTGCTTAGGCGTAACCATTATAGATTGTCCTCGTGGTAATTCTAATCCAAAAACCTAGGTAGAAAGCCACAATTCTAAGATTTTTCCTGCTAAAAATTCGTTACCGGTAAATTTCCCCGAGTGGAAAAAATATTATCTAAAACTAGAAGAGCTGATGAAAAGGTGGCATGATTATCCGACATCTGTTCATTTCAGATTCTTTAAGACATACCATCGTTTGTTCGAGCATTATTATTGCCCCAAAATGAGAAAAGATATTCTCAGATATGTCAAAACGTGTCGAATCTGTAGTAGCCAAAAATCTCCAACTAGTGTTTTAGTTTAATGGGGCGAATGAAATGAGTTGAGTTCCCATTTCAAATAATATCTCTCGATATAATAGGGCCGCTTCTCAGATCAAAGAATGATAATTCGTATCTTTTAGTCGTCACCTATTGGTTTTCCAAATTTGTTTTATTAGAATCAATGAGAAAAGCTACTTCTCAGGCAATTGTAATCGCGTATTTTTAGTATTTGGCGTTCAACAAATTGTTATGGTCGACAATGGTGTTCAGTTTAGCAGTGGTTTGTTCAAACATCTTCTTGATAAATATCAAGTACAAAAACTCTGGTATAATGCGGATGGTACCGCAGGAAAACTTTACAGAAAGAGTTAATAGAGTAATTGGTACTGCAATTAAGAGTTATTTAGGTGAAGAACTACAAAATAAATGGGATACTGAAGTGTATCAAATTTGAAGCGCTATAAGATCAGCTATCCATGAGGTTTCAGGTTTTGCACCAAATAGCTTAGTTTTTGGTAGAATCTTACCTATATTAGGTGATTTCTATGTTAAATATTTTCATGAATATGTAGCTGAAATAGTTACCAGTAAAAGTGTGGACTATATGGAAAAATTTGAATGTTTGCTTGGTATTTACAAGCAAGTCCAAGAAAAATTGTCTACCCGTTATGAACGTAATTCAAGTCGGTGACTTAGTATGAAAGACGAACGTAGTCTTATCTAATGCTGCTGCCGGTGTAACAGCTAAACATTGTCCGAAATATATATATTATTTTACCTCTGGTGTACACATTGGTGCATAAAAAAAATGAAGCAGATCACATATAAAGCATCTGAAGCCTTATTTTTGAGAAAATTAACAAATTTTTCGAATTATATTAGCCTTAGCTTGGTTTAGTATGTGGAATGTGTTCACTAGATTCAAAGGAATGTATGCAAGAATGATGAATGATTGAGTGATTGAAGAGGGTGCAAGATTTATTTTCGAAACTCTCGTGTATGTAATTGCACAAGGACATAAAAAATGTATCAATGTCTATCGGTGTCCCTCTCAATGCATCCACAGTACCAGCCAGAATAAGAATATGATCTTCTTTGTAGAAACCTTTAGACATCTTTTGTAGATCTTCGACGACATCGCAGAACATTTGGCATTAGGTTTGAAAAACGACGTGATATTGGGCTGCAGCTACTTTCGAATTAGGCTTGTAAATTTGACTTAATTCAAACTCTTTTGTTTTACTGCGGCCATCAGCACAGATAAGGCTATTTATTCTGCCCTATGTTTCAATATTCTGAAAATTAATTCTATCCAGATCTCGGTCATAATATATACTATTTTTTTTTACACATTTACACACACTGTGACTTGATAACATTGGAAAGTTTTCCAAGAATATGTTCTTCAATTTTTTTATAACTTTCACCATCTCTTGTTTTCTCTAACAAAACATTTCAAATATATTTTTTATTTCTTGTAAACTTCTGGAAATTTTTGAGAGATTTTTAAAAAATCCTTCTTTTGTACACTTTTAGAGTTTTCTTGCAATATTTTTGTCGTACGTATGTAATAATGTATTTTATCGATTGGTGTTAATATTTTGGAATTTGTTAGAGTAGTTTGGTGTGCACCGTTCACAATATTCCAAAATATTCTGTTTTATCTTTGCGGAATTTTCTAATAAATTCTGCGAATTATTTTAACAGATTTTAATATTACTCCTCGCGAAACATGTTTGTATTAAGTTCTTTACATCTTTAGAAAATGTTTTATTGTTATTATTTCTTAGTTTTTATTTGTTTGATTTTAGTTTTAATAACAAATTAATTTCTAAATTTCTTTCACTTTTTATAAATTTTCCAGCATAATATCATAACGTTTACAATCTACTGGTTTTTCTTAGAAAAATTTCTAATATAATTTGTATTTCTTTCTATCACACAAAATTTTTGACGAGAGAATTTAAATTTTTTTTTTATAAACTTTTTAATTTCTCAGCAATTTCTCCCCTGGACTTATTAAATCGCTGCTGCCTTTCTAAAATTTTCGAAACCTTTCTACGACTTCTTATTTTAACCTACCGGAATGTTTTACTATTTTTTCTTCCCAACTATAAAGATATTTTCGAGTATTTTACAACTTTTTTATTTTCAAAATTTAACACTATTTTTTTTAATTCTTTGACACATTCGTATTTTTTGGAATTTTCCAAGAAATATTGATTAATTTTTTTACGATGTGCAAAACTTTTCAAAAACAAGTCTTTTCAATAACTTTAAACTTGAATTTGAGTTGTCAAAAATATCTATAAGTAATTTTACTTATATTTTAGGCATTCGTATCAAATGCCTTTCTATATTTCTTCTTTAATTCTTCAAAAACATTCCAAAATTTCTATTTATATTTTCGATATTTTCCAATAAATTTGTTTTATTTTTTCCAAAATTGCAAAGAAATTTTTGATAGAAGTGAATTTAAACAAATCCTATACATTCTAATAATTTTCTAGCAACTTCTATTCCTAATTTCTTAAACTCTTCTTCTCTTTGAAGAGATTCCTTCTTAAATTTTCCAGAAGTAGTTTTGACGACTCCCTAGTTTATCTTACCAGAATGCTTTATTTTTTTTTAAGAAATAAACATCATTATTGAAGATATTATAACATAAATACAATATAAGAATTTTAATACTTCTTTGTCCTTCACAACATGCCTACCGACCGTAGGTCTTTCAGCCTATTTTAGTTGTATGTTCCAGAAATGTATCTTCCAAACTACAAGAATAAATATTCTATTCGAGGATTCGACTTAGTTTGTTTCACTAAATGAATTTAGTTAATGTGATTATTAATTATTTACCTACCATTCCATGGTATTTTACCAGCAGTTAAGTGAGAAAATTATTCAAGAAATTCTTTGACAACATTTCAAAATTTCGTATTTTATCTTTTTGAGAATTTTCCACTACATTTCGTTTTATTTTTTTTTTATTTTCTTTAAATATGCTCTTTCCAACAATAGAAATTTTCAAATTTTATATACTTTTAGAGCTTTCTTACAATATTTTACAGATCCTTATTTTAAGAATATTTTCGTAGTTTTTTTAATCTAATTATTTTAAATGGTAGCTTTTTTTAATTGCACTTCAAAATAAATATAATATAGATTAGTAGAACTTTTCATTAAATTTCGCATTTGCATTAGAAGCAAATGCAAAATTTAATGAAAAATTCTACTAATCTATAGTATATTTATTTTGAAGTTCTCTTTATATTTAGGTTATAAGATTATATTTAAAATTATTCAAATTATTAGAATTTTCTGACACATCTTCCTCTGTTTTGTTGATCTTTCTTTACGAAAAATGTTGTTAAACAAACAACAACAAAGTAAACGTTTTGTTTAATTTTCCAAGATGTATCACGAAGTTAACGCCTCAACCATTAATCAATTGAAAAAGGTTGTAGAGTATTTCAGAAAGATTCCTCCTAAATTTCAAGAATTTTATTTTAAGAGTTTTTAACACTACCAGAAATTTGTTTCTGAAATTGTTTGGTAATTCATTTTTTTTACTACTTTTCAGAAATTTATTTATAAAGTTTCTAGAAGTTTATCTGAGTGTTCTACAATACTTTTCTTCTAGATTTTCATAATTTTTTAGCAATTTGTCCTCTAATCTTTTACAAATACTTGCTTTTATTTCACAGAACTTTCTATTAATCAAGAGAATTATAAATGTTTTCAGTATTTTCTTATTTTATATTTTGAGAATTTAGTAATAACTTTGTCATCTAAATTGGAAATATTTTATTCAGACATTTACAGAAATGTATTTTTTTGATTTTCAAGTAATATTTCATTTGGATATATTTTTTTCAGTAGAAAATCTTCTATTATTTCATATTTTATCTTATCAGAATTATCCATGAGTTTTTCTTTCAAATGTATAAAATAAAATCTAGGAATTTCTTCTCCAGATTTCTTAAAAATAATTCGTTCGTTAATTCTAGAAATTTACTGAAATATTACTTTAGATTTACAGAATTTTCCAGTAATTTCTTCTTTAATTTTCTTAATAATTCTAGTAATTTCATTTTTCACATACTTCTGATTATTATTTTTTTAAATTTCATACTTTATAGTATCGGTTTTAGGTCTCTAGAAATGTTTTTTACATGATTGGTATGAGTTTGATGTAAATCTATTGGAAATTCAGTCTTCCTTAGAAATTTCTAGAATTTTCTGCCAGAGGTCAAGATTTGTTTAAGTTTGGGTTTCTAAAATTCTCTGGAAAATTCATTTCTATATTTCTAAAATCAATTTTTTCCCCATTTTTCAAAATTTTTGAAAGAATTGTAGATTTTTCCAAATAATTATCTTTCAAACAGTAAGAAATTATTTTTTAATTTTTTCGAAATTTCTATTTCCGATCTTTTCGATTCTTTTAATGAATTTCTTCGAAATATATTCAGGTTACTAAAATTTGCATCATAATAAGATCATTTTTTATGAACTCAAGCCTTTCTTTTCCATATACAATCAAAACTTTTTTAAGATTTTATTGTTGCATATGTATTTTAAATTTTGTCATATAATAACAATGGATAAATAAATACTATCTATCTACTATCTAATTTTGTTGCATTTTTCTTCAAAAATGTTAGAATTTTCCAACAACTTTATTTACATATATGTAGTGTTTTATAAGAGACTCCAAGAATTTTCCAGTAATTTCTTACTTATTGCTATAGCAATTTCTCTTCTGAAATTTACAAGTTTTTACACCATTTCTTGCATTTTATAATAAGAAATCGTTTTAATTTGTTAGGACTTGTCTTTAAAATATTAGTATTTCCTTGCAATTTTAGTAAATATATCTAGAATTCTAAATTCTAGAAAGGGTTACTATTCTTCTTTATTTTTTTTTGTATTCGTATAAAATTGTTCGCAATTTATTACATTAGCTTATCAGAATTCTCGAATATTTGTTTTCTAAATTGAGAGAATTATAAATATTTTCAGAAATGTGTTTATGAAATTCTGTAATGATTTTTCTTTCGCCTAATTTTTTAGCAATTCATGAAATTACTTTATCTAATTCTTATCAATGAATTTTACTTCAAGAAATTTTTTTCTATAAAAATTTCTAAAGAAATCTATTTTCTTTTAGGTTTTCCTATTCCATAATATACAGTTTCTGTACATTATTTAGTTGCTACAATAACAGAACTAATTTATTTGTAGGACGTAATGGGTGTACATTTACTGTATTGTTAAAATTCTAAATTTTTAGAAATTTCTGTGAGGATTTTAGTATTTTCTGTGAGGGTTCTAGACTTTTCTGCCAAGGTTCCAGGATTTTCCAGCAAGTACTTTTCTAAATTTGCTTTGAATGCCTCTTTCAATAGGCGTTATTTTTTAAAGGTTTTTTTTAATATGCATTTTAAGTCCAAGATTATTGGACTAAAAGTTTTGCACTTATTACTTCTTACTTAACCTTCCGTGAAATATTTTTCTATTAATTGTATGACTAAAGAAACACTTGGTATGGTTTCTACTAGTCGTAGAGAAAAATAAAAACAGTTAAGCCATGTCCAGTGTTTTTAGTCATAAAAATTTAAGAATACTTTTTAATAATTTCTATACCAAATTATAAAAAATTTCAGATTATTTATCAGAATTATCTTCGATAACGTTCCAAAGTTTCTTTTTTATCTATTCGGAATTTACCAATAAATTTTACTCTATTTCTCTAAAATTTTCAAAAAATTTCAGTTTTGAATGAAAACTTTAGAATTTCAGTTCTCTACAAATTTTACAGAATTTCTTGTAACTTTTAATGATTTTTCATTGCTATTGTTAAAATACTTAAAAACTCTGATAAAATAAAAACTAAGACATAGTTTTTATTTCATCAGAGTATTATAGTATTTTATTTCTCTTACAAACCACAAATATATGATTTCCTAACAATTTTATTTCTAAATTACTTTCACTTTTTTTATAAATTTTACAGGATATTATTTTCAATGTTTGAATATTTTTTACGATCTATTATTTTGCCTTATAACAAATTTCTAATATAATTTTTATTTCTTTCAAATGCACAACATTTTTCTCGATGGGATATTAAAAAATATAAATTTTTAGAATTTTTCAGCAATTCCTTCTTAAATGTTTTCCGCTTTTTTAAAAATTAATTTTATCTTTTCAGAATGCTACACTGAGTTTTGTTTTATTTTTTCTTCAAAACTATATTGATATTTTTGACTATCTCCGAACTATTTTAAATTTTAAAATCCCAATATATTTTTTAAATATTTAACAACATTGCAGAATTTCGGGTTCTTTTTGGGAATTTTCCAAGAGAGATTGTCTCCTTTTTTTTCAAATATGCATACATTTCTCTAAGTTTTCCTAAAACAATTCTTCTCAACTATAGAAAATTTCAATGCATTCAAACTTGAATTGAATAATTGAATAATTGATTTGATCAAAGTTTTTCCAAAATTATAAGTAATTTTAGTTTTATTTTAGTCATTTGTATCAAATTCCCTTTTATATATCTTCTATATGTCTTTAGAAACATTTCAAAGTTTCTTTTTATCTATCTTTTCAATGTTTTATTTTTTTCTAAAATTGCGTAAATTTTCGATAGAAATGAATTTTTAAAAATCCGATACATTTTAAGAATTTTTTAGCAACTTCTCTTCTTGATTTCTTAAACTTGTCTGCAAAGTCTTTTCCACTCTTTGGAGAGATTTCTCCTAAAATTTTCGAGAAATAATTTCGACGACTCATTAATTTATTTTTACCAGAATGTTTTATTTTTTTTAAGATACAAACATAAATACGACATAAACATTTTAATACTTCCTCGTGCTTCTCTACCTGTTTATCGACTGTAGGTCTTTCATCTTGTTTTGGTTTTATTTTCCAGTAATTTATCTTACAAACTACAAGAATATTTTTGGAAGATTTTAGAACTTTCTTAAAATTTCTTCTTAATTTCTAAAATTTGCCAACAAAAAAGGATATCTTCATAGTCAAGTAAGGACCGACAAATCATTTTGTAAATATGTACTGTTATTTTAATGGTTATACCTTCATTTTTGTAATCTAATGCCCTAAAGTGGCTCACCCTATTCTTGACTTTCGCTTTCAGGTTTTGGGTGTCGATTTTAAAGGATAATTTGGTGTCAAATATAATTCCTAGATATTTGCATACAGGTGAAGGTGATATACGATGATTTTTTATGTTTAAGTAATATTTTAAAATTTCGTATTATATCTTTTCGACCATTTTACATTAAATTTCGTTACTTTCTTTAAATATTAATAAATATTTAGATGTTAGAAAAAATCAGTAACAACTCTTCCCAGCAATAGAAATTTTTAGATATAAAAAGAAACTTTTAATAAGATTTGTTCAATTTTTTGTAAACTATAGGAAATTTCAATAATTTAATTTTTTATTATTTCCTTGTATCTATTTGGAGTTTTGCATTAAATTCATTAAAGGCAAATTCAAATTTTCCAAGCCAATTAAATCAATATACTAATAAATAAGCTATCGTATTTATTAGAACTAACCAGTATTATAAAAATTAAACAAAATCTGTTTGGAAAATATTGATATTCGTCTTAAAATACATTAATGTAGATTTTTGACGAGTACCATTTAGTATATTTCTCCTTAAAACGTCCCATATTTCATGCACATCCGGAGCAAAAGGCGAACGAATTCCGGAAGTGCCTTCCGCAAACAGAACGCAAACAAATAATGCATTCGCGATTGCAACAAGTGCAAAAAAAGGGTTCAGCAAACTGGATTACAGTGCGCTGGATGGATGGTTTGATGGATTGTGCGAAAACATTATGCCGTTCTTGGAGTTTGACGCTAATAACCGGATCCGAGTCAGATGTTACATGATTAAATACTGTTATCAGAAACAACAGTAATACGTCAAGTGTGCAAACTTTGGATGATGAAGACGAAACGCGTAGAGAAGTGATAAATGAAAAAAATTTAGCGGACAGTTACAAAACTGTGAAAACTAATTATTTATTGATGTTAAACATCTCAAATAATGGCAATAATTTGTTGCAATTACTAAAAATGTATATATGGAAACTGCATTGGGATATAAGATATTTTATTTGGAGGAAACGATGGAGAAATTTACGTCTGACTAGGCAGAAGAACAACACCATTAAATATGACAAACGAGGCTTGCAAGGAACTTACACAATGCCTCATTAAGTTACTGCGTCAATAGTTTTCTTCTTGAATATTTGATTTATTGAGAACTATTCTAACATTCGTAATATAAATTGTGACAATTAATGATTATCTGTAACAGTTTTATATTAAATTATTAATAATAATAATAATATACACTTCATTCATATTAGGGCAAATGCATCACATTAAGATAATTAGAAAATTAATACGTTAAAAGCAAAAAAATGTTATTTAATCGACAGTGATAAACTGCAAACGTTTAGAATAAGTCCTAATAAATTGTAGAAATGATTAAAGAAAATTCGGTGAAATGAATGACAGTAAGTTAGAAAACTGTAACCTTCTAAGAAATTCCAGTACTCTCTAAATAAAATTGCAAACGGTACTAGAATTTTTTAAAAGAAGTCTAACTAAATTTGGCGCGATATACTGAAAATGTTTTAAAAGTGCCAATCACTGACTTTAACTCTTCTACTCTGATAAAATCAAATATAGATTGAAACCAGTCTATGGTTCTTGTTGATAGGTAACAATTCAACGAAACTTTAGAACTATCAGAGAAAAGAAAAAAAATATTGTAAATTACTCAACATGCTTGAAAAATGCTTGAAAATTGTGAAATTGCAGGAAATTTCAAAAAATCTCTCAAATAAAATGGTATTCCTAATAGAAGAAAAAATTTTTAAAAATCCTAAGAGTATAAAATAAGGAATTTTAAAAGATCAGAAGAGCAACATCAAAAAATTGAAAAAAAAATCCAAATGGAATTCTTGGAAAATTCGAATTTCATTATTATTCCCTGCCAACAGCAGTAACAGACCAAGTTTTATCTATTTTGGATCTCATCGGCGAAGCGCAGTTGAAGACAGTCGGTCATTGCTGTCTATTGTCACCTTTGTGGTAATATCTTGAAGAAAAATTAATGTGAAATTTCGTATCAATAAACAAGCTATCGTATAAAAAGCATTTCTGCAAACTACAAGAAGTCAAACAAATAAGGAACAGTAAGGAAGAAAATTCTATAAACCTGGAAAGGAAATTCCAAGACTTTCAAATAAAATTATTTGTGAAATAAACAGTTTTAAGCCAAGTTTAACAAATTTCTAAAAATCTTAGACAAAAATTATCTTCAATATTCTGTCTCCTGTCGTCTCACTTTTAGCAGTTGTCTTCTGCCACCTCTTAACTCTCTTCTATCGACTATCAATACTTGTTATTTTTTATCAGTTACCTTCCCTCATTTGTTAATTATCTTTTCTTATCTGTTAATTGTCTTTTACTACATGTCTATTGATGTCTGTCATCAATCAATCGATTTCAATATGCGCTAACTTACACTCTCTTATATGTCAATTATCTCTTACTATCTGTCAATTTTCTTCAATTGTATGTCAATTATCTTCTGCTGTTTGTCAATTGGTTTCTGCGAATTGCTTTCAAGTTTTTGTCAGTTAGCCTCTTTCTTCTGCGAATTGACTTCTGTCACTTGTTTATTTTTTAGTGTAATATTTCTCTTACCTTTAACCATCAATATTCCTTTTTTATGAATTGTCAATGGTTTTGAGACTTGTGTCAGTTGTTATCTCGATGATTAATTATATTATTTAGAAAAGTTAATTAGTAAAATGTTTCACAACAGGTTACGTGAGAATTTAATTCATTGTAATTAATTATATTGCACTATTTGTCAATTTTCATCAAA
Organism: Ontholestes murinus; assembly: GCA_963969525.1. Lineage (NCBI taxonomy): Eukaryota > Metazoa > Arthropoda > Insecta > Coleoptera > Staphylinidae > Ontholestes > Ontholestes murinus. Next base: position 9,333,951 of record OZ018397.1, read on the forward strand.
CAATTGTCTTCTGCTAACTTTTAACTCCCTGTCATCATCTATTAATTGTTTTTACAATTTTTTTACTCTTTAATCTGTCAATTATCTTCTCATATCTGCTAATTGTCTCTATCTATTAATAAATCAATCAAATTATTTCAATGTTCTCTTTCATATGTTAATTAACTATTTTCATGTGTCAATAGTTTCCAATCGCCCGTCAATTGTTTTTTGTCGTTTATCAAGTGCTTTTAATTGGTTGTCAGTTTTCTCAGTTTATTGTGTTGTGAATTGTCTTATATTAACTATTTATTAATATCTATCATCCTTTTGCATTTACTATTTTTTGTCAATTGCCTTCTATCATCTGTCATTTTGGTAAAATCCTTTGTCAGTCATCCTCTCTCATCTGTCAATTGTCTTCTATAACTATCTATTGAATTCTCTTACATGTCATTTAATTTCAATGTTTGGTAAATTGTCACCTCCCTCTTATCTTTCATTTTTTACGTTTTATTACTTTATCATGCAGAGTAGTTGATTTTTTTCCAAAAGTAATTTTTCAAAACTTTTTCTCCGACCCTGTACCTGTGTGTGATTTGGAACCATCCGTGTACCAGATCATGTTTGATTCTCTAAGGCTATTCCAGTCATTGCGGTATGCAATAGTGGCATTGAAGAGTGCATTTCAAGGTGTCTGACTATCATATGGTCTGACCTTATTTGCATTTGCAGGAGAGGTCCCCCTATATCTATCATAAGTCTTCTGGGTGGGGTGTCAACTTTTACTTTGACCATTGCTAGCTGCAAGAGTGCTAGTCTTGCCTCTTGGTGTGATGTCTAGTAGCGTCTCCATTGCTGCAGTGGGCATGGTTCTTATAGCCATAGTAGGGGCTATAAGAATCATGCCCACTGCAGCAATGGAGACGCTACTAGATGCAAGTCTTTGGACCTAGCTGAAGATTTGTATTGTTGTGTTGCGTGGCCACCACCCCAAAGCAGCATATATTATTTCGGGCCCAACCACTCTGGTGTACAATCAGTATACCATCCCTGGTTTGAGCCGCCATTGTCGGTCGTCTAAATACCCGAAGGGTAATTTTCGATTTACGTTTAACTTTTAAAATGTGCGAGGTCCAGGTGAGTTTGGAGTCAAAAATTGCTTCTAAGTACTTCACATCACCCGACAATTCGAGGTTCTCACTATTTATAAGGAGGGGTCCTAGGCTGTCCAATTTCTTCCTGCATGTGAAAGTTACAAGGGTGATTTTAGAGGGTGAGACTTTCAATCCTTCTCTAGCACACCATTTGTTCACCACGTTCAATGCTCGTTCCGTGAGCTCTTTGATCGTGTTGAAGTTTCCCTCAACGAGAATGACTAGATCGCCTGCGTATCACAGGGAAAATATTCTTTGTTGTTGAGTTCCACTAATAATCCATCCATGATTAAGTCCCACAACAGGGGCGAGAGAAATCCTCCTTGCCGACAACCGCCGGCAAACCTGAATGTTAGTGTCTGGTTAGCAAATTTAGTATACTAGGTCTATAAATATGAAACCGTAATTTGTCCAAAAATATCGCGTCATTGGCGCCATTTCCTTGTTGACATCTCTGACAAAGATTTTCAACTCACAAAAATGCAAGTTTCTTATAACAGCATAGCTTGTAATAGCTTTGAACATGTCTAATTGTGTACCTGGAAACTATGATTTGCGGACAGCATTAATTTTCTGTTACCAATTGAAGAAAACTGCTGCAGAATCGCATCTAATGCTTTTCGAAGCTTAAGGTGAGCATGCCCTTGGTAAATCACAGTGCTTTGAGTGGTTTAAAAAATTCAAAAGTGGCGATTTTGACGTGAGAAACGAAGAACGTGGAAGACCAGCGAAACAGTTGGAAGACGGCATATTGCAAGCATTGTTGGATGACGCTCAAACGCAACAACAACTCGCGGATCAATTAAATGTGACACAAGAAGCCGTCTCCATACGTTTAAAAGCCATGGGCAAGATCTAAAATATGGGAAAATGGGTTCCACATGAACTGAATGAAAGACAGCAGGAAAACCGAAAAACCACTTGCAAATTGCTGCCCGACAGGTACAAAAGAAAGTCATGCGATGAAAAGTGGATATATATTGAGAATCCTAACGTGAAAGATCATGGGTAACACCAGGAAAACCATCGACATCGACTGCAAGACCAAATCGATATGAACGGAAGATAATGCTCTGTGTATGGTTGAATATTATGAGCTGCTAAAACCTGACGAAACCGTTAATACTGAACGCTACGGACGACAAATGATCGATTTGAATGAAGCTTTACGTGAAAAACGACCAGAATATCAAAAAAGGCAACACAAAGTGATTTTGCTTAATGATAACGCACCATCGCACACAGCAAAACTGGTCAAGGAAACGATTGAGGCGTTTAGTTGGAAAATACTTTCGCATGCGACTTACTCACCAGACTTGGCTCCAACCAACTACTACTTATTTGCAGAGATGGGACACGCACTTGCCGAGCAGCGCTTTACTTCTTACGAAAATGTACGAAAATGGCTCGATGATTGGTTTGCCTCAAAAGAGCAACAGTTTTTTTTGCGTGGCATCCACAAATTGTCAGACAGGTAGGAAAAATGTATAGCTAGAGATACTTCGAATAAAATATTTTTTATCATTTTCATACAATAAACGTGTATTTTCTATACAAAAATTCCGGTTTCATATTTATAGACCTGGTATATCATCCTTTGTCTTACTTTCTTTTAGCATGCAGACAATCCGCCTGCAGTTAGTTTATTTCAACCCCGCTTCCTCAATGCAGCATTTAAGGAGTTATAGTATGTGTTATCAAATGCGCCTTCTATAATCTAAGAAGGCAGCAAGTAGAATTTCTCTGTTTTCCAGAGCAGTTTCTGCACTCCTTGTTAGTCGGCTGAGAGCTATCTTTGTAGATTGATCTGAAAGGTAGGCATATTCATCTTAAGATAGTGGAAAAGTCACCAGTATCCCCTCTCTAATATGCCTATTCATAATATTTTCCATTGTCTTCAGTACAAAAGACATGAGGCTAATGGGCTTGTATGACTTTGTACGGGAATAGTCTTCGGTAAGAAGATCCACCCTGGTAAGCCTCCATATTCTCGGCAGATATCGCAGGGCCATACTGGCTCTTAAGGTTTCCCAGAGCCTTCGCTACAGAAGTTCGGATCCCTTTTGTAGCATGATTGGTAGTATTCCATCAGAGCCTGGTTCAAATGAGTTTATTGCCCATTTAACCCTGTCATAGGTGATGAATCTCCTGGCGGTCTGCCAGTCTTCCTTGGATGTATTGTTTCTTGTTGCATCCCAAGTCACTGAATGGCCCATCATAGATTTCCCCTCCTGGGAACTGTACCCATAGAAGTTCATCAAAGTTTTCTTGTCGTTTTTAGTATGCCCTCTGTCAGCTAGTTCTATAGTTTGAAGTGAATTTTGGGAGTTCTTCGAAAAGATCTTATACAGTCTGATACTGTCTGGGACAGATTAGATGTCCTCACAGTCTCTCCTCCATGCTGATCTTCGAGCCTTCCTAAGTGCTTTGTTTTATTAGGTCAGGGAGTTCTTATAAACCTCCCATGAGTTCGTAGCTTTTGCTACGTTGAATAGCTTTCTTGCCTGCTTTCTCTTATTGTCAAACGCACTGTTCCACCATGACATTTTCCTGGTGATACGACTATCAATAAGAAGGCAGTTATCATTATACGTCGAAATCATAGCTTCTGCAGTTTGCTCTGCCATGATCTCCACCTCTAGGTTATTGCTTACCGCTCCAGAGTTACTCATCAGATTGTGGTCTAGCTTTAATATAAAGGCTCCCCAGTCTGTTCTACGAAGGTTGCATTATTTGTCTTAAAAAACGAAACTGGTGTACCCAATGTAATGAAATATAATGCAGCGGTAGACTGAGAGGGTGGACAAATAGAGATGGAAATCTCCATAAAAATGCTGCGTCATTACACACAAAACTACTTCTGATTGGATAATTTTCGCACGAAAATGGTAAGTTTAAGTAAAACGTATATGATTTTCAAAGTTCGATATTTCTAAAACAGTTAAGTTTAGCTTTATGATGTGCTATACCAATTTTATATAGAATTTCGAGATGAATTGAAATATGGAACAGTATACGCGGTGTCCCATTAAAAAAGCAAGTTTATTGCATCCTGACTTTTCAACTGATCCTGTATACTTAATTTATCTTTATTCTAGTAGTTTTTAAAAAACCCTAAAACTTTTGTATCTTAACATTTTTTGTTAGCTCTCTTACTTTAGGAGATATTCGACCGTTTACATACATATCAGCGATCCTGTATAAATCAGGGGATCGTCATTTATTTCCTAATTATAGACCTAAGACAAGTTAGTAGCGGATAAAATATATTGGGTAGCTAGATTAGTTTTGTCAAGCAGGTAGCATGGGTTTACTCCTAAACGGTCAACAGTGTCAAACCTTCTCTGTTATAATCAATTTCTTTTGGACGCAATGGAAAATAAGAGTCAGGTGGATTCCATTTATTTAGACTTTTCGAAAGCCTTCGATAACATATTATTGCATAAAATCGCATCTTTAGGCTTCAAAGAACTAACTGTTCGATGGTTGTCTTTTACAAAAGGTGAGAATGAATAACTTTGATTCCAATCCAATTTCCGTTACTTCTGGGGTGCCACAAGGAACGCGCGGTGGTCCAATTCTGTTCTTGCTCTTTGTAAATAATATAGAACATGTCGTTTCGAGTTGTGAAATATTATTATATGCTAATGACATAAAACTCTTGAAATCAATTTAATCAATAGATAATTGTATTCTCTTACAGAAAGACTTGAGCAGAATTGATGAATGGTGTAATTTGAACATTACATTTTAAATACGGAGTGTAATTTAATTTCATTCTCTAGAAAGAGGGAGGCAATTGACTTTCGATATAGCATCAGACATAATATTATCCATAAAGCGACGGAGATTAAGGATCTCGGAGTTTGACAACAAATTAATATTTAATTCTCACGCTTCGGTTGAAAATATGGGGTTTTGATTGGATGATATGTAAAGGTATGGGTCCTATTTGCTTACAAAGTCTGATTTGTGCTCTACTTCGTTAAAATATGCAGAAATTCTTTAAATACGTATAAAAAATTGCTGAAAATGACTAGAATTATTTATAAATACTAAAAAAATCCTCGCTTTTTTGATGATAAATTCATATAGTAAGAAGTAATCAAAGATTGCAGAAAAAAATTATGGAAATCTAAAGAAAATTATTAATAAATGCATTGAACCCCGAAGAAGTTTGAGAATTTCTACAGAAGAAGTTTTTGAAAAAATAATTTTTGATAATCTGGAAAGGAAATTTCTTGATTATTCTAAAATCTTTGAACAAAAGTCACGCTAATTGGAAATTTCTGGAAAATTCCTTTAATGAATGCAATAATGAAAATTTATTTAAAATTATTTCTGAAAGAGAACGATAAGGTAAATTAGTAATTGTTATCAACTGGTTTGACTTGTTTCACAATTTTTTTATTTATTTAACATAACCCTGACTATTTCTGGAAGAGAAATTGCTAGAAATTTCCATTACCCTCTGATAAAATCGGAATATTTAACTAAAAATTCATGGATAATTTCTTTAAGATGAAATAAAAATAGTGGAAGATGGTCAAATTGCTAAACAAAAGCAAAGAAACTTAATAATTCCAGAAATAAATGTGTAGACCTCCAAAAGAATATCCCCGCAATTTAATAGACGCATTCGTCGTATAATAAAGAAAGTAATTTTTAAAAATTGATCCTCGCAAAAAAACTATTTATAAATTTTAGGACCTTTCAGAAAATTCTTGACTTTTTAAAAATGTGATAGATGACAGAAAATTTTAGAATTTTTTTTAAAAGTTCAAAATAAAGGAAACTGAAAATACTAACATTTTTGAAGAGAAATTCAATAAAACTTAGAAATTCATAGAAATGAGGTCTAGTAAATCCAAAAAATTCTAAAGAAAATCAAAGGAAATTTATCGCTTATTTGAAAAGAAATTCATAGAGATTTCTGTTAAATCAAAACCGGAAATAGTAAAAAATTAGAAGAAAAATTGCTAATCATTCTAATAATCTAGAAAAAAAAATATAATTCTAAGAAACTTCTGAAAATTTGGTAACAAAATTCTAGTAAGGTAAAAGTTTCTCAAAAAATTAACAAATCATATTGGTTAAAAAATTTTGAAAAAAGTTCAACAAAATGAAGAAGTATTTTTTCGCCTAGAGTATAGAATCAATTTTCTTCTAACATTTGTTTTATTTTCCTGACAAACATCTTTGTGGATAGATCTTTGATATTAACTGGTAACTTATTGAATATCTTTACACTCTGGACTAGAAAAGAGTTGTGGTAGAAGCTATGGTAATGCTTAGGAAGTTTTAGTTATTCGTACGTGTGTTATAACTATGCTCTGTTTTATGTTTATTAAAGAGATATAGATAATTTCTCACAAATTTTAGTGTTTCATATATATACAAACTTATAATAAGCATGATTTTTTGTTTTCTTATTACAAATGGCACTTATAAGCCTTTTTTGACCACAGATTTTTTGAAGATTTTGGGTCGTTGTACAAGCCCAAAATTTTGAATATAGTTCTTTAATATGAATACGCTATTTTAAGTCATTCTGTACCACTATACGCAAAAATTTTATATGATCAGTTTCATTAATAACTGCATTATTTAATAAAGCGTTTGTTTATCCCATTGGGATAGTTATTCATAGTAAGCCAAGAGTTTAATTCGAGTACGGATTGATTTGCTGCTCGGTTTAGATTTTGCATGCATTGCCCTTCCACACTAACTGTTGTATCATCTGCAAACATGGTCAAATGAGCATTAATAGTGAGTGGCATATCATTGACAAATAATAGAAACAACAATGGTCCCAAAATACTCCCTTGCGGTACACCAATTTATTTTATCTTTAATGTAGCAACTTGATATGTGTTTCCTATTAGATAGATATGATGAAAACATGTTAAAACAGTTTCCCCATAGACCATAAGATCTTAATTTACTCAGCAAAAGATCGTGTGGTACACAATCAAACGCTTTTGAAAAATCGATCCCACTACATTCAATATATCGTTACAGTTTTCAGTATTTACTGAAACACCCGCATTGCCGATTTTACTGAAATATTCATTAATTGAATTAATTATCTCTTGCGGTTGTTCAATTTTCTGTTCGTTTGTGTCATATACATAGCTAAGTGACTTGTGCATATATGTTTGTCCCTTTTTTGCTTTTAGAATATTCCATAATTCTTCATTCATTTCTCGAATTATTTATGCGATTTGTGTTATTTTTTTTTATTTCTGTTTGTAAGGATGATGTGTAGTGTTTCTTTGCAGTCTTGTAAGCAGAATAAGTTTGTTCATATTTATAGTTGCGATAGATTTGGTAATAAAAATCTACTTTATTTCGTAATTCGTTTATATTTTATGTAAACAAGGGTTGTTGTTTTCTAAAATTATTTGTAGTTTTGTCTTTAATGGGACAGCATCTATTAAACATTTAAATAAATATCTTAAAACATTCATTAAAATATGGTAGAGCATCTTTGAAGTATGTTTCTAATATATCCCAGTTTATTGCTGCAACTTCATTATTCAGTGCATCTAAAGTAATTGAGTTGACCATTCTAGTTTTTGTTAGTTTTTGGAGGTGCTTAAGATATCACATCTGAATTTTAAAATTTGATCCAAGTGATCGGATAAATGGGTCTAAAATACTTCTGCGCTTATATAGTGAATGTTGTACTTGATTTGTTTTGTACACAAAAGTTGATTTTGGCTTTCTATTGGTAATTTTCTTCTTCTGAGTTTTGTTCATTGGGTTGCTGGTTGATGGCATTATTTAGCAGGTTTCTTCAGATTCTATTAAATCTGTAGTAGTCTGTCTGTCATTGGAAAAATTTGGTGGCATCTCTTGGCGAATAGATGCACTATTATTTTGTTTACATACGCAGTATTCTGTTTTGGCATTGAATTTATGTTCTAAGTCGTTTAACTTTAGTTTTAGTTGAACATTTTCTCTTAGTAATACGGCCTTTTCTTCCATCTCCCTAACTAATTTTCTTAGTATGCTGTTGTCCCTCTTAAGGGTACTCACGGTTTCCGAATCATCCCATGAACCATCCACAGAATGGGTGGAACGGCTTCTGGCAGTGCTTACAAGCTTCTGCATTCACAACTGGATTTTTACACTTGCTACATTTGCTAGTGCTCTCACTAATTTGACCAACGATATCATTTACCATCGTCGCCATAATTTACTCTTTACACTTTTAGAGCTCTCAAATAGAATTTTCGCAATTTAGGAATGATATTTCTGTATGTATTTTTTTTAATAATACAACCTTCTTAGACAATTCTAGATATGTGTAAAGGAAATTGTTGAAACTACAATAATTTTTTAAAAGAATTCCAACAAAGTACTGGAGCATATTTGTTTTATTTTTAAAGAAAATTGCAACAAAATGAGGTAAGAAACACCTTAAAAATTACATTAAGAGGTTGTTATTCCTAGCAGCAGTATATTTGAAGGGAAATTAATGTTTGAAGAATATCCCTGATAAATAACTAGATGGATGAAGTGAGTCTGCAAATGAAAATTGTATATAACGTACATTCAACCATTTTTCAGTTAATTTTACAGAAATAAATACGTTCAAACTGGTATTGCTTTGATAGCCTTGCTATTTGTAAGACGCAAATTACTTTTTGCATGTCGAAGTATTAGCCAGAGAAGTGGTTGTTTCAACAAGTTATTTGTTTTTCGTAGTCTTAATAAGACTCATTTGTTGTAGATTTACGAAATATTTTCGTGTTTTTTTTAATTATTATGAAATGGAATGTTTTATATTATCCTACATTTGAAATATATTTAAGTTAAAATTAATTGAAAAGTATTGCCATAAACAAAAGCTTTGATTATAAATTTTACTGATTAATATATTCTTTAATTAATAGCCTTATTTCAGAAGTAATTTAATGATTACGAATCTCAACATTCGAAACTATGATAATGATATAAATTGCTTCAGTAATATATAGTTTGTTTAATGGGAATTACTGAAACTGACCCATTTCGAATAGTGTTCGAGCGTGTCTCGTTTAATTGTGAGACTAATTGTGCTATTTGAAATTAAAATGTAATTAAACCGCGGTATTTAATTATTCCGACCGCCGACTACCGAACGGATGCCGCCGGGCCACAATTAAAAATTGCACCTGAATATTATTATCATCCCGATCGCTTAATTAAGGCGCACAAATCAATTGCGGTTTGCTGGAATTCTATTACGAAATTCACTATGCTGAATACTGTATTATATTATTCCATTCCCATGGCTGCACACGAATAAAATACCTATATAGAATTAAATTTAGGAAAATATGATACTGCACGTTAAATTTTATCATCATCTGCTTTCTTTACGTGAATTAATGCGAGAAAATTGCGAACGGAATTGCTGAAGAATTTCAATCAGATTTAATGAAACCTGATGTAGAGACTAGAGGCATTAAATGAAGTTACCTTCGTTTTAATCTCGTTTGATGCACAAAGGATTTTACGAAACTATGCCGAATACTTTATAAAATAGGGATTTTATAAAACAATTTCGGTTTTGATTAAAAAAAAGGTAATTAGATACATTCACTTGCTAATAAAAATGAAGATTTCTTTAGAAATTGTACTTAGAAACAGGTAAAATAAAAAAACAAAATTTAAGAAATCCTACCGACTGCGCCAAAAAAAATATTTTTAAGAAATCCTACCGACTGCGCCAATTATATTATGTTTTTGTGCAAATGAACTAAACAAAATAAAATTTGTCTTATGATGCTACAATAAATTGTACTTTGAATAAATACATTAAATTAATGAATATAATTATAATATTAATTATGCATGCTTTCACTTCGTAATACATTTACATAAAATAAATTAACTTTCTTGGTATCACTTCTTTAATTACACTTGTAATTATAATTTCGACAACTTTAGCTAGTGTAATTAAAGAAGTTAATTATTGTATTTATTTTGAATTAACATCTAATCATCTGTTATGACCGCTAGGTTACTTATTTGAATACCTAAATCCACGAATGTTTTGGACGAAGTTGTACAGGAATATCTACTCGGGATGGAATTTACTGAATTTGATTTTTGGCCGAAGTGCACGGACGGACAGACACGATTTCGCCATTACCTGATTTATTTACATTAATAAATATGCAAACCGGTTTTAAACAAATACAGGCGTACATGTACGGACGCAGAGAGCGCCCCCTAGGTTAACGGCAAAATAAACAGCGGCCGTTCGTCCGTTCCGGCCAAATGACAAATTAAAAAGTGGGCCCGATGCGCCATGCAAAATTTATTATTTCGATGCGTCGATTTATTTAAATAAAAACGTCACGAAATTCGCAGCATACGTCCGCAGCGCTCCTATTTTTTTTGTACATGCACTAAACTAACTCTATTATACAGTAATTTGTTGCATGTGCGACTGCTCGAAAATTTAGCAGTTAAAAACATCGTTCATTCGGTAATTCGTCCGGTTTACTGTTGAAAAATTGGAGTGATTGCGAAATAATTATTTGAAAAATTAATACTGATACACTAATTTATTACAGGTTGGCATACTGGTATTAATGGCAGTGCTCATTTTATTTATTAGAATCCCGCATAAATTTCTCGAATTCCAAATAGAAAGAGGAACAAAGAATTTTTCTGCAATTTCTTCAGATTTTTGCAAATTTTTAACATATCTGTGTTTCTATCACTTTGCTAAAATCTTTGAATTTAAGCACTTTCCAGAAATTTCGTTACAATTTATAGGCAATAATAAACAACAGAACGTACAATACGTGACGTACTGACATTAATGACGGAACTCATTTTCTTTGTCACTGATTATCAACAGCTATTTTTTTATGTATCTTTTCTTGAATAAGACTTGTAACTTCATCCTTCTAAAACATGTTCTTTTCATATAATCGATACTTGTTCTGCTACTCTCTTGACGGAACCAAATTTTCAAATTAGGAGAAGTAAAACTCTTGTTATGTTCCAAAATAAAAAAAATTAACAAGAATTTTACTTCTCCCAATTTGAAAATTTGGTTCCATCAAGATATTATAGGTCTTAGAATATTTACATTATATTAAGTAAATTATTATTTAAATTAATGCAGGCCCACAATGTGATCCTTGGGGTGCCCCAGATTAAAACTCGAATATTTTCGAAAATGAATTTATGATACTGACATTGCGTAGGAAAAGTTTTCGATAAAACTAAATGCTAAAACAGCATTGAGCCAATCCCCAAAACAGCAAATGTATACAGAATAGTTCAGTATCTAGTATGATCTATAGAAGAGTGTTTTTCACCTGAAGAAACCCATGGTGAGGCCAAAGAATTATAATGAATTTTAAATAAAATACTTGAAAATCAAAAATGTTTTATTAATAAAGCATTAAAGAAGTAATTTTAAGAGAGGATAAATCAAATTAGGCTGAATAGTTATAGAATATTTCGCTATTTTAAGAGATATTAATAAAAGTAGTTTGAATTCCTGGAATTGCTGAAAATTGTAAAAATAAAAATCTGAAAGTAAAAATAGTAGAGAATTTCAAATTCTCACTTTCTAGAAGAAATAGTTTGGGAGAATTCTGAAAAATCTGCTACCCACCCACCCTACATATACCTGATAAGTTTAATTGCTAATCGTTGTTGATTTTCCTGCTAAAAACATGGAAATCGATTATTATTTGAAAAATGTTCTTTTTTGTGGAATCTTTATTTCCGATAGTATTTCTTCTGCTAATGTGAAATGTTCTGTCCACATAAGTAGTTTTGAAAAGAAACATAACTATTTAAAATAATCATGAAGAGACAAGAAAAAATTTCTTTTTATACGCCTGAAAAATTAAAAAAAGGAAACGCGCGCACATATGCATACAACAAATATATGATGAAAATGGGTTAATATGGGTTAATTTAAGAAATATTCCTTTGATGGATATGTTTTCTTAATTTATCATTGAATGATCTCAAATAATATCGAAAGATTGTTACATGATTTTTAATGGTCTTGAAAACTATTATAATTATTTTGACTAGCCACCAATATCCTTGAATGATCTGATAATAAATAAGTTTGCAAGGATTGTATGAATGGTACTTTGATAATCTCAGAAGGATTCATACAACTTTATATCATGGGATGGTCTCAAATAATCTTGAATTAGAATTAGCTAACCTTGAATAATCGTTACGACCATTTGTATTTTCCTTAGATATCATTAGATGGCATTAAATAATCATTAGATAATCGTCACATAACCTTCAATAATCTTGAAAGAACTTGTGGTTTATTTAAATAACTTTGGATAACGGACTGATGACCTTAAATGATCGTGGTGTGTTTATCAATACTTCCAATGAAATGATCTCTAATAATCATTGGAAGGCTTTAAATATCCACTTGAGAATCTTGAATAATCGTCAAATGGCCTAAAATAATAAGTGATCCTAAAAATCATGGGGTGTTAGTGGTTTTAAACTTTCACATCAACTTCTTTAAAAGACCATTTTATTAACACAGTCTTAATTTTGAATTATTATTATTAGTGACAGACATGTCATTAAAATATGTCTAATAAAAGACTAAAATATGCTTTATTCAAGCATTATAATTATAAAACGGTAGTAGAGATGGTATTCTGAAGAATTAAAAATGGTATATAGTATTGAGTTTCATGTAGAGAATTCCGCCCATCCTCATTTTGACTAAAATTATATTTATAAGTATATTTTCATATTTTATAATATAAATCTTGTTTTATTTTGTTAAGAAGGAGTAGTAAGACATTCATAAATAAATAAATTAGGTGAGTTTAAAAAATCTTCTAATGACCATTGGATAACCTTGAATGATCGTCAGATAATCATAATAAATTTTGAATGACCCCCCTGATAACCTTGAATAGTTTTTAAATCATATTCAACTATAAATGATAATTTTGTGAATTTGCAAGAAATATAACGTTGATGACTTTAGAGTTTTGTAACAGTCATTCAAGGCGAGATTATTTGAAAGATTACTTGACAGTCTTGAACGACTCTTACATGATGTTTAATGGTCTTAAACAATTATTGAATAATATAAAATAACTTCGAATCGTACGTTTATCCTTAGTGTTTGAACGTAAATTTTAAAATACCTTCAAACAAAAAAAGGCATTTTAATATTCAGTAGTAGAAGTAGTTGTAGTGTTTTGGCTATCGACCACGTGGTTCTTCCGCCATGTGTCATTTGTTTATTTATGTATATGTGTAAATGAGCTTGTTACTTCAAAGGATCGCCCCGTCACTATGTTTTAATATTTAATTTCAACTTTCAAAAATTTGTAATTGTTTGAAAACATAATTCAATATTAATTAATAAAGTACTAAGTTGGGAATATTTATTTTTCATCAATTTCAACCCGTAATTTTATTTCTTGTTTAAAAAATCATATTTTTGTTCAGAATTTAATCAAAGTTTATTTAGTTTTCGTCTGCTTATTAATTAATATTTTTTGTAAATGTAAATATTCAACTATATTTTTTGAACAAATTACTTCTAATTAAATTTTAATTATTTTTTAAGGAAGGTTAACTGCTTTATTCCTTTTTTTTAAACACAACCATAGTCAAGTAGTGGACGGCAGATCATTTTATATATTTTAACAGCTGTTCTTGTGTTTATACCACTGTTTTTATACGTTAAAATTCTAAAGCATATTGCTCTAGAAGTAATCTTACCTCATATGATGGCTGTATGTTTTTTAAAATTTATTTTTTGACCGATAGTTATGCCCAAGTACTTAACAGAAGCTGTGGGAGGGATCATAGGATGGACTTTGTAAGGTGAGTTATTGGGACGATGGTAAGGAATTAGGAGCTGTGATTTGTGGGGATTGATTTTAATGCGCCATTTTGAAAACCATCTTTGATGGGAGTCAATAAGTTCTTGGAGGAATTGAAGGGCTTATAATAGTGTGGGAGCATGTGTGATTAGAGCAGTGTCGTCTGCAAATTGCAGGAGGTGTTTGGATGGATTAAAGTAGAGACGATGAGGATTGTAGACATCAGCACAAAAAATGTTATATAACAGAGGCGACAGGGGAGAGCCTAGAAGGAGTACTGAGGATCTTTAATATTCGTCAAAATAATGAATTACCTTAAATATCTTCCGATGATATTATGATATATGTTATATTATACTGTATAATACTACATTAGTGATTTTACTGCATTTATGATCAATTAATAGTGCATCAAATATTATCAAGTATTTTACATCGCTGAATACAACTATATATGTGTTTCATATATTAATCACAGGGTAAGGTTTTAGTTTTTAACTTATTTATAACAATAATCGTTATATTAAAACACTTAACCTATAATTCACTACCTTTGTTAATTTCTATAAAACCTATTTCCGTGGCCCTCTTTGTATTGTCTATAGTTAGTCACTACTATAGGCCCAGTAGTGTGAAGTGTGTGCCCTTGTCAAACCCTAAAGTAATTATTTATAATCAGTAGATTTTGTTTACATCGATAATGCAGAACTCTACTAATATGAAATGTGTCTGCTGTGATAAAGATGTCACCCTAATTAATTCAGTAAAATGTTTTATGTGTAATAACATTTATAGTAATATATGCGCTAACATATCTTCCAATGAAACTAAATCCTTAAGATCAAAGAAGAACTTTAAATGGACATGCACCGCATGTTCAAATGTTGAATTTATGGATCACTTTAATGCGCTCAAGGAAATGATTGCAGATATGCAACTTCAAATACGCGAACTAACAAAGACAAGCTCAGATATCGGCTCAAATAATAAAGAAGAAATAATGGATGAAATTTTGGAAGAAGTAGACGAGCAACGGCGCCGAGAATGTAACATTATTATACGAAATTTACCAGAATGCATTAATCGTGAAGAAGATATGAAAGCAGTAGACCATATAATTCGCCAAGTATCCGATGGAGTGGATTATGAATTTAAATCATTTCGTATTGGATTGAAACGACCGAATGCGCTGCCCCGTATGGTGAAAGTTATTTTTAAGGATAACCTAACTGCTAAAATTGTACTGAATAATGCTAAACTACTTCGTAACGCGGAATCATATAAGAATATATATCTAAACAAAGACTTAACACCTAGACAAAGTATTAAACGTCGTAAAATTATTGATGAATTTAAAGAACGTAAAAATAATGGTGAAAATGTTGTGCTCAAATATATTGACTGGCTACCCAAAATAATTACTCAAAAAAACTAATGCACACCTCTTCGCTTACTTCACCATCATTTTTATGTTATTATCAAAACGTTAGAGGACTTAATACCAAAACTGTCAAATTTTACAATAACATTCTTTTGTACGATGAATTGGATATAATTATGCTGACAGAAACATGGGCTAATTCTAGCTTACATAACTCCGAACTGTTTCCACCAAATTACAATGTTTTCAGAAGCGATCGGCGATGCGGCCGAGGTGGCGGTGTTCTCATCGCGGTGAAAACAACATTTGCAACGACTGTCATCAATCTTCCATACGAAATGTTACCTTTAAATATAGATATATTAACAATTCGTTTAACTAAGGATGGTGACACTTTAACTGTTTCAATAATTTATATACCTCCTCAAACACCTCTAAATGATTATGAAACTGTTTTTAACTTTTTAGAGAATTATTTACCTGATAAATATCATCTTATTGCAGGCGACTTCAACATTCCTGAGTATTTATCCAATCAATGTAATAAGTCTTTATTAGTATCCAACTTTGCAAATTATATGTCACTTTCTCAAGCAAACCATATTCTTAATTCATCACACAGGCTTCTGGATTTAATTATGCATTCTAATTCATTTAATTGTATTGTCAAACACTCAAATTATTGTTTACTTAACGAAGATCATTATCATCCTGCGTTAGAATTCACATGTAACTTTTTTCGAACAAATGAAAAGGAATTGTTGTCTAATGTTAGGACTTTTAATTTTAGAAAGGCCAATTTCCCTTTACTTTATGAAGAAATTTCTAAAGCTAACTGGGTGTCTGTATTGCGATGTATCTCTCCTGATGATGCGTGTTCTCATTTTTATAACGTATTGAATAATATATTTGACTATACTGTTCCAAAAACAATAAAAAAACAAGTTAAGTTTCCTACATGGTACTCCTCAGTTACAAAGTCTAGCATACGTGAAAAAAATCGATTAAGAAAATCACTTTTAAAGCGCAATTGTCATTTGAACAGACTTAAATTCACGGAATGCCGCCGTAGAGTAAAGTTTAATATAGAAGCTGACTACACTAAATATATAGAGTGCATTGAAACTAATGTTAAAAATAATCCAAAGCAACTATGGACATTCATCAAACGACAAAAAGGAGTTCCGCGCATTCCGGCAAATATGTATTATAATGATAAATTATGTTCAACACCAGAAGAGATATCTACATCTTTTGCTCAGTTTTTTTCGTCAACGTTTTCGCCCCTGACTTGTAATCACTCTTGTATAAATTTAAGCACGGATATCTTGCCCACTCTAGCTATCAAACGTATTACATTAAATGATGTCCATGAAGCTATAAAATCTTTGAAATCTAACTTCACATGCGGGCCCGATAATATACCAGCCATTATTATTAAAGATTGTGCTAAAGCATTAGATGTACCACTATTGCATATTTTTAATCTCATTCTAACATCATGTACTTATCCTGATTGCTGGAAACGCACAAAAGTTATACCTCTTCACAAAAAAAATGAGATTAATAACATACTACATTACCGCGCTATAGCTTTAATTTGTAATTTCTCAAAAATATTTGAAATAATCATTAATGATATAATTTACCAGCATGTTAAACCTAAAATTTCAAATAATCAGCATGGTTTCTTAAAAGGCAAATCAACAACGACGAACTTATTAAATTTTGTTGATGATATTTCTTGCAATCTTGAAAATCGTTATCAAACAGATGTCATATATACTGATCTAACCAAAGCTTTCGACAGAGTGTCTCACAACATATTACTAATGAAATTGTCAGCTTTTGGACTCAGTTATAATCTCTTGAGCCTTATTTCTTCATATTTATCAAATAGAAAAAAACGTTGTGTGGTGTCATGGTTTCAAATCTTTTGAATATGCTGCTACTAGTGGGGTTCCTCAAGGGTCCAATTTAGGGCCCTTGTTTTTTCTACTGTATATAAACGATATTCCCAAACTGAAATCAAATTACCTTATGTATGCTGATGACATTAAAATTTATCATAAAATTACTAGCATAGCAGATTGTGTCACTCTTCAACATGACATTTCATTATTAGTCGATTGGTGTATCAAAAATAAATTAGAGCCTAATACTAATAAATGCAAAGTTGTATCATTTAGCAGAAAACACAGTAACTTACTTTTCAATTATAAAATTCTAGATTCAACATTAGAACGTGTTACTAGCTTTAACGACCTTGGGATACTTATAGATAATAAGTTATGTTTCAAAGATCACTTTCAAAAGATAGTTTCTGACTGCCAAAAGATTCTTGGATTTATCTTACGAAATACCAAAATGTTTATCCATCTTGAACCACTAATTGCCTTCTACAACAGTTTTATAAGTAGTAAACTCGAATACTCGTCGGTCGTGTGGAGTCCGTATTATAATGCAAACATAAATGCTCTTGAAAAGGTTCAACGTAAATTTTTAAAAACCCTTTACTTTCGCAAACATGGTACTTATTTACTGCATAACTTTGACTATCCGGGTCTCTTGGACGAGTTTGGATATCAAAGCCTTGAAGCACGTCGTATCATTTCTCAAATTGTATTTGTTTATAAGTTATTAAATGGACAGATATCGGACGAGACGTTGTTATCCAAACTAAACTTTTATGTGCCGTCTAATAGATCTCGTCAGAGATATCTTTTTTATTTGGATAATTGCAAAACTAATTATCGGTTACACTCTCCTATCTATTCGATGTGTTCTTACGTAAATAAATATTGCTATGACCTTGACCTTTTCAGCGATACTTTAAGTAAAATAGTAAATACAGTTTCTCTCCTTTTGGACAGTTCTGTTTTCCTTTGTTTCATAATTTGAAACATAATAAGTCTGTTTGGTAACATAGTTTGTTTTTGTTTTCTAAATATCAAGATTTTTTTTAAATTTTCAATTCAATTCAATTTTAATTTACAAATACCACTTTGTTACATAAAAGCTGTATGATGATTACTGTTGTACCGACAATTCCCAGCCTCCATCGCCAAACGTTTCAGACCCAAATTTTATTAATTTATCACTAACCTTAGCCGAAATAAAAAATTCTATAACTAATTTACTTACTGAATTTGACATTTTACACAGGTCGATATACATAAATAAAGTTAATCAGTACCTAAACCTAAAATATAAATATACAGTGTAATATGCCTAAAAGAGAAATACAAATATAATTATAAATGCAAATTGCTTTGGCGTTAGGAATTTTATACATAGGCCAAGGAGAAAAATAAATTTAAGGACCTTGACCATGCAAAGTGCTGGATTTGTAGACATTACACTAAAGGAAAGACACAATGTTAAGAACTATTTGCTAGATCTATATAGGTCAATAGATAAAATTAAAATAAGTTAAAACAGATTAAAATAAATACTATATAGAGCAAAAGTACACGGGGACTTACGATTTAAAAATTAAAAATATATAAAATTCTACACTTCAAAACACTGATTATTAAAAAGATAAAAGATTGAATGCACATTAAATTGAAAAAAACACTGAGTAATAAAACAGAACTTTAAAATAAACGATAAAATAGTTATCAAGCTAAAATATGTACATATTAAAATCGAATTCTAAATACACCTCCCAGCTGTAAAATGCATGCTTATACAAGAATTTTTTTACTAATTGTAAACATTTTTTAAGTGGTTGAGTTTTGACGCTGTCCGGTAATACATTAAAAAACTTAATGGCATGATATCTGACTCCCGTCTGAGCTTTGGCCAATCTAATCTTATTCGGGTATATATTTATGCCTTGCCTTGTGTTATAATTGTGTTTGGCAGAATGACACTGAAAATGTTCGATGTGTTTTTTTAATGTATGCAACGCTTTCAAATATATATAAGCTTGAGAATGTAAGTATTTCCATCTCTACGGACGCTTCTCGACAATCATTTAAATATCCAAGGCCATCCATGATACGTGTAACTTTTCGCTGCATTCCAAATATACGACGTCGAATCGCCGAATGGCCCCATGCTAGCAACGCATACAACATATGACTCTGGCATAAGGAGAAATATGCCACACGTAACACTTCCCTGGAAACTACTTTAGTTAGGTTACGAATCAAAAAGGTATTAAAACATAGCTTACCGGCAAGAGCAGCACCGTGTGCTGCCCAAGTTATTTGACAATCTAACTGCACACCTAAGAATTTCGCAGATTCTTTATGATTAATTCCCTTTGCCAATGTGAAATTGAGGGATTTGGTTTTGGTATCGTTTAGCTTAACTCGGTTACTAATGAACCAGTCCGGTAAATCATTTATATAAATTAAGAATAAAATAGGCCCAAGAATTGAACCCTGTGGCACACCATGTATTAGTGGCAGCTCGTCGGACACAGTTTCATCACTCAAGACACATTGAGTTCTACCAGAAAAATACGACATCAGCAAACGTCAACTATTGGGATGCAAGTTGTAGAAATACATCTTCTTCAGATTTCGTGCGAGACACAGTGCTCTGGATAGGTCGAGAAAACTAGCTCTGGAAATTTATCCTTCTTCGTAAGCATCAATGATAGTTTCCGTGAAGTCTATAATAGCGTCTGTGGTGGGACGTCCTTTTCTAAAACCATACTGAGCATTTCGCAGAAGTTTATTGTCTTCGAAAAATTGCACAAGCCGAATTTGAAGTATTTTTTCAAGAATTTTGCCAAATATCGGCAGCAATGCTATAGGTCGGTGACAACCCGGATCTTCCTTATCTCCATTTTTGAACTTGGGAACAACCAGAGCCCTTTTCCAAGCATCTGGAAATATATTATTTCGGATGCAGATGTTAAAAATTTTGTTTAAGAGTTCCACAATTACACTTAATACTGATTTTACCACATCAGTTCGAAGTCCATAAACATCCCTGCTTAGACTGGGATTCAAGCTTACAGCGCTCGTAGAGATTTCAACAAATTTAAAATATTGCTTACAACTGGGAGCGTTTATACACATTAAAATTATAGGATCAACATCAGGTTTTGGTAATGAATTCACTAGGTTAGTGGCACTGTTTGCGAAATGTATGTTAAATTCGTTTGCTGTTATGCGGACAGTTTAGAACTTTTCGTTGGTCTTTCAGAGTTTATAAGTTTCCACAAAGCTTTAGGATTGAAATTTTTCTCTCTGATGTAATTATTGTTAGCTTCTACTTTAGCTGTTTCTATTGCGCGTCTGTACATTTTTCTATAATGCTGTCTTAAGAATCTAAGTTCTTCATCCTGGTTTTGATAGTATAAATTGGAGATTAAAGATAAGGTGTCTCTCACAACCCTCAGTTTCTCATTAAACCATTTTATTTGATTTGATTGATTATAAGATTTTATTCTTTTTTCAGGAAAAGATTCATAAAAGTGAGTTAGAAATATAGAAAGAAATAAATTAGCACACTCATTCGTACATAATGAATCATTAATGAAACACGAAGACTCTATTTTTAAACGTTGGAATAGAATAAATTTGCCCGCAACAGTAATGGACCGAATTACTTTATTTTTTGGTTTACAAGTTTTTGATTCCTTAATTGTTATATCAAACAATATTCCTCTATGATCTGATATTCCCGTTTCAAATGGTCGTACAACTAATCCAAAAACATTGGAATCTACGTTGTCTATGCAATTGTTTAGACGTGTTGGAAATTCAACTAAAAATTTCAGACTGTAGCTCAGTATAATATCGTTGAGAGCAGACTTATCGTGACTATCACCATTGAACCTGACGTTGAAGTCAGCGACTAAAAATATATTCTTATTAATTAAATCAATTTTATCCAGCACGTTACATAGTATGCGCAGAATGACGTTGAAGTCTCCACATGAAGACCGGTATGCTGTGAGAATGATATTATTGTGAACCTCGACGCCAGTAATTTAACAATTCTTCTCGCAGGACAAGTTGGTAATATTTATTACAACTCGATGTTGTTCCTGGCCATGATTAGGACTCTACCGCCTGGGGATAATTTACGAGAGAATTGCGCTACCACATGGAAATTTGAGATTACTGCTGCCATGGCTTCCTCTTCTAGCAACCAGTGTTCACAAACACATAAGATAGAGATATTATTCATTTGATCATTTAAAATAATATCTATTTCATTTAGTTTCGAGCGAATAGACTGTATATTTATAAATAGACAACTAACTCTTATAGTGTCGATTATTACGGTGTTCCATTCTATTTTGATGACAAAAAGATGTTTGTACAGTTTTAAGTATCTGCTTAATCATGTTATAATTAGCTCGGTTGCTTATGTAGAATCCATTGTTCGAAATTGTCCTTATTGTTATATGTATACAATTAAGTTCCTCAGCACATTTTAGAAGTTGGCTATTTATGGAAAGTATTAATTTATTTAGGACTTGTCTACCTTTCCACAGAGGATTTTTAACAATATGAACATTGGTTGGGCTTAGAACTGGCGACAGTATTTGTTTTAAACGATTAACATTGAGTTGAAGTACTTTGATCGCATCAACAGTGCCCGCCATTATAAGAACATGATCTTCTCCAGTGAAATCTTTCGTTAAGCTCTAAATGTCTTCGATTATAGCCTCGAGGGTAGCATTCGGTTTATAAATTGAAGTGATTCTGGGTTGTTTAGAATAATAACTTAGGGCTTTTCGTATAAGATGTCCTATGTGTTTGCTATGATTGTCACTTAGGAAAAGAATACTCGAGTTCGATTTAAATTTTGAGATAACTGAGTGTTCATATTAGCGTTAAGTTTCTTAATATTATTTAAAGATTGAGCGATTACATCTATTTGTTAATCATTTAAAAATACGAAAACATTTCGTGAATCTACAACAATGAGTCTTACTAAGACTACAAAACAAATTAATTTGAAACAACTACTTCCCTAGAGGGATTAACTTGATGCGTGTAGTAAGTTTTTCTATGTGGTTTGTTTTATTTTTAATTTCAATATTCAGTTCGTCGATGATGTCTTATTTAATTGCCTCGAAGCTATTATTTAGCGATGAATTGTGTAAGGATCTGTTGCAGCAAATGACTTTATGGTCCTCTATATATGTTTTTTTTTGTTTTTGCTCTTCCAGACTGCATGGTATATGTTATGGCAGCTTATGCAGACATAGTTTCTAAATGGTACATGCTTGCAACATTTAAAATTAGTTATGGATTGCGACATGATCTTAATTTAAATAGTGAACCCGGAACTGTTAGTTACCTAGGCATCGAATACACGGATGGAACTGATATAATCAACTGTTTCGCAAATTTCTTCAATTCAGTACATACCACAGGAAGACAAGACACCCCATCGAAACATCACAATCACTTAGGGGATTTCAGGAATCCGGAAAAGCTAGTTCTCTCTCACCTTAAGAAACTTGAAGCGAAAATTACAACGGGTTTGGACCAAATTCCATCATTTGTAAGGATTGTGCTAATGTGTTTGCGTCTCCAATGGTGCATATCTTCAATCTAATACTGAAGTACGCTAAATTTTCAGATGTTTGGAAAAACGTTAGAGTATGTCCAATTTTTAAAAGTGGTGAGAAAAATCATGCAGCCAACTATAGGCAAATCGCAATTGTCAATAAATTCTCAAAAGCGCTTGAAACACTTCTAACTGAATACATTAATAACTTAGTGCGTATTGATGTAATCCCCGAACAGCATGGTTTTCTTTCTCGCAGGTTAAGAACTACTAATTTATTTAATTTTAGGCAATATGTCTCATCTGCCCTAGATAATAGATGTCAAAATTGACATAATTTACACTGATTTTAGAAAAGCTTTTGATACTATACCACACTCTCATTGAAAAATTATCTGATTTTAGCATTAACTCAAACATTATCTGTGTAATTTACACACATTTAACAAATCGGTAGCATTTCGTACATTATGAGGGTTGCGAATTTTAATTTGTCGCCTATTCTTAATAGTTCCGAATATATTATAATTTAAATTTTATTACTATAACTTTCAAATAGTCAATAATAAATTAATACGTATTATTTATTTTTCATTATCTTATTTTATTAGCATATAAATGAAATATTACATTTCCAATCGTAAAATTCAGTCGTCCCACTAAATTTATTTAGCCACCAATTACTATATAACTCGACCAATGCCATCAAGGATAGTGATTAAAGGCTGACGCTACAAAGAATTATTATTGCCATCGATTTGATCTAATTCCCAGCAGATCTAGAGTGGAACACGCACCGAATATAACAAAGAAAAATCATTTTCCCGTTATATAACTTGGGACAAGTTTTCGGGGGCGTTTATTCCCCTTAAACTCAATTAATGGCTTTCGATTTATTAGCTTTCACCTTCGAGACCTCACTTTAATGTTTTCGGATTACTGATTTTAATGAGTTATTTAGAAGATGCAGGTAAAGTATTATTTACCTATTATTATATAATATTTCAGTAAGAGATAAATATATATAAAATAATATGCATTAAACTTACCTTAAGTTGAGTAAAAGCTTGAGGATTTAATTCGCCGATATGATTTCCGCTCAGCTTCAACACTCTCAACTTCATTAGGCCCATAAACACACCATTGCTCAATTGGCTGATTCGATTCTTCTGCACCGACAGTACCCTGAGTTCGGTTAAGTACCTGAATGTTTCGCTTGGCAGTGCGAATATCCTGTTGTCGTCCAGGAGCAGTTCCTTCAACTTAATCAAATAACGAAAATTCTCCGGCAGTGGCATCGTGATATTGTTCTGGTTCAAATTCAACACCTCTAGTTTGCTCAGGCCGAAAAAAAACTTCTGGCCCAGATTCGGAATGTTAGAACGCGTGATATGCACCTCCTCCAGCTTCCTGTAGTTCTGTATATTGGGGTTCATCAAGAGTTCGTTCATGTTGTCCTCCGGTGCTGAGATTTTCAACACCTCCACCTGAACGCTGACGTTGGTGAAGTTCAGTGTTCCAATCATTCCGCCGGCTTTACACTCCACCACGTTTCTTCCCTTATTGTCCAAGTAGCAGAGACAGTCGGTCGGACATATTGGGATTTGGCAAATCGCCAGCCCGAGAAGGGAAGCTGTTATTATGAGGAGTAGATTCATCCTGTAACAAAAATTATAATTAGTCTTATTTCAAAAATAAAACCATCTAATTCTTGAATGTTAATAGAAACCTATCTGTGGCTGTTGTTACCATTGAAGAAACAATTCATGTTTTAAAGTTATAAATTAATTAACTGTCTAAATTAATTTTTTGATGTAAAATATCTGAGATAAATTTAATTATATAATAATCACTTTGAATTTGTTAGAAAAATGTAATTCGTACATCTGTAACAAAGAGTTGCAGGCGGTATCAGTAAAAACTTTTTGACAGGTCGCTGCGAGGAGACGCGGAAAAATTCAATTAACGTCCCGGAAAATATAAATGGCGTCGTCGACTGGAACCGAAACCGGACGTAATAATTTAAAGGGCGATAATTGAAATCGTCACACTGCAAATTGACGTTCGTAATTATCCCCTATTTTTCAAGGATAATACGCGCCGATTTATAAGGACGCCGATAATCGCCCGGAGGGGCATTTTTTCAGCGACTGTCTTCTGCATCGCGTCTCAATCACCCTCCTTAACTACAACGAAGGAAGGAAGGAAGGAAGTTTTTAGCCAGCGCGAAAATATTCCGCTTCGGGGTTCAACCGATAGATAAATAACTTCAGATGCGCTAAAAACTGAAGCTTCGAGCAATTTTATAAGGATTGCATTTCTGCACTAGTGTTATTCTAAACGATTACTTAAGGCCATTGCGAAAATTCAATTCTTAGCAAACTTATTTAATAATATGTTATAAATTTTGCAGAGTCGGTCTTTTAAGACATCAAACCACATCTTCTATTCCGCCCAAAAATTGATCAATTAAATCTCTTGGAACAATCGCAATTACAATATGCAGGGTCTATTATGAAAGTAATTCGCATGATTTTATTGTGACGCCAATATACATCGCAGTGGGATACAACGGATCGAGAAATGTGGTGAAGGGTCTGCCCTTTCAATGCAACCGGTCGCCAGTTTGCTTAGATCAGTCTTAGTGAAAAGACGTAAAGTGTGTTTTCCAACTTTGTAACAAGGCAGGATGGAGCGTTCGCAATACCAGATACATGCAATTAAGTTTCACCGTTAACAGAACCTGAAGTTGAATGAATTTGACTCTTATTCCTGACGACACCTTAATACATATCAAAGTACAAATGCTCCTGTACAATGTTCATCAAAACCGAAGCCTTTTTATCCTTCAAGTGCCTTTTAAGCATCCTGATGATAAACTGATTCGACTTGAACGTATCAGTTAACTCATTTCCATTCATGTGATCCCTTTTCGTCATCAGTGCCAACTTCCTTAAATCATCCTGGTACAGCTTTGAAAGAATGCAACTAACACATTCGAGATGTTTCAAGAGAAAGTTAAGGATGGCTGCATTTGGCACAGTTTTGGAAATGACTCAAGGAATTCAAGGAGTACTTGAAGGAGATTGCCTATGAAACGCGTTCTGGACGTCCAAGAACAGCCAGAACCGACGAAAACGTCAGCAAATCGCTGACACCCTAGACATGTCTACATTTGCGGTAGTAATCGAGGAGTTACAAATGTGCAAGGTCTGCGCGAAGCTTGTACCAAAATTTTTGACGAAGGACCAGAAAGAACTTCGAGTTTCGCGCTATCAAGAATTTTTAAATTTGATTCAATAGAGCCGGATTTTTGTAACCCTCTCGTAATCAAATACGCATCATGGATGTTCTAGTACGACCCAGAATTGAAAAGGTAGAGCAGCGAGTGGCACACAAAATCATCTAGATGCCCATTGTCCTTCTGACGTCCGAGGAATCATCTCACCCTAACGAACTTTTAAACTTATCTTATAAAAGTATCGATCCTATCATATAAAAGTTGTTAGAAAATATTAGAAATTTATTAGAAATCTAGAAGAAACATGTATATTAAATTCTTGAATCTGAAGATTAATTTGCTTGAAAAAATCTAAAACCATTAAAGAAAATTCAAAAAACTAGAAAAGAGTTTGTCTGGATAATATCAGAAAACTAGGCAAGAGAAAATTGCGCTACAACAGAGACTTCACAAAAATATGCACAAATTTAAAGCAAATTTTGAGAAACTGCTTAAAAAACTTTACTTCTGGGTCCAATTTATAGATTCCATAGAGTTGTTCTGTCCAGTTCAATAATTTTGAGTCAATTTTCTTACGTCATTCTTGAGCAAAAAAGCAACGTTATTGAATCACGCAAGAATTCCTGACAGCCAAGGAATTACCACCGAGGAGACCACCTTTGTTGCAAGGATGACTAATTGATTTTTTTCCATTTTGTAAATAGTTCTTTATATTTATAAATGATGTCTTTTGTAAATTTAAAAAAATCTGAAATCCATTAAGGAACTTTTATATAATTAGATAAATAATGCGCAATTTGAAAGAGGAGGAATTTTTGGAAAATTAGTGAACCCTTAATGAAAATTCTAAAAACTAAAATTTTGCTGGATAGATCTAGAATATTAGACAAATGAAATTTGATTGTATTATAACTGATACTTAAGACAGCACTGCAAGTGGAAATCCTTTATATGAAAAATATTTAACCTTTTGATTTTGGCGGTGATATAATCAACAGAAAAATGTCGAGAAAATTGCAAGAAAGAATTTGCTAAAACAATTCTAGAACCCTTAAAGAAAAATTCTAAAACCACTAGAAAAAAATGTTATTTGATTTTAGAAAACTATACGAAAGAAAATTATATTATCAAAGAGACATTAAACAGCACTCTCTAACAAAGGTCATAATCTAAATAATTAATCGTATTTTTATTAACGCTAATACTATCAAACAGAAATCTTTAAGAGACATTTTAAGAAATTTCTCAGAAAAACCTTCTAATTTTTAAAATTATGTAAAAGAAATTGCTTTAAAAGTTCAATAAAATAAAAATAATAATATAATAACAAAAAATATTCTAGAAATTTGAAAGAAAAATTTCTAGAAAATAACAAAATCCGCGAAAAAACTTCTAGGTACATGGAAAAGAAGTAATGCAAAATTCAACAAATTCTCGATTTGGAAGAGAAAGAAATGCTGACGATTTTAGAACCCGTAAGGCAGCACTCCAAGCAAGTATAAGCTCATAATATAAAATACGCACCCATTTGATATTTACGGTACACTACCAAATATTCACGATTTTTCAAAATAAGCTCAAAGAAACATTTGAGAAAATTCTGAGAAACTCCTGGAAATAAGAAAAAAAATTGTCGAATTTTTCGATTACAGAAAACCAATAATGCTGAATCATTTTAGTAATCCAAAATTAATATTTTTGGAAAATTTTAAAACCCTAGAAATAACTTTTTATAGATAAAATCTGGACGAAAAGTTTTTGTAAAATTCTTTTACCCTCAATGTTAAGAAATACATATTGTTGCTAAATTTAATTTAAATTAAAGTTGGGAAAGGAATTGCCAAAATAATGTGGATTTTTGATTCTAAAAAAGTACCAAACTATTTGCTAGATACCTTTAGAACAAAGTTAAAGCAAATTCTAAAACTGTTGAAAGAAATCCCAATTTATGAGATGTAAAATTGCTAGAAATTCCACAAACCAAAAAGAAAATTAAAAACTTAAAAAAAAAAACTTCTTAGAAAACTAGACAAAATAATTGTGTTATAACAAAGTTTTGGGTAGTATTGCAAGTGGAAGCTCACGTTATAGAATATATTTAGCATTTCCATATTATGGGTGGTACTACCAAACATATAGTTGATTTAAAAGTTGACCAAAAAACTAGAAATCTAAAAGAAAAATTTCTAGAAAATTCTAAAATCGACAAAATTTTTCTTGGAACCTGCAAAATTCTAAAAGTTCTCAATTTGGCAGAGAACTACTAAGGCAGTACTCTAAGTGAAATATGTGGAAGTTTATACTTAACAATTTGATATTAATAGTCTTGTCAGACGTTTTTTCAAAAAAATCAAAAAAACATTTTAAAATATTGTGAGACACGAAAATTATGCTAAATTTAAGGAGAAATTGTTGAATTTTAAATATATAAATCAAAAAATGCTAAAAACATCTATAAATTTAAAATAAAATTTTTGGAAAACTCTAGAACCCTCGAGGACACTTTTATAATTTTTTTGGTATATATTGATATGTATTTTTTTATTTTTGGAGAGTAAGCTAAAGAATAATAAACATAAACATAAACAATATAGATGCTAAAAAATAATAGAAATATATAAAACATCTTTACTAACAAATAAAAATACTGATGAGAAAAATATAATACATATGATGGTATGAGTATTTGTATGTTAGTCTGTTAAATAGCTATCGACCGGCGGTCTTTCAGCCCTGATTTGTCCTTATTGATGTGTCAAGTCAGTCAGTCTCTGATAAAAATGATGATGATATGATGCGATGAATTCGAAAGTAGTGAGGTGTTTTGAATTTTGGGATTTTTGGATTTTTCCTTAGGTATAGAAAGTGGTCATTGAGAACAATAGAGGTAGAGTCATATAGATGTTGGTTAGAAGAATTGTGTACAGGAGTTTTTATATAAAATAAAAATTTCTATAAAAATAAAAAAGTTTACACGCCGTAACCGATGGCCACCACATCGGTTACGGCCCCGAACTGACCTGCAGCAACGTTGATTCGGGTCAGTAGTCGGATGGGTGACCGGTACCATTCACCATTGGGATACAATTAATGGTGCTTTAGAGTGACGGGGGCGATCCTTTAAAGTAACAAGCTCATTTACACACACAAAAATACACAAATGACACATGGCGGAAGGACCACGTGGTCGATAGCCTAACACTACTACTACTACTAAAAAAGTTGTTGGATAATTTTAGAAAACAGTACGAAAGAAAATTTTATTACTAGGAGACATTAAAAAAAAATGCTCAGAAAATGCTGCTAATATTTAAAAAATCTCTAAATGAAAGAGTTTAGTGTCCCAATCAAATAGAACAATAACTACTAGGAAACTCTAGAAATCTTCAAGAAAAATTTCTGTATAATTCCAAAAACCTCGAATAAATATCCCAATCCCTCAAAAAGAATTCAATGTAAAATTCTAAAACGCTCGAAAAAACATCTTAATTTGTAAGGAAGGAAGAATTGCTCTAAAATCTAGAAACCTTTAGACAGCTCTGCAAGTAGGTGCCCTTGAACTTAATCTTTTGATATCAGCAGTAATCCTATTAAACATCCATGATTTTAGCAAGAAAAAACCTGAAGAGAAATTTTAAGAAAACCTTGAGAGAATGATGAAAAATCCTACTTCTTAAGCTTTATTTTTGCTAATAATTTTACTTAGCACTGAAAATAAATTGCTGCTAAATTTTAGAACCGACGAAATAAAACTTCGCAATTTAAAAGATGAATTGCTGGAAAATTCTAAAACGCACAAAGAAATCTAATCAAATCTTGAAGAAAAATTCTATAACTCTCCAGGAAACTTGTAGAACATAAAAAATATTTTTCTAAACAATTCTAGAACCATACAAAACATCATTCGCACAATTTAAAAATAAAATTGTTGAAAAATTCTACAAACATTGGAGAAAATTCTAAAAACATAGAATAGATTCTGCTGGATAATTTTAGAAATGATTAATATTTTAAAACAATTTTATGATGTAATTATTTATCATTTCAGCTGTATTACCATCTCTATCTATTTTACCATAATATCATCCATATTCTTCAAAGTGATTAATTATATTTATGTATGTATTTTTGTATTATTTTTTTAATAGATCTTGTAAAGTAAATAAACTAAACTAAACTGATCCTGAGCCATAATCTTTCTAAAAAAAAGAAAACTCTAAGAAAAATTTCAAGGATATTCTGAGAAACTGCTGAAAACTTTAGCTTTATTTTAATTAATTAATTTTAATAAAATAATGCAAGAAATCCTGGAAAATTCTAGAAATGTGGAATAATTTTCGTAAAATATTAAAATCTTTGAAGAAACTTCTAGATCGCACTTTGGAAATAGAGAAATTGCTGCAAAATTTCAGAAACTTTAAAGAAAATTCCAGAAGCCTTAGCAGATTTTGCTGGATAATACAAGATGAAAGGAAAATTTATTACAACAAAGACTTAAAGCAGCACTGCAAGTTGAAGGTCACGATATAAATAGTTAATCGTTTGGTATTGGTGAGTAATTAATTAATTTTTTCGAAAATCAAAAAGAAATATCGAAAAAATTTTAGAAATCTGGAAGAAAATAGTTTATAAAATTCTAGAACCCTCGAAATCACATCTAAATAACTTAGAAAAGGAACTGCTCAATCTTAAAAGTAAATTCTGCAAATCTAGAAAAGATTGTCTTTAATAATTCTAGAAAACTAGACAAAAGAAAATTGTATTAAATACAGGGTTCAATTACATGAATTTTGATCGTTTGAAGAAAATTCTAAAACATTTTTCCGGACAATTCTAGAAAACGAAAGAAAATTGTATTACAACAAACGTTGTTATACCGTATAATAATATATTTGATTGGCTGCAAACAAGTTTCTTATGCCAGGCCCAAATGGCCAAACCAAACAAATAACAAACGTTAAGTAATAATTGTAAAGAAAATGGTAATATTTAATAAAAGTTCCAGAAAAATATTTTCTAAGTAATTTTTTAAAAATTCCATAATCTAGAAAATATTTGGTTGAACAATAATATAATAAGATAAAAGTAAAAGTCCAGGAAATTTTCTTTCTCGAAGAGAAATTAGAAAATGCAGGAAATATTTCGGAAACATTTAACAATTGATTTTTCTGTTAATAATAAACTATTATTTTGGAAAATACTAAAACAATTGAAAGAAAATATTCTTTAAACTCCGAATACCTTGAAGAGACTTCTCAATACCTAAGAAGAAAAATTCTAGAACGCTCGAAAAAATGTTTGCAATTTAGATAACGAATTTTTGAAATATTCAATAACCTAGAAAATTGTTTTGCCAAATAATTTTTTAATATTAAAATTATGACTAACCTAGGAATCTATA
Organism: Ontholestes murinus; assembly: GCA_963969525.1. Classification (NCBI taxonomy): domain Eukaryota; kingdom Metazoa; phylum Arthropoda; class Insecta; order Coleoptera; family Staphylinidae; genus Ontholestes; species Ontholestes murinus. Next base: position 9,365,452 of record OZ018397.1, read on the forward strand.
AAGTTTTTAATATTTTACATTTTATGTTTTAAATTTCTATTCTAGTCTAGATTTTAATTATGTGACATTTATTTGTTTAAATCTTAATTTTAAGTTTTAAGTATTACTTTTTAAATTTTAACTGTACATTATTAGCCCTCTAGTTTTAAATGTTTCGTTATGGATTTTAAATTTTGATTTTTATAACATTTATGTACAATTAATATTGCTGTAGCTCTCGATTGAGAAATCATTCTATTCTCGATATTGTTTAAATATATTATTTTATTTTTCCTTAACTTTGTATCATATTTTATTGAATACGCTGTTTATAATTAGGTATTTTTAGGAATTTATTAATTATAGTCTACTATGCGCATACTCAATGTTTATATATCTTTCTCTTGACTTGTGTAAAGATGTAATCTTTTAATACCAATAAATTGATTGATTGATTGAAAAAGTTTTCGTAATTTGGAAGAAGAGGAATTGTTCGAAAATTCTAAAATTTTATTACATTAAAGCTTAAAGCAGCACTGCAAATAGAAGGTGATGATTTTTCTAGATATAAAGAGAAATTTGAAGAACATTCTGAAAAACAATAAAAAATTTTTACTTATTTGCTTATTACTACTATACATCTTTGAAGAGAAATGGTTTCAAAACTCTAATAAAATGAAGCTATAAAAATGGAGTAGGATAATCTTTGAATAAAAATAATAAAATATAGAATAAAAACTTTTGTAAAGTTCTAAGACCCTTAAATGTTCTAGATAATTGGAATAAATTTCTGCAAATTAGAAGAAGAGAAATTATTAGAAAATTCTAGAATTCTTGAAAAAAAACACTAAAAAACCTAAGAAAAGATTATGAATAAAAATTATTACGACACGGTTTAAGGCTGAACTGCAAGTTGAAGGTCACGATATAAATACTTAATCGTTTGGTATTGGCGAATACACTATCACACATTCCTTACTATTTCAAAAATCAAAGAGAAATATCAAGAAAATTGTAAAAAATTGATTACACAAAACAAGGAATGCTGAAAAAATTAGGAATCGAATTGAATAATTTCTGAAAAATCAAGTAACCTCCAACGTACTCATATAAACATGAAAAGAAATTTTCCTAAAAATTCTAAAAAGAATTTTTACAGAAAATTGCAAAGAACTGGAAATATTTTGCTGATTAATTTTAGAAAATACTTCGAAAGAAAATGTTTGAAATACTTGTTTGTTTGATATTAGCAATAACACTCTCTAGTATCCAAAAAAAATGATCAAACATGTGTGTGATATTAACAAAGTAAGTTTTTTTATCATTTGATAAAGTTCCTTATCAACGTTAAATTCTATAAAGAAAATATTTTTCTAATGTCTAGAACACTAAATTGTAAACTGATGCAAAATTCTAAAAATATAAAAGAGATCATTTTCAATGAAGTATAACAAGAAATGCTGGAAAATTTACACGAAATATATTTCTGAAAAATTCTAAATCACCTAAGAAATTTTTAGATACTTACAGAGAATGTCACTGTAAAATTCTAGAACCCCTGAAAAAAAATTGCAACATGGCAAAGTAATTTTTAGAAATTTCTAGAACCCTTGAAGAAAATTCTAAAAAAAGACTTCTGGATCATTTTAAAACGCAATTTTAAAAAATTGCTAAAAAAAGAGAAACCTGTGTTGGATAATTCTGGAAAGCTAGACCATAATTAATTGTATGACAACAGATCCAGACCTACAATTTTTCTAAACAGAAAACTCGACGAGAAATTTTAATAATATTCTGAGATAAAACTGAAATCATACTTTATTTGTATTAATCAATTTTAATAAAATAATTCAAGAAATGGGCTGAAAGACCTCAGGTCTACAGCCTAGACGGACTAACACCATCTCTTTGTATTGTATTCATTTTTATTGTTATTATGTATTTTGTTGTGTCCAAATAAAGATTATTGTTTATAATTCAAGAAATTCTGGAAAATTCTAGAATTGTGAAATATTTTTTTTGTAAAATTTTTAAACAATTGAAGAAACTTTTAGATAAATGGAAAATAAGTTTTCGCACTTTGGAAATAGAGAAAATGCTCGAAAATTTCCAGAAAGCAGAAGATGCTGGATAATACTAGAACATTAGATGATAGGAAATTTTATTGCAACAAAGACTTAAGGCAGCACTGCAAATTGAAAGTCATTATAGAAATATTTAATTGTTTGGTATTGGCGATGACACTATCCACTATTTTTCTGAAAATCAAAGAGAAATATCAAGCAAGTTCTAGAAATCTGGAAGAAAATATTTTGTAAAATTCTAGAACCCTCGAAAATAAAATGTCGGATTTAGGATCTACAAAAGATTTTGTTTAATAATTCTAGAAAATTTCACAAAACATTTTGCCGGATAATTCTAGAAAACGAAAGAAAATTGTATTACAACAAACGTTAAGTAAGAATTGTTTATTTGATAACGGCGCTAATACTAAGAAAGAAAAATCTAAGAAAATGGTATTAAACAAAAGGTCCAGAAAATTATATAAAAATATTTTATAAAACTCTAAAAAATAGTTTTCGCAACTAGAAGAATTGTTGAAGAATTCCATAATCTAAAAAAAAAAATGGTTGGACAATACTAGCAAATTAGGTAAAAGTAAAATTACAACATCCAGGAAATTTTCTTTCTCGAAGAGAAATTATAAAATACAGGAAATATCGCGTAAATATTTAACAATTGATTTTTTTGATAATAATAAACTAATATTTTAGAAAATACTAAAACAATTCAAAGAAAATATTCTTTAAATTCCGAACACCTTGAAGAGACTTCTTAATACCTAGAAAAGAAAGTTATAGATCGCTGGAAATATGTTTGCAATTTAAATAATGAAATTTTGAAAAATATATTTTTTCTTGATTATTTTAGAAAACTATTGAAACTTCCGATAACAGAGAGGGAAACATCTTTGTTGAAGATAATAATTAAATTATATAATTTTAATGATTCATTGTCTTCTTCTTCACGGCCTTAGACCGTAGGTCTATCAGCCTATCGGATAATATTAAAATTTTCTAATATTCTATAAATTTGATATAATATTTTCTTTAAAATTCCAGAACTTAGTACCTAGAGGAAAAATTGTAGAAAGCAAAATAATATTCTTAATTTAGAAGAGAAATTCTGAAAAAAAAGAAACTAAAACATATTTTGCTGGATAACTCTTGAAATATAGAGCAAAATACATCATAAAAAAATTCAAAAATCTCAAGGGAAAATTTCTCTAAAAGCTAGAAAATTTCAAAAGACTAAAGGAAAAATTTCGTTGGAATATTCTATAACCCTTAAAAACTATATATCTAAAAATATGTAGCTGCGAAATTCTAGAACTATCAAATGAATATTTGAAGAAGAATTGCTGGAAAATTCTGAAAGTCTGGAATAATAATTTCATGAAAAATTCTATAACCATTAAATAACTTTTTTAAGAAGTTACTGCAAAATTAGAAAATTTTGCAATTTGAAATAAAATTTCTAATAAATTGTAGTTCTAATAAAAACTGGAAATGACTTTACTAGATTATAGTAACAAAATTAAAAGAAAATTGTAATAAAACAGTCTTAAGACTGCACTGCAAGTGATGGACTATGTTAAAATTACTTATTTGTTTTTGTTGTATTGACGATAACATTATTAAATATATATGAATTTTCTAGAAAGTTCTTATAAAATGTTGAAAAAATCTAGAAATCTTGCAGGAAATTATTAAAAAATTCAAATAAAGTAGGAAAATTCAGAAATTTTTTTGAAATCTAAGAAAAGGTGCTGGAAATTCTAGAACCATTAAGGGAACTTCTAGAAAGGAACTTTAAAATCATGCTGGAAAATATTTTGCTGTGATTTTAGAAAACTAAATCAAAAATATTTATTTTACAATAATGCAGCACTGCAAGTGAAAGGCCATGATCCAGAAACTTAGGTATGTATTAGTTGTAATACTATTACAGAAAATTCTAAAGAGATTGTTTAAAATACCGATGACATTAAATCAGAAATGCTTACAAATTCTGTATATCTGAAACAAACATGATTGAAACAATCTAAACAATTCAGATAATTAAAATAATAAACACTGAAAAATGTCTGCAAAATTACTTGTAAAATTTTTTAACCTTCAAAATAACTTCCAAATCTCTTAAAGAAAATTCTTCATATTTGGAAAAACAGATTCTAGATAACTATAGAAAAACATATCGCAATTTAGAAGAGAAATTTTGGAAAACACTAAAACCTTTGAAGACAATTCTAAAATCGTCATTACTTTTAGATAAATATAGAAAACTAGAAGAAATAAATTATACTATAACAGAAACAAAACAAACATTACTGATCTCCGATAGAACATATAAAATTTACTGCTACATTTTAAATCCTTCAAAATTTTTATTGGAATATAGAAGGTGGTTAATTTAAGAAACCTAGATGTAATGTAATACAATTTTTAATATTTGAATTACAACCTTTACTTACATCAAACAGCGCTAAAAGTGAAATGGTATGATGTAAATATTTGTTTTTTGGCATTGGAGGGACAAATTTAGAAATTTCGAAAATGAAAATTTTGTGCAAAAATTATTAGAAAATTATGATATCCAATAATAAATGTTGGAAGAATTCTTGAAATCTGGAAAACATTATTTTTAGAACTCTTGAAGAAATTTCAAGAAACCTGTGCATTCCTATAAAAAATATCTCAATATGAAAAAGAAATTGTTGGAAAATTTTAGAATTTTTTTTTAATGTTAATTAATTACAAAAAATAGACGAAAGAAAAATATATTACAAGATACTGATAAAGCTGTACTATAAGAGCAAGAGCACGATGTAAATACTTATCTGTTTGGCTATCAAAATATTATTAAATATTCAGGAAATTTCCAAAGATCTAAATGAGAAATTTTAACGAAATTATCAGGTAATGATGGAAAATGCTTTAAGTCTAGATTAATTAAAAAGCACTAAAAACCTTTCCTCGCAATTTTATTTAAATTCACAGATACATATTTCGGACACAAAGTGACCATTATCAATGTTTTAATACTTAATTTAAATAAAATTGTGAAAAAAGGTTTTTAGTGCTTTTTAATTAATCAAGTTTACCTTCACGTAACTCACAAAAAATCAAACTTTAAGTCTAGATTGATATTAGAGATAACAGTATTAAATGTCTAGGACAGCCACAAAAGTTACGAAAAGAAATTTTAGAAAAAATCTTAGAAAATGCTATATTTTAAGGATTCTAAAAACGTATATATAAATAAAAAGAAAGATGTATTAAAGTCCTTTATACTGTAGAAAATTAACTAATAATTAGAAAAAACACGAAAATATTTTCGTGTTCTTTCTAAAACACAGATTCGAGAACCCTTTAAAAGATATTCACAATTAAAAATAAGTCGAAAAAAAATTACAACAAAAAAAATAGAGAAACACTCAAAAGACTTTTCTTGATTATCATAATACCAACAAAAAAATCTCGCAATTTTAAAAATTTCTAAAAAATACAGAAACCTGCAAAAAGAGGTCCTTGCATTTAAGAATTTAAGAAACATATAAGCAGTGTTATACCTAAATAATAAATCGTGTTTTATTTTAAATTAATATTAATGTGGAGTTTCCTCAATTAACAAATTTAACCAAGGGTAATTAAATATTTGTGGTAAAATCAATAATTAAGTATGTTACCTCAAATTAATATCTTTATTACGTTTTTTTTTTATTTCCTAGACCACTTATAGCAATTTCTTTATAGATCGACGCAATTTGCTTTCTTATTTTTATATACCAAATCGAGTTCACATTATTACAGCGTTATAAAAGCAATTAATTACAGGCGCGTCTGAAAATGCCGCTATTGTAGGCAGATCACGGAACTTATTTGCCTCCGAAATAACGGAAAACTGCAGTTTTATAACCCGTCACGCCATTGTTTAACTTTACTGGAAAGGAAGAAGTTCCGCCGTGACACTTTTTAAATATGCATCCGGCGTCGGCGGAGGCGCCCCCGCCTTTCGACGCACACATAACTGATACTATAAATTTTTATCGACGACCCGACTTCATATTTCCCATTCATGGGCGAAAATTCCTATACTTAACACAAGTGTATTGACTTTTAAATGAGTACATGCTGTCTTTTATAGACTCTAGAGACGTTGGATGGATATTGAAAGTTAAAGCAATTTATAAGGAAAAAATAACTAAATAAGTAAGTTATTATGGATATTAAATAAATAATAGAGATAAATAAGGAAGTTATTTTACTCAAATCGAAAAATGAAATGTTATATATCATTGAAACTTGATTAAAACACTTTCTTAACAATTAATTTTTAAATTAGGAAATTTCAAATTAAAACACTTGTTTAGTTTCATATTATAATGTAAAAAGTGTTTTAATTTGAAATTACCTAATATTTTAATTTCGTTTCATCAAGAGTACAGTGAAGAAAGTATATACCGAATTAATTTTTATTTCGTTAGATGTACATTTCGGGTACTATGCACCCATTACTAATAGCTTATATATTTTTATATATCTTTGATTAGAAAATGTGTATCGTATACATTATTAAAAGAAATTATCAGATTAAAATGTTTTACATTACGAAAATTTAATATGTGCAAAATAATTTAAAAATCCTACTTAAATTTTGAAGTTGATTGTTGAATAGTATTGTTTTTAAATGAATCACACTTATTAATTGTCACAACCAACGTTATGAAAATATATGATTAATTGATTTCAAACTTAATTTACGACGAAAATTATTCGTTTAATTTGTTAAATGGTACAAAAAACTTGATTTTGCTGATATAATATATTCTTATGAATTATCTGGGGTCAAAACTACTCAATAGAAAATAAAAATGTGTTAAATAATGGTTGGGTTTTGCATCATTTATTAAATTATTATATATATAATTCAGGCGAAATATATTAAAACAATAACTCTTTTATTTAATTTAAATCCAGTGCGGAGTTTTCATAAGTTAATTACATAAATATTTCATCGTGTTTGTTTGTGAACTGTACGTTCGGAATAATAAATTTAATGAATTAAAATTAGTTGTTTATGCAGCATAATTTATTAGCAATGCGAAGAAATATTTATTTCATTATTAAATCTCCTTTAAAACTAGCTCTTTATTAAATTTCTTGCTGTTTAGTTTGACAAGACCATTTATAGAAAATGTTCTTCTTATTAATGCAATAATATCTGTATTTATAAATGATTTTCTAAATTGTATATTCTCAATTAAAACTGGTGATTGATTAAATTATTTATTAATTTTTTTGTTGCCTCGTCATCTGGCTTAAAAGATCGTTTGAGGAAAGTGGTTTTATAAAAATATCTTCTCATCAATGCAATGAATTTTATAATTAATAAAAAATATAAATTAATTGCATATCTTCCAAAGAAAAATTTAGCTAGCAAGGCATATATTTTCATGTCCTTAATCAAATATGGTTATGCATATTAATGATGTATAATGCATGCCAATTTTGATTTAAGATCAATGGTGACATTACTCGACTGCATCCCTGTAGATTACGATGTGGTAGTGCACGTTAATTAAGTGGATTGATTGAGATTACGGTTTTGATCTAATATGCATATTTTATGCATTAAAGCGATTCGATAACGTCTATATTAGAAGGTGTTACACATTCAAAAAACTAATTATTAATCGAGGTCTGCAATAGTTTTATTAAAACATAATTACTGCATTAATGCAAATTAGTAGCCAACTTAATTTAATCCTATCGTATGTAACACCTTTGGATCCAAATTTTTCAATTTGATAATTAACGTATAGTTTCTTTATTTCTAGAGGGTTTCAATAATAGATAGTTTGGTAATATCAGATTATAAACTATGGTTACTAGGCTAAAATTCTTCTCAATATTTACTCTTTGACGATGGAGGCTTCTACTTTGTTATACATATTTAATCACAAATTTAACACAATTTTCACTTTGTTTTGTTATAAAAGTGAAAGTTGTGTTTAATTTGTTCTCAATATTTTCATCTGTTTCACTGCTAAATTAAAATGTTGCTACTAAAGTATTCATATTTAAGTTTTCATCATTTTAATAGAATAAACCAGGTGAGCTTAGAATACTTTCTAGCCTTGCCTCTTTAATAGTTATCCTGATTTCCACAGATCTAATTATAGCATCCATTAATTCTAGAACATTATTTATCTACATTTCTTCTATATTACTTCTTGAGGATTCAAGTGTATACTCTGAGTTTATAGTAATTTCAAATTTCTTAAGACTAGCGTGATAAAATTAAGACCTATTTTACTACAATGATTTAGTTTTTCTTGTTAATATTTCAAGTTTTCTTTAAGAGTTTTTATTTCCTTGAAAGGTTAAAAAAATGTACAGCCCTTTAAAATGCATTTAATTGCTTTTTATAATTGTTAAAATTTTAACTACCTTTAAACATATTTCCAAACAATTGTTTTCTTTTTGTAAATTTACCCCTGTTAAAAAATCAACTGTTAAGTTAAGAATATTTCTACTCTTTTTACTTGGTTTTGTAAATTTTAAACTTTCTTTTTAGATACCTTTAAGAATTGTAATTTTTCTTAAACTATTTCCTATGAGTAATTTTCTTGTTTAGAAATTTTTAATTTTTAAACAATTTAAAAATAACCAATTTTCAAAACTATCTTTTTTGACAAATCTTCAATTGTTCTTTTTTGTAAACTCTCAAAAAACTGTTTTCTCCTTGAGAAAATTTCTACTATTCTTAAGTATCTTTTTGTAAAATTTCAACTGGTTTTTCTACAAGGAAAACTTCTTTTCGTTTTTGTGCGTTTAAAAAAAATTAGTGCTTTTTCAAATATATTTTTTTAATTTCAAATCTTTTTGAATAAAATTTTTAAACTGGTTTTAACAAAATTTCAATAGTTTTTTTGTAAATCTATAACTGTTAATCTGTTTTTCTTTCTAGAGAAGTTTTTTTTGCCTTTCTAAAGAATATTTTAATTATTTAATTTTGTAAAATGTAAACAAATTTTTCAGAGTTTTTTTCTTATTTTGAATATTAAAGAATATTTTAATTGTTTAATTTTATAAAATGTTTTTCCGAGTTTTTTTCTTATTTTGTTGATGTGTTTACCGTTTATTATAGTTTTTACTGTATTTAAAAAAAAGCTTTGCTATAGATCTTTTTTTTTCAACTATTTTGAAGTGTGTTTTTAATATTAACTATTTTCATGATTCTAGTTTTTAGCACATTTTTAAAACTATTAGTTTAAAAATCTTTCAATTGTTTCTTTTCTCCTTTTAGTTTAAAATTCACAATTTTAGCTTTAAGAATAAAAAGGAAAATTTTAAAATCATTCTTAAATATCAGTTGACATTGTTTTTTTTTACTAGAGATGAGAATGAAAAAAAAACTGGTAAAAACAATTTCATGCAATGCATGAAATCTTGATAACGTGAAAACACAAAAAGGTTAAAATGAGAAAATGTAGAAATGTAAGATTGAAATCTAAAAACTTTAAAACCCACAAAAAAACTTAAAAATTAAAATTAAAAAATTGTTGAAGAATTTAAAGGATTCAACGACAAAACACTGAAACATTTAAATGTAGAAACATTAAGACATGAAAATACAAGAACATTAAAATGTAAAACAGAAGTTTAAAATATGAAGAAACATTAAACATTAAAAGCCTTGGAAATTGAAAAATGGAAATGTTCAAGCCTTAATATAATAAATTATCTGAAGGTGACAAATATCCGATAAACCATAAATCATAAAAAATTGTTAAATCATGAAAACCTGACAATATTAACAAGTTAAAAACGTTAAATTCCAAACGTGGTGAAACATAGTTCAATAATATGGCAAAGGAACAATTACAAATACTTAATTTTTCTTGTTTTATAATAAACAAATGTTAAATTGCAAAAAATTATAACAATAAAATAATAAACGTTAAAATGTTAAAGCGTTAAAAATGTTCAAATGTTGAAACGCCATAACGTGTAAACGTTAAGATGTGTTGAAAATGGGCAAGCATTAAAACGCTAAAACCTTAAAAAGTTCCAAGTTTAAACTGTTACCATCTTGCCGTTAACGTTAACATTTAACAACCTAAATGTAAATTGATTCAACATAAAACAAACAGATAGACGTTAAAACTTCAAGAAGTGAAAATATAAAAACAAGAAACAAAACCTTAAAATCTCAAAATGTAAGAATTTGAAATAGTTCAAGCTTGGAAATTTTTATATGTGAAACGTGAAAATAATAAATTATAAATGAAAACGTTACAGAGTGAAAATATGAAAACAACCTGATCTAAACAAACATGAGCACGTTAAATCATGAAAAAATTAAACGTTAATACATTTAAACATTAAAACGTTATAAATCTTGAAAATGTGTACAAGTACAAACGCGATAATAAAAATTTAAATAACGTTAAAATTATAAAAACGTTAAAATTTAGGTTTAATGTAAGACTGAACACGTTAAAACGTAATAACGTGATAAAGCAAAAATTGTAAAAACTTCAAAAGTTAAGTGATAAAATGCGAAACAGTAAAATATGAAAAACGCAAAAAAGTCAAACTATAAACACATAGAAATGTAATCAAACCCTTACAAATATTAAAAGTGTAAAAATAATATTGAAAATCTAAAAATAAAAATTAAAAAAAACTTTACAGCGCGAAAACCATGAAATGTTATAAAGTGAAAACGTTAATAATTCAAACTAGTGATAATGACCCTAAAAACATTAAAATAACAAACATAAAGTATTCAAACGTTATAATGCTGAAAAATTAATATATAAAAAGCATGAAATTGTTCTAACAACAAAAATGAATATGCTCAATAACGTACAACTTAGCTTATATTAAAAGATAAGTGGTAAAATGTCGAAACGTATAATGAACATATTTAAGAAGTAAAACCTTAGAACAAAAATGTATCAATGCTGTTAAAACAAAAAACCGCTGAGACAGAAGGAGAAACATGTGAATATATCACATATGAAACAGAAAAATTAAATTAAAAAAAGTAAAAATGTTAAAGCCTTCTACCAGTCTTAGATTTCGGACTTTAAAAATCGGTTTATAAATAATATAATTTATCCATTGGCCGACATTTTACTTTGGACACAAATGTATAATACACTAAGCTGATTTTTACTTTTAGATAAAATTTTGTTATACCAAATGCAGTTGCTTTTAATTCTTTCGAATCATCTTCAATTGATCAAATTAATTTTCTTTGGTATCTTTTTCATGAAGCAAATCATATGACCATGAAGAATTACTTTTCTCCTCATATAATTTAAAATTTTCGTGATGAATATAAAGTAAGCTGTGTTCGTAATTTTTTCTCATTACAATCAGTAGAGAATTCCTTTTTATACCCCCTTGAAAGTTATATTTTGGATTGTTAATTAATTCTTTACTGGCATGATTTATAAGCGAAAACAATTTAGATATGTTCTTGGATTATTTACAATAATTTGTTACATCTGGAGTACAATTAAAAATCGTTATAAGATTTTGTTACTTGCTCTTCAAGTATTCGGTGTTGTTTTAGGCTTATAAATATTTCTTTTTGTAATATTTTTTTCTACACTTGGATTGTCAACATAATTACTAATATATTTTTTGTTTTGAAATTCTATAAAGATTATGGCGTCTTTCGCTTCTAAGATGGTATTAATTTAATTTTATTTTGATAATATTTAAGTTGCTTGACAATTCCCAGTGCTAGGCTAGCTCGCGGGGGGGGCGGTTCAAATTTATAAGGCGCCAAGTAATCTTTATTTTTTTTGCCCCCTGGGAATTTGTCGCAGGGAAAATTACTAAACCCAGATGGAATTGAATTCAAAATAAAATTAAAAGCGTTCACAAATGAAAATAATAAATATAAATTTATTAATTAAATCAAAAATATTCGGTTGCCACAAAAATTACAATTAAATAAAGGTAGTCGTAGAGCGGCTAGATCGATTACTTAAATCTCCGAATTTAAACTAGAAAATTGAATTCAAGCTTAAGCATTATAAACCGGAGGTTATCAGTGGCCACTGTTAAATTGCCGGAATAAATAAACAACGTATGCCAACCACCGGCGAAATGGCACGCTCTTCGAGATGACGACACAAATAAATATCTTAAGCCTAGTACGGTAATTAATAATTATTCGAACAAAAATTAAATAATAATAACAATTAACTAACTAACTATTCTCCTGCGTGTAGACTTAGATTCCAATCAACCCAAAAGTTTATAATAATCCACAATGATTCTCTTAGACAAAGAATTATTGACAAACACGTGTAAATTGCACACGCACACAAGTACGGTGTAAAACCAAAAATACAACAAAAATCTGGCCTGTTCGTTCCTCCTTGTTTCCCTCGTGGTGGTCGTTGGAAATGAAAGAAACCCTCTGGCTACACTGTGTTTCCGTCGTGGCAATGGTACTTGTTACGCAGCGTGACGGTCCGGTCTCCAACGGTGGCTCTGCAGTTTGAATTTCGCGCGTTCTCCGCAACCCAAGAAAAATTCGACGCTCGGCTCGAGGATCAGCAGCCAGCTAATTTCACAAATTCGCTCTCTAATTACGTAGAGCCGGGGTAGGGCCTTGGATGTTATGCGCTCCGTTGTGTACGGTCTCGTACTCCACGTGCTTGGACTATTTGCACTTTGCACAATTTATTCTATTTCGTTAACAATTACTGGATATATTCAAAACTGCCGACGCGCTGCCCGCGCGTCTATGCCCAACTGCCGCCCGTCTTTTTTTTAAAACAATCTTATCACGGCCCGCCGTGAATATCCACGGCCTACCATATTTCCCTATTGCCTCAATTAATTGCGCGCGAAATATAAATTGGAACGGCATGGAAATATGACCGTTACACGCCCCCCTTTCCTGGTAAAAAAATAGAACTTGTTTCTATTTTTTTTTTTTTTCATCCTGACAATTCTGTCGACGACCCAAACCATGGTTTTATATCCTTAGAGTGCCAATTTCCAAGATTTTTGCCATCCATATCCTCCAGAGTAAACACCAGGTTACCTATTTTTTCCTTTATACGACACAATCGAAATTTCGGCGCTAGTTTAGCCGCAAAGTTCCTAGCTCCATCCGACAAAACTTTGTTACGACACCAAACACGATCCCCTACTACAAAATTCGGAACTGGGTGTCGACGAAGGTTATATGAACGAGCGTTTCGTTCGTAGGCTTGTCCTAACCGTCTCTTTACTTCTTGAAATAAGGGGGGAAGAGCATCTAGCTCCCGAGCATATTCAGCTGGATGAGAATCCAATGTAATGTCCTCCAAGTTGCGTACCCTACCGTAATAATCGCCACTAGCTGGAACATATCGACCAAAATTTAAAGAAGCCGGCGTAAATCCGGTAACCTCGTGAACGGCGGTACGTAGAGCAAAACCTATCTTGTGGATCTCCTTGTCCCAGGTTCGGTGGTCGAGATCATTAATAAATGCCCTAATGGTAGAACCGATAGTACGGTTATATCGTTCAACAAAATTAACTTGCGGATGGTATTTGGCATTATACCAAATTCGAACCTTATACTGCTTCGCCAGAGCCTTTAATTTGTCTGAAGCAAATTCGGTCCCATTGTCGCACATCAATATCTGCGGAGCCCCGAACATAAGGAACACATCGTTTTCCAGAAACTCTGCAATAGACGCTGAGGTGGCTTGACGCAAGGGCTTCATCAAGGTAAATTTACTAAACCAATCGGTCACTACCAATAAATAAACAAAACCTTTTGAGGACCGGGGAAGTGGTCCAAGAATATCACAAGCTATTAGTTGCCATGGAAACGAAACATTTTTCGGTTTTCCCATATACCCAGGACGACCAGTAGTCGCATCTTTCTGCGCACCGCAAATTTGACAAGCTCTGACATATCGTTTTACATCCTTACGTAACCTTGGCCAATAGTACAAATCTCGGACACGGTTCAGAGTCTTGTACACTCCCAAGTGTCCCGATGTCGGAACGTCGTGACAAGATCTCACCACCTTCTGTCGCAGATCTTTGGGGACAACCAATTTCCATTCCGAAAAATTGGTCTGCAAGCCATGTTCATTGGCAACGTGTTTATAGAGCTTCCCATCAGCGACTGTCCAATCTGGAAATTTTTCTGGGTTATGCTCCGCGGCTCTCAGAATTTTCATGTACCACGGGTCTGTAAGGTGGTTCTCTTTAGAAACATCTATGATACACAATTCGATGGGTGCCCTTGATAGTGCATCCGGGACGATGTTCAAGCGACCCTTACGGTGCTCGATCTCCATATCGAACTGCTGAATTTTCACAGCCCATCTCGACAACCTGCCTATGGGATCCTTGAGTTTCTGGGGCCACAATAACGAATGATGATCCGTGACTACCTTAAATCGAACACCTTCTACATAAGGTCTAAATTTATCTAATCCAAATAACACAGCCAGGCATTCTCGCTCTGTTACAGTATATTTTCGCTCGGCTTCGGATAACGTGCGGCTAGCGTAAGCGACAGGTATTTCCTGGCCGGAATCATTCTCTTGCACCAGAACGCAACCCAGACCTACATCAGATGCATCGCACTGTATGATAAAGGGTTTATTAAAGTTAGGGTTAGCGAGAATAGGCGTGGTAATCAAGGCTTGTTTAATCTCCTGAAACGCAGCTTCAGCCGAAGGGGTCCAAGTGATTGACTGGCCTTTCTTCCGACCCTTAATGAGCGAACTAATAGGAGCAGTCAGTGTCGAAAAGTTAGGGACAAAACGACGATACCATGAACACATTCCGAGAAATCTTTTCACTTGGGTAGCAGTCTCGGGTTGAGGATATTCCACCATAGCAGAAACCTTTGCTGGATCGGTTCTCAATCCCAGACGATCCACGACGAACCCGAGATAATTTAAAGAGGGCCGACAAAATTCGCATTTCTCCAAATTGACAGTTAAATTGGCTTCCTTCAGTCGGAAAAACACTTCTGTAAGTATTTCTAGGTGTTTGTCGAAATCTGGGGTGGCTATGATGACATCGTCGAGATAGACGAAACAGAAGGGGTCCAAGGCAGGACCAAGCACTCGGTCCATAAGACGTTGCTGTGTTTGAGGAGCGTTATTCAGCCCGAAGGGCATGACGACGAACTCGTATAGTCCTTTACCTGGTACAGCGAATGCGGTTTTTTCGCAAGAATTCTTCTCGAGTGGTATCTGCCAAAATGCCGACTTTAAGTCAATGCTAGATAAGAACTGCGCTCCATTTAATTTGTTCAATATATGGTCTACCAGCGGTAAAGGATATGCATCCCGCTTCGTCAAGGAATTAAGTTTCCTGCCATCGAAACAAAAGCGCAATTCACCATTGGACTTCCGGACAAACAATATGGGCGAGCACCATGCACTAGATGACTTTTGAATGACTCCTAATGCTTCCATCTCATCAATTTCCTTGTACAGATGTTCCAACATGTATGGAGATAACGGATATTGTCTCTGCTTAACAGGAAGATTATCACCAGTATCGATTATATGAACAGTTTTGTTTGTTCTACCGAGCTTCGTTCCTGATTGCCACGATAGTTCACTGTACTTACTTACAATTTCCGTTAACTGATGATGTTGAGTCTGAGTTAGGTCGTCTAGTCCCGTAACCTTCAATTCATTCAAACCAACAAATGGACCATCCAGCTCAAATGCTGGATCTGGCTTTCCAAATAAATAGGATCCTGAGCAAAAATCTAATTTTATTCCAAACAAATGACAGAAATCGACGCCCAGAATCAAAAACCGAGCAACTGATGGGACCACAAAAACCTTCAGCGACTTCACCTTCCCATCAAGACAAACAGGGACATAGACATAACCACGGATTGACTGAGTTACTCCATCAGCTGTATCCACACCTTTTATAGAACATTCATGAATTTTTAGAGATAACGACTCAATCATACTCATCCCTGGGCCTCCCAGAACAGATAAACTAGCTCCAGAGTCTAACAGAGCAGTGCAAGGAAAATTAAATATAGAAATATTCAGAAAGGGCCTCTTGTCATTCGAGTCTTTGACCAAAAGGGGCGTAATCTCGTTATGAAATGAGGTCGGCTTGACCTCCCTGGTCTTAGATGAATCGACTCCAAAAAAATCGGACACAATACCCACCCATTTAGTCCACTCCTGCTTATTTACTGCATATTTAGCCTTACCAAAGGGAGAGAGGTCGCGGCCACCGAGCCTCTTCCCTGACCGTTTCCCGAACACCTAGTACAGGCAGATCGAATCACACCAGGTTCACCACAACCATAGCAAAATTTCCGTCTACGTTCATTACAATTTGACGAGACATGACCACTCTGTTGGCAGTTCCAACAAATAACCTGATCTATAGCACGTTTATCTAAGGCGGAAATATTATGAACAGCTGATGATTTCTGAAGAGGGATCGTACTTTCAAGACGACGACAGGCTTCACACAACTCCTCAACCGATGAAAAATCAAGTAACGCTAAATGAGGATGGTAGAATGGCAACAGATTTTTCTTGAGAATTTTAATTTTCGTTTCTACCCCAGGTGGACTGTTTAGTCTACGGAAGAGGCTTTCCATGGCGGAAACAAAAAATATTATTTTTTCGTTCGATCCCTGCTTACGAGAGCGAATCATCTCCCACAAACTATCCTCTGCATCGTAAGGTAGAAAGTGCTTCTTGAGCAGGGACACTAAACAATCCCAACTCTCAATGGAATCTCGAACACTTCGAAACCACACCAAAGCTCGACCGGTAAAAAGATCTGTTGCAGAAGCAAACAACGAGTCCTTAGAGACATTCCTAGAAACCTGCATTTCCTGAACTCTTTCTAAAAAGTCAAACAAAGTATCTTCATTTCCATCAAAGTGCAGATCCCACTTATGGACTGGAGTTGTTTTAGCAACTGCTGCACCTGTAATAGGAATAGATGGTACTGGAAAAGAATTATTCGAAGTCTCCGGCACCCTAGTGGTTTTTGGTATTTTCTCATCAACCTCATCTTCCAGAGCTAACACTGATATAAGAGAATCAGCTTTGAAGTCGGAAAACTCCTCCCGCGCAGGAATTCTGCTTATACGGCCTCTTAAATGAACAAAACGGCTACGCAACCTTGCTAGCACATTATCACAAACTCCATCAAAATCACCGCAGACCTCGGTCAGACTAGCAAGACTACTCTCTATTTCCGCTTTCTCATCCTCAAAATTGATATCGACCAATTCATAATCATCAATGCCCCTGGCCTGATCCAATTGTAAACATTTCCGCAAAGCCTTGCGTTTGGCACTGTCCTCACAACGACTAACTAACCCTCGTAACCGTAATTCATAATTTACCTCATGGACACGTAAATGATTAGGATCCATATTTTCCTTCATCATAGCAATATCCGTAAATCCAACAACTAACAGGGACACCCAGATACTAGTTACCAATAAGCAGAAGCAGCAAATATGATAAAGAACACAACAATTTAAATTACCTAACTCGTATAAAAATCTAGAACCAGATAAAAGATAACAATAACATTAACGCAGCCTTACTAAATCTAAATCGAAATTTTATCAGCAATCGAATTCCTTAAGGTCATTACCGTACCAGATTTATTCCTAACTAGTTTAATTGTTACTATTATTATTCAATACACATTTTCTAAACGTCAAAATAAATTAATTTATTATTGAATTCAGTTCGCTACTATTTTACTTAACAACACCGAAAATTTAATTAAGTAACAAACAATTACATTTCAGGGCCCCACGTTTTGGGCGCCATTTCTTATGGCGTCTTTCGCTTCTAAGATGGTATTAATTTAATTTTATTTTGATAATATTTAAGTTGCTTGACAATTCCCAGTGCTAGGCTAGCTCGCGGGGGGGGCGGTTCAAATTTATAAGGCGCCAAGTAATCTTTATTTTTTTTGCCCCCTGGGAATTTGTCGCAGGGAAGATTACTAAACCCAGATGGAATTGAATTCAAAATAAAATTAAAAGCGTTCACAAATGAAAATAATAAATATAAATTTATTAATTAAATCAAAAATATTCGGTTGCCACAAAAATTACAATTAAATAAAGGTAGTCGTAGAGCGGCTAGATCGATTACTTAAATCTCCGAATTTAAACTAGAAAATTGAATTCAAGCTTAAGCATTATAAACCGGAGGTTATCAGTGGCCACTGTTAAATTGCCGGAATAAATAAACAACGTATGCCAACCACCGGCGAAATGGCACGCTCTTCGAGATGACGACACAAATAAATATCTTAAGCCTAGTACGGTAATTAATAATTATTCGAACAAAAATTAAATAATAATAACAATTAACTAACTAACTATTCTCCTGCGTGTAGACTTAGATTCCAATCAACCCAAAAGTTTATAATAATCCACAATGATTCTCTTAGACAAAGAATTATTGACAAACACGTGTAAATTGCACACGCACACAAGTACGGTGTAAAACCAAAAATACAACAAAAATCTGGCCTGTTCGTTCCTCCTTGTTTCCCTCGTGGTGGTCGTTGGAAATGAAAGAAACCCTCTGGCTACACTGTGTTTCCGTCGTGGCAATGGTACTTGTTACGCAGCGTGACGGTCCGGTCTCCAACGGTGGCTCTGCAGTTTGAATTTCGCGCGTTCTCCGCAACCCAAGAAAAATTCGACGCTCGGCTCGAGGATCAGCAGCCAGCTAATTTCACAAATTCGCTCTCTAATTACGTAGAGCCGGGGTAGGGCCTTGGATGTTATGCGCTCCGTTGTGTACGGTGTCGTACTCCACGTGCTTGGACTATTTGCACTTTGCACAATTTATTCTATTTCGTTAACAATTACTGGATATATTCAAAACTGCCGACGCGCTGCCCGCGCGTCTATGCCCAACTGCCGCCCGTCTTTTTTTTAAAACAATCTTATCACGGCCCGCCGTGAATATCCACGGCCTACCATATTTCCCTATTGCCTCAATTAATTGCGCGCGAAATATAAATTGGAACGGCATGGAAATATGACCGTTACAAGATATAAAGGAGATACATAACCCGGATGGATAATCAAGATCCAAAAAAACAGGAAAGACCACCAACAAGATGAGAGAGCTGGTGTCAGTGTCCTAACAGCAGCTATAAATGTTGAAGAAAGAACAGGATCTAATCCTAGTTTCAGGGGGAGAAGGGGAGAAGCAAAATGTCAAAGAAATACTCTAGACTTTAGAATCACAGATTTTTTTAAGCGTCCAAGCAGGGAACTTCAAAAAAATCGTATTTGATAAATGAGTTTGAAAAGGTGAACTCTTTTATCAAATACGAGTATTTTTTTGTAGTTTCTAGCTTGGATTCTTTATAGCAACTGTGATTCCGAAGAGTACTTCTTAGTCTTTTTTGATCTTGATAATTCTTTCGGGTTAAGGATCACCCTTATCTTACCGTAACTTGGTAGAGGTTCGTGAGACATTCTTTCAAACCGCCAAAAAATCATTGTTTTTGGCATCTGGTATCGAATCATTGGCACTACCTTGTATATATTACTAGAACAAACTCGTTCTGTCGTGCACTTTCTTTGAAGACCTGTTCCTTCAAATCGCTGAAAGTTTTATTTTGTTCGGTGGAGATAACGAAGACTATTTTTAACTATCCTTCTCCATTAGAACCTCGTTTTTTTGTACCCCACAATACCCACATGCGCATGAAGATATTTTCTACAATTGGTGATCAGCAGTGATCGCGAGAAGATATTCGTTTGTTTCGTCGTGCAGAGTAACCCAGAGTTAATTCCTTGTTAGTCAGTTTATTTATTTCGGGCTAATTGAACACTGCTAGTGGAAATCGGAGCCAAACATTTATAATTCGCGAGCGACCGAAATTGTTACGGTCGAGCAGGTGGATTCGCGGCAACCAAAAGGTTCCATCGGACACCGCAGGACAACCCGACGAGTCCTTACAACCCTATATGGTTTATGTTGGAGGAAGAGAAGAGACGACACAGGTTAGTGTGGGTTCCATTTAGCCATCTCCCCTTATTTAACCGTGAATGGTCTTCGTTATATCAGGCCGGAAACATTCCCAGCCCTCCTTTGAGGGATCGAAAATTCTTGTCGTTTCCGGATACAAACCCCCCCCCAAACAAGTGGTCCTTCGAACCGGATACTCGCGAAATTCAGTTATTTTGAGTTATTTTTGGCTTTTTTGCATTTTGAGAATTTTTAAAAAAAAAAAAAATCAAAAATTAAAAATTATCCCGCGCCTAAATCGCCATTTTCCACCACGTGCATTGTGCACGGCCTTTCCGTTCATCCTTCCTCTTCATTTCATCAGCGCGGAGCGCAATTGCAACGACGTTGTCCGAGCGCGTCACGACCGAGCGCGTCAATTTGTAAGTGGGGATCAGAACTGGGTGCGCTGTGCGGAGGGAACTTGGAGACCGGTGCGGAATATTATTGTTGTTTATGCGAGGATTCTTTGTATATTTTCGCGCGTTAATTTCTGTCGCTGTACGCGTTAATTTTTTATCGCCATTCGTTCCCTCATTAATTGTCGTTTCGGATGCGTTTTTCGTCGGTTGATCTATTTGATTGACTTGTTATTCGTGAACATTTAAAATGGCTCAGCCCGCAAATATTGCGCAACCGTCAGCTAAAGAGCTTAAACAACACGCCCTCTTAATTTCTCGTAAAGATCGCTGTTGGGAACAATTGCAGATTTGTTTTGATCTAATTCGTTCATTGCCTAAGCAACTAGATGTATTTAAAATGCGCGCATCGCGATTATCAGAAACTGAGAAGAAATTCTTGGCGATAATGGATGAGCTCGAGGTGTTATCGGCGCAATACGATCAGCTGCGGATGGATACGGCGCAAGCGGTTAGGGCATTTGATGAATTATATGTCGCTGTATTAGTCGCGGCGGAAAAATATGCAGATAGAAGCGGGACGGCAGCACCTTCCGCGGAACATAGCGTACATTTACCGGAAATTCACATTAAAAGGTTCTCGGGAAAACATGAAGATTTTCCAGCCTTTATAGCCTTGTACAATGATGTCATTCACAACTCCAATTTGCCGGTTATAAAGAAATTTTCGTATCTTCTTTGTTATTTGGAAGGAGAAGCCCTCAGATTAATAAATACGGTCACGTTTCAACCAGCTAATTATTCAATCGCGTACGATTTATTAGTTAATCGCTTTACGAATAAACGCTTAATCGGAAATCATTATTTGGCGACGATATTTAATTTAAAAACCCTCAAATCGAATCAAGGTTTACGTGAATTAGTAGATGTTTTATCGGCAAATGTTAGCGCACTTCGTTCACTTAATATAACTAATTTTGCTGATTATATACTGTTAGAACTAGCATTGCGTCTATTAGATAATAAAACTCGTAAGGGCTTTGAAGGGAAATATTTAAATACTGATTTTCCTACCTTCGACAATTTAATTTCGTATTTGCGTGATCAGTGTTCGGTTGAGGAATTAGTTTCAGTCGAATTTGGATGCGAAAATAAACGTGCGTTTAAATCGGATGATAGAAATAAGCGGACGCGCATTTCTATGAATGTACAAGACTTAGATGTTTCATCGCGCACGTCGATTCAGTGTTTCTGTTGCTCAGGGAATCATAAATTGAATAAATGTTCCTCGTTTTTAGCGGCCAGCCCCCGGGCTAGGTATAACATTGTGCGGACACACAGACGTTGTTACGCATGTTTCGGAGAACATAGAGTTTCTCAGTGTAATTCTAAATTTACTTGCGTTACTTGTGGGAGTAACACACATAATTCTTTGTTGCATTTTATTAATTATTCAGACCAAAGGCCAGCGGCTTGTGTCAATAATTCCTCAGAACAGCCGACGGCTACCAGTGGCGTCACTTCTACTTCGAAATCAGTTAGTTTGGCAAATTCCTGCACGCCACCCAGAGGCACACAGGTTCTTCTAGGTACAGCCCAGGCGTTTTTGTTGGGTATTACAGGAGAATGGCATAGATGTCGTCTTGTTTTTGATACGGGTAGTCAAGTGAACATTATTACAACAGCTTTGGCGCAGCGTTTAGGGTTGGCGCGAGCTAAATGTCCCTATGAGCTCACAGGCGTGGGTTCTATATCTCCTGGACGGTCGCAAGGGATGGTTACTTGCAACATCGCCTCAACTAGGGACATCCAATCCTCTCTTAGTTTTCAGGCTGTCATATTACCTCGTATAACAGCGGACCTGCCTACGGTGAACATAGCTCCCGAAATTAAAAATCGTTTCGCTCGTTTAGAATTGGCAGATCCGGACTTTGATAAAATCGGCCCCATTGATTTGCTTTTAGGGGTCGGAGCCACATTCGATTTGTCACCGGAAGTACCAAGCCACATAAAGGGTGTACCATCAGCGGTTCTCACTAAACTTGGTTGGGTCATAATGGGTTCGTTACCTATTCTCGATGATGCCAACAAAAATTCTTTATCGGTTGTTACAATGCTGTCGAATATTGATTCGACTATTTCATTGGATAAAGCTCTTCGTGCGTTCTGGGAAACCGAAGAAGTTTATACTGTTCCACCGCCAGCACCAGAAGATTCGGCTTGCGAACGCCTTTTTTGTGATACAGTCACTCGGGATTGTAATGGTCGTTTCAGTACTCGTTTACCTTTTAAGGATACTGGACCCCGATTAGGATGCAATCGTGAGATTGCACTCAAGCGTTTTTTAAAGTTGGAGAAACGCTTTCAAGTTGATCCTACTCTGCGTCACTTGTATTCCGAAAATATTCGCGATTATGTATCACAGGGACATCTAGTTCGTACAAACAATTTCGTGCCCTACATACTCACACACCATGCTGTGATGAAGCATAGTTCAACTGAGGTGAAACTTCGCGTCGTTTTTAACCCTGCTGAAAAGGATCTAAATGGAATCAGCTTGAATGATACTATACTGAGCGGGCCTAAGTTACAGTCTGAAATAGGACAAATTATAACTCGTTTTCGGTTGCCGAAAATAGCTCTTACGTGTGATATCAAGCAGATGTTTAGAGAAATTGAGGTACATCCGTCAGATCGTAAGTTTCAGCACATATTTTGGCGATTTTCAGAGGACGAACCTGTTCAAGAATGGGAACACACCCGTGTGATTTTTGGTGCCACTTGTAGTCCATTTCTAGCTCAGCGTGTCTTGCAGCAGTTGGTGAAAGACGACGGACATAAATTTCCCCTGGCCGCCGCAGCGCTGGAAAATTCTGTTTACGTCGATGATATCTTAACTGGTGCAGATACAGAGTCGGGTGTCACAGAGTTGCGCCACCAATTAATTTCGTTGTTAAAATTAGGTGGATTCGAACTTGGAAAATGGGCGCGTTCTCAGGACACGGAGTCTTCCACTTCGATTTCCAAATTGCAGGAAATTTCCAGTAAGGACGCCTCTCCCATTAAGGTTTTAGGTTTAAATTGGGATTCCAAGAATGATAGCTTTTGTTATAAAATTCGAATTGATAATGAAAAGGCAAGTAAGCGTGGTATACTTTCTAGAGTTGCGAGGATTTATGACGTAAATGGTTACCTCGCGCCCTTCGTATTTGCGCTTAAGGCTTTGTTGAAACAACTTTGGTTGTTGAAAGTAGATTGGGACGAGCCGTTGCCTGACGAAGTCGCTAAACAATGGAATCATATTGTAGAAGAGTTGCCATTATTAGAGAAAATCACTGTACCACGTTATATAATGTCCTCCGCGATAGTTAAGGCGCGACTTATTGGCTTTTCGGATGCCAGTTCGCTTGGAATGGGTGCCGTGGTTTATCTGCGCCTGGAAGTTGGTTCCCAGGTGAAGGTGAATATCATTGCAGCTAAGACTCGTATTGCACCCTTGAAAACTTGGACGATTCCTAAATTAGAACTGGGTGCTGCTTGTTTACTGTCGAAGCTTTTGGCTTCAGTTCAAATTTATCTTTCGTCGCTAGTATGCGATCGCCCCATTTGTTTTTCGGATTCATCCACTGTTCTTGCGTGGATAAAAACCTCGCCTCATCTGTTGAAAATATTCGTCGCTAATCGTGTGACGCAGATTCATGAACGCGTACCAGACGCACTTTGGAGATTTATTCCTGATAAAGATAATCCAGCAGATGCCGCTAGTAGAGGATTATTACCGTCTGAGTTATTGGAATATTCGCTTTGGTGGAAAGGACCGAACTTCCTCTACGAGAGAGAAAGTGCTTGGCCTAAGAATTTATTGGAAACTTTCTCGAAGTTACCAGAATTAAAGGAAAAGGTGGTTCATCTGTCCGTTTCTTTCTCAGACAATTCGGAATTTATCGAAGTAATTAATCGTACTTCCTCCTTAGTAAAGTTACAAAGAATAATTGCGTACGTGAAACGCTTTGTATTTAATTTAAAATCTAGGATTCACAAAATTCAAAATAATAAGTTGTATGTGGGTCCTTTATCTGCTCGAGAATATTATGACGCATTGCAATTCGTTGTTAAAGTGACTCAGGCGCATTATTTGAGCACTGAGATCGGCTTTATTGTTAAAAATCAGTTGTGTTCTAAACGCTATGGTAATTTGTCTCCATTCCTCAACCACCAGGGTTTCGTCATGGTGGGGGGTAGATTGAAATGGGCAAGAATTCCTGAAGGGGCACGTCATCCTTTGTTGATTCCTCGAGAGAGTCGGTTGGCAACCCTACTTGTCGATTATTTTCATTTATACTCGGCGCATGGTGGACCGCAACTAGTCCAGTCACTATTACATCGTAAGTTTTGGATTCCCAATGCGCGTGACTTAATTAGGAAATGTATTTTTCGTTGTTTGATCTGTTACCGTTTTCAAGCCACTCCCATACAGCCTCAAATGGCGGATCTCCCGAATTACCGTGTACAACCCAGTCGGTGTTTTTCGCATACGGGAATTGACTTCGCAGGGCCCTTTTTTGTTAGGATGTCCAAATTACGTACTGCTAAATCGGTTAAGTGTTACCTCGCGCTTTTCATTTGTATGGTAACCAAAGCCATACATTTGGAAGCAGTAACCGATCTCACTACGAACGGTTGTTTGGCTGCCTTGGATAGATTAATCGCCCGTCGCGGATTACCAAAATGTATCTATTCGGATCAGGGTCGAAATTTTAAAGGAGCCGCGAGAGAAATATCAGAAATCACGCGTTTTTTGGAAGCAAGTAATGAGAAAATTGCTCATTATTTGGCCGAACGGAATATTGAATGGAAATTTAATCCGCCTTACGCTCCCCATTTCGGCGGGCTATGGGAGTCGGGTGTTAAATCGGCGAAATATCACTTCAAACGTATTGTTGGATCGCAAATTTTGACGTATGAAGAATTCGTTACCGTGATCACTCGGATCGAAGGAATATTGAATTCAAGACCGCTTTGCGCGCTTTCCAATTCTCCTGACGACAATTTTGATTATTTAACGCCGGGACATTTTTTGATTGGCGGTCCCATTCATGCTAGGCCCGAATTGGATGTATCGGAAATTAGCGTTTCGAGACTCGGTAGGTGGCAATTGACTACGCAACTCGTACAGTCGTTTTGGAAGCGTTGGAGTCTAGAATATTTGCATTCGCAGATGTGTCGACCAAAGTGGGTTAAATCATCGGACGAGCTCGCGGTCGGCGATCTTGTTTTTTGGTATGCGCCCGGAGTTCCCCCTGCGCAGTGGCCAAGGGGTAGAATCGTGCGTTTGTTACCAGGTAAAGATAATGTTACTAGGGTGGCTCGCGTTCGGACAGCGATCGGAGAGATCATCAGACCTCTAACCAAATTGATACCACTCCCTAAGCATTAAATTGTAGCCCCTTTCCTATTTTCCCTTTTAATTGTCGTTTTACAAAACCTTTTATTGTCCTAGTTCATGTTTAATTCGAATTCGTACCGTAAAGTTAATGTTTAATGTTCATTTAATTTCTTAGCTATAAGACTACTTGTTTTCAAAATTTATTAATTTTGGATGGGGGGTTATGTTCGGTGGAGATAACGAAGACTATTTTTAACTATCCTTCTCCATTAGAACCTCGTTTTTTTGTACCCCACAATACCCACATGCGCATGAAGATATTTTCTACAATTGGTGATCAGCAGTGATCGCGAGAAGATATTCGTTTGTTTCGTCGTGCAGAGTAACCCAGAGTTAATTCCTTGTTAGTCAGTTTATTTATTTCGGGCTAATTGAACACTGCTAGTGGAAATCGGAGCCAAACATTTATAATTCGCGAGCGACCGAAATTGTTACGGTCGAGCAGGTGGATTCGCGGCAACCAAAAGGTTCCATCGGACACCGCAGGACAACCCGACGAGTCCTTACAACCCTATATGGTTTATGTTGGAGGAAGAGAAGAGACGACACAGGTTAGTGTGGGTTCCATTTAGCCATCTCCCCTTATTTAACCGTGAATGGTCTTCGTTATATCAGGCCGGAAACATTCCCAGCCCTCCTTTGAGGGATCGAAAATTCTTGTCGTTTCCGGATACAAACCCCCCCCCAAACATATTTTATTTTAAATTTTGAAGATAAATTTAGAACATTTTGTTTCTACTACTTCTCCTAAGAGAAAAAGAAGAAGTTATTTTTCTCTTCATGCAAATGAAAAGAATCTAAATTACTAGGATAATTATCGGTCTTCGTGCATAAATTTTTAGGCTTTGTATTGAAGTTTTGTTGCTTGTTTTTATGAATTTTCTATTACCATTTAAAAATGTATAGCTTGCTTTTCTTTTCCCTAGAAAACTTTAATGGGCAGTATTGACTGTGTAAACTGTTCTTCTAAATCCCTGAATTTCATTCGTTTTTCTGTAATAATTTTTTCTTGTACATTAGTCCTAATTATGTTCCTTATATCGACGTTTAGTGCTCAGATAAAGTAATTGTTTATATTTGGGCGGATTCTTTCACAAAAAGTTAAGTTTTTAAAGGTGTGCCTGTTTTTCTTAAGACGAGCAAAATTTGTTCAACTTTGTAATCTTTGCTTTTTCTCCAAGATTGATTGTTTATGTAAAGAAGATCTACATAATTCTCGCCAAAACAATCCATATTATATAATTACCTACCAAATTATATGAAAAACACCTACTTTTTATTTTGGGTAATTATTCTCTAAATAAAATTATAGATATTTGGAATTGTGGTCTAAAATTTCATGATAAAATATATCGCATTGACTCTACCAGTACATGGAGGTGCAACAATGGTTTTGCAGAAACTATTCTAAACTAGAATAGGATATCTAGCCAAACATTCTTTTGACTTCAAGACAATCGTTACATTTCTACGTACTGAATGATAAAATCGGTTTGCCAGAAAAATTACGTGGTGATAAGTGTATACGTTGTTCATATTAATTGGAAGTTCTAGAATTTTTGAAGAAATTTCTCTTTTTTTAGAATTTTTTTAAAATTTTTCAAGATTCGAGATACAAGAGTTTCTAGAAGGTTTTAATATATTTTACCAATTTCTCTTCAAATTTTTGAAACTAATCCAATAATTACAGTTTAAATTCCAAGAATATTTTTCGACGTTTTGGATTTTTACAGTAGTTTCTGTTCTAATTTTTATAAATTTGATTTGAAAATTGTTCTCTAAGTTTTGGGAAATTTCTTTTCCAAATTACGAGAGCTTTTCTCGAGCATTCAATATTTTTTACTAGTACTCCAAACTAAGGAGTTGACCATAATTTCTCCTCCTATTTGGAAATTAGCAATTAGTTCTCCAAACTACAAAAGTTTTTTCGAAACTACGAGAGGTTTCTTCAAAGATTAGAATTTTATTTTTTTTTTTTCTTCTAGTGTTTTAGTTTTTGAAGGGTTAGAAGCAATATTGCTAGTGCTAATTATTTGCTACATGATTCAAAATAGAATAAAATTTTTGATTTGAAGGAACAGCTTCTTCAAAAAAATGAAAAACTTTGTTCTAGTAAGATACAAGATTGTGCTAATTATATAATGCAAGATGCAAGATTGGAAAAATTCTTCACAGACCTTTTGAACTTTAGGTAAGGTAAAATATGTATAAAACTATGATGGGACCAATTTAGTTGATGTTTAAGAACATAAATATTACAAAGAGCAGTACTTATAATCCTAAAAAAATAAGGAATTCTTAGATAATATGCGAGTAAACCATTATATGACAAAAATAAAATTGTCTTCAATAAGTGGTGAGGACATTATATAGACTTCTAAAAAGACACCAGTTGTAACTGATCCTCCAAAGAATTTCAGAAGATATCGCAATGGTCTTCTATTACTAGAGATACTAGTTAAGAATTAATTAACAAATGAAAATGATTTTCATAAAGAAACTAATATTTTAGTTTTAACTTAGAAACCTCACTATTTTATTTGCAACCAGATGTACATTTTGCACATAAAGTGACCATAATACTGAATTTAGTATCAAATCATTGATAATTATTTATTGATTTATTGATTTAACTTTACATGTTCACTTTAAAAAATTCTAGCAATTAATATAAATTTAAAATATACTTCACAATTTAGAGCAAGGAACATGCAAGCGGAGTTCACTTAGTGTTCTTCCACTCTTGCCCCTATTACTGGATGATGGTATCCTCATCAGCAATCTATTTTTGCCTTTTGGGCAATATTTTGGCTATTACTAGCTTATTTATGCTGAATGGTTACTTTGTGTCCAAAACGTATATCTGGTAACAAATAAAATAGTGAAAAAAGGTTTTTAAATGCTCTAATTAAGTTATTATTATCTTCACGTAACGCAATTAATCGAAAAAGACTAATATATTAAATTTTCAAGTTTAAGTTCAAGAAATAAAGATTTTAAGATTTAAAGGAGTGTGAAGTAAACCAAGAAATAGTCCACTGATTTCAATAAGGGAAAACTAATGTAACAGCTTCCTCCATGATCATCGCAAACATTTGACTTTAAAAAGCTTGAAACGGACAATAATTCTATAGCGTATACAAAAGAAATCTAAAAATGATCAGTTTATAGAAATAAAACCGACTGGGTTTGATATAGCAAAATCATTACTTGAAAATAAAGGTGATTAAAGTGGACAATGTGTTTAACAGTCGGTTAATGTATAAATTGTATGAATCAGAAATAGAGACCAAAATTTAAGAAGTTGCAGAAAAGGCGAATATCTTTAATATCTCTATAAAGACTATCACTACAATATCACTACCCGTTTTGGGAAGGCTGTGGATAAAGTTACTATAAATTCATAAACTGAAAATTCAGGTGAGCAAAGTGGACTGTGTCTTAAGGAGTAAAACTAAAATAGTCGGCTAAATGATAAATTACTTGAGTACGAAATAGAGTTGAAAAAACCAAAACCCAAAACTTGTAGTTTAAGATCTTTTAAAAATATTAACACTATAGTCTCAAGGAATTAATTTTGGGAAGGCTGAGACTTAAGATACAATAAATCAATTATCTGAAAATGAAGGTGAGTGATGTGAACTAGTCAATACCCTTCCCAAAAGGTGTTTACTATTTTAAACTTTGTTTTGTATTGTATTACTCCGTATATATGTATGTAAGAGTATTTACATTGTATATATGTTTTTAAATGGCATATCCGTTAAATAATAGTTATTTAAGGTACAAGTGTAAAAAGTGATGCTTTATTGCACGAACTGGCGTTTAAAAACACGAGCGAGTTTTTTTAAAGCCAGGAGTGCAATAAAGAAACTTTTTACACGTGTGCCTTACAAAATGTTATCTTCGATCGTAAATAATTTCAAAGAATATATTCTTATGAGTAATATTTTAATGCCATTTCAATAATTCAATTAATGAAAACATATTTTACCCGCAGTGCACTAATGGAAGCGTTACTTAGCAACCAGTAAACAAGTTGCACAAATGTCGGCCGCCATTATTATTTATGGAAAAAATATTCGCTTTCGACTTGCATTAAATGAAATCTTCAGAGTTCTTAAATCTGCCATTTCATTTGTATTATATATTTGATTTATAGTTTATTAGTTATTTGCATCAATTAATAAAAAAATAAGTTTTTCGTCGAAAATTTATGCTATAATATATTCATCTGTCAAATTTGACATTTTATGCAGTAAAAACAGTTTGACATTAGCGTGCAATAAAAACGCAAAAAAGCACTAGTGCTTTAAAAAGCCACTTTTACAATGAAAAATTATGCAAAAAGCGTCTACTTTCTAACAGACTACTAAGAATTAAGAAGAAATTTAGCTTGTAATATAATTGAATGTAGCTTGAGGAGAAATTATTTCAAAGCAAACAAATTAATGCTTCTGTGGCACCAAAAGCTAACCCTTTACATGAACCCTAATTGTTGATATGGTTATGCAACTAGTATCAGTAATGGTAGGAATAATGCGAATGCTGATTTTATAATTCTAAAGAGATGAAAACTTTCAAGGATTTGTCACACCTGGTGTAGTATCTTCTGCATTTCATTCAAAGATAGGAAATGCAGAAGAAACACTAATTGTAAATAAAATTATGCATTACCAACTAAACTCAAAAAGAGATATCTTTGAAAGCTCGGCAGGAATTTTTGGCAGCTTAAGAACTAATAATAATAATATATAGTGGCGTAGCGTGTGCTGAACGCATGTCTCTCGCGAATACGGTATAAAGTAGTAATGTTTTGCTAGTTAAAACTATTTGTTTTAATTCAATTTTAATCAGTTATATAATTATATAGTGCTGAAAAAGTTGTGTTAGTTCCGAATAATTAAAAGTGGTGTTTAGTGGGTGTTTGATTCATTTAAATAATTCTTCACGAGGCTCGCCGTTTTACTATCGGCGCTTTTTTGTGTTCATTTGCGTTTTTACCAGATAGATCATTGAACTTGGCGAAGAAGATAGAGCCGTATCGAAATATTAATTATTATAATTTTCTCCTCTGTTCTCTATTGTTTACCCTTCCGTGGTCTTCTTACCCTTAGTTTGTCTTAAAATAAGTCGTCACTGCAGACCCAGTGACGTGAAGCATTATATTGTTTATCCCAGTTCCATATTAAATTTGGTATTCAAGTAAAATGAGTCTTATTTGTGTTTGTTGCAATTATAAAATAGAACAGCATAAATCTGTAAATTGTGCTGTCTGCAATAACGTATTTCGGGGGTCTTGTGTGGACCTCTCAAACACCGAGTTACGTGCATTAAATACTAAAAAAGGTTTTAAGTGGTCATGTACTAACTGTCAGAAAAGAAGCGATGATATTACTGAATTAAAATCCTTAGTTATTACACTTTAAACAGAATTGAAGCAACTAAAGAATGTGCCGTCAGCAAGTAATATAACAAGCGAAACTAATATGAATGTAATTATTAATGAAATGATGGAACGTCATGAGAGAAGGAATAACATAATCATTTATGGTATACAAGAAGGAAAATTCAACACAAAACAGAAACAAACTAATGAAGATAAGAAAGTTGTTTCCTCTATTTTAGATAAACTGTCTATAACTACTAATACCACTCCGGTAAGATTGGGTAAATATTTACCAAACGGTGGCAATAAGAAACGACCCATTCGCATTACTCTAAATAATACGAAGGACGTATTTACAGTTATAAAGAAGTTTAAAGATATACGTAATAACGATATATTGAAAAATATATCTATATCATCTGATCGCACC
Organism: Ontholestes murinus; assembly: GCA_963969525.1. Taxonomy (NCBI): domain Eukaryota; kingdom Metazoa; phylum Arthropoda; class Insecta; order Coleoptera; family Staphylinidae; genus Ontholestes; species Ontholestes murinus. The sequence goes on from OZ018397.1 coordinate 9,397,162, forward strand.
TTCCAACAACGCCAATTCTACAAAAATCTGAAGGAAGAATTGGAACGACGCAAAAATGATGGTGAAAATAATTTAAGAATTATTCATAAAAATAATGTGCCTGAAAATATTTCTTTAAACTAGAAAATCCCAGCAATTATAAATTAACAGAATTTTCATTGTATTATCAAAATGTGCGTGGACTAAACAGCAAAACGAATGAATTTTATATCGCAACTAGTGACAGTGAATATGATATAGTGGCCATCACTGAATCATGGCTAACAAATAATATTAATTCAGAGGAATTCTTCAACAGTGACTACGTTGTTGTACGAAAGGACCGGAACTCTTTATTGACTGGTAGGAAGCGTGGAGGAGGTACTCTCGTTGCGTGTAAGCGTAATATATTTTTTCGCGTTCTCGATCTCTCCCAGCTTAATATCTTCCCATTGATTGACTGTTGCGGAATTATTTGTACACATAAAAATTCTAAATTTCATGTCATTGTAATATATATTCCACCTGATATTAACGTGGATTACATCGATACTTTTTTTGATGTTTTGTCTTCCTGCATTAATGATGATAATATAATTATTATTGGGGACTTTAATGCTCCCAATTTTACTAACAATGTATTAGATATAAGACTACATTAATTCAATCGTTTATGTCATTCAATAACTTAACTCAAATTAATAGAGTACTTAATTCAAACGATAAACTATTAGACTTGTGTTTAACAAATATTGAAACAAATAATACAACTAGGAAGACTAGTCCCTTTGTTAAAGAAGATATTTATCATCCTTCCCTTAATGTTAACTTTAATATTTTAACCACAAGTCGCAATCATTCAGAATTTAATAATTTCAACAAAATACCAACTTTCCAGAATTATACAAGGAACTTGCAAGTATAAACTGGAATTTCTTATCAGATTTTAATGATGTTGATATTGCTTTAAATCAATTTTATAACTCGCTTTATGCAGCTTTCAATAAATATGTCCCGATAAAAAAATACCGATATGATAATAGTTCTTGTCCGTCCTGGTATTCGTATGACTCCATTCGATTGATAAAAACTAAGAAATATTTGCATGAGCGTTATAAAAGAACTAAACTACAACTCGACTATTTAGAATTTCAAAAAATTAGGAAGCTGACTAAACAGAGTATAGGTAACGATTATAAAACATTTCTTTCTAATTCAGAACAAAATATAATTAATGATCCAAAAAACTTTTGGAATTTCGTAAACTTAAAAAGGAGTTCATACTCAATCCCAAACATATTAAGAAATAATGATGATTTATTCACTACTCCTCAAGATATAGCTGATGGTTTTGCACTAAATTTTAGTTCGGTTTATGAAGATAATAAACAATGTACTTTAGATAATACAGAAAATTCTTATTACAGTTCTAGTTGTACTATTAACCATATCACAGTTCAGCAAGTTAAACATATGTTAAAAAAGTTTAAAAATAATTTCGTCTCTGGATTGGATCAGATTCCTAGTTTTCTTGTCAAAGATTGTGCAGAAATATTCGCGGAACCGCTATCTGTTATCTTTAATGTGTCGTTGCGTACTTGTAATTTCCCATTACTATGGAAAATGTGTCATGTAATTCCCGTATTTAAAAATGGTGATCGAGGTGATATAAAAAATTACAGACCAATTAGTATCCTGTCTAACTTGTCAAAGGCTTTTGAAATGTGTATATACAGTCAACTGTATTACCAAGTACAACCATTCTTATCTCCAAATCAGCATGGATTTATGGAAAAAAAATCGACAGTTAGTAGTCTACTAACTATTACTCAATTTATAAGCGATAAAATGGACAAACGTTTACAAGTTGATGTTATATACACCGATCTGTCTAAGGCATTTGACAAGGTAAATCATAGTATAATGTTAAATCAATTGTCGAATTTTGGGTTCAATAATAGTCTTATCTTCTTTTCTAGCTATTTAAATAATCGGCGTGTATGTGTAATGCATAATAATTTTAAATCGTTTGAATATGTAATGAAATCAGATGTTCCTCAAGGCTCCAACCTTGGACCTCTGTTATTTCTAATATATTTCAATGACATTCTTTTAAAACTGAAATGTAATGTTTTAGCATATGCCGATGATCAAAAAATGTATTGTGTTACTAAGTCAGACAACGATAGTTTCTCTTTACAACAGCAATTAGATATGTTTGCAACGTGATGTAGACTTAACTGTTTGACATTGAATATAGGCAAATGCAAAGTTGTTAGTTATACCAAGAATAAATCACCAATCATATTCAGATATTGCGTTAATGGTACAGCTATTGAACGAGTCGAAACTTTTAAAGATCTAGGGGTCACTTTCGACAGCCATTTAAGTATCAGGTACCATATTCTTGACATTACAAAATCTGCTAGTAAGTGTCTAGGTTTTGTAATTCGTCAAACAAGAGATTTTAAAACCATCCATTGTATTAAGTTGCTTTACTATACTCTAATTCGTCAAAATTAGAGTACGCGTCGATAATTTGGACACCACATTATAATCTATATATAAAACTAGTCGAAAGGATTCGAAAACGTTTTCTAAAATACTTGCACTACGTAACAACTGGTAGTTATCCTGTCCAAGGCTACTCCTATCAAGATCTATTGAACAGTAATTGTCATGAATCCTTGTACCTTAGACGCATAATTGCAAATGTTAAGACATTACACAAAATTGTTAACAATAGATTGGACTATGCTTTCTTGCTTTCCAAATTCTCATTTAATGTACCATCTAGCTTTACACGTTCAAATAATACATTTTATATTAGCGCTTCAAATACCAATATTGGTTTACATTCACCAGTCAACGATATGTCTGGCAATTATAATGTGATTAGTGAATATTGTGATATTCATAATGACAAGATTGACATTATATTAAAATCTGTGAGACAGCAGTTTATAGAACCACCACATATTACATAAATCAGTCTGTTTTTTATTTTTTTTTTATTTCTTATTCTCAGACAGATGTGCATATCACATTTCACTAAAACATGTAACATAGTTTTATTTTACATTAGATATTACGTTAGTTTAGCATAAATGATTATTATATAAAATTTAGGTTATTGTTTATTTCATTTTATGCAAATTTAATTTATTATTTTGTCCTGTAATTGGAATTTGTATTCTGTTGGGCAAATAATAATAATTATTATTATTATTATTAATACCCTTTAAAAACTATTTTCAAGCTTACAAAGATGATTGATAAACCGTATTGACCTAATAAACTCTATTTAAACGTTTTTTATCTATCAAAAATTCCAGCGTTTTATTGAAAGCTGAATTTTTTATATATAAATATTAAGCTGTTTATTAAGCTTATTATAAATATTTCTAGACTTCTTTAGCACAACAATAATTTTCGATTGTTACCTTAAATTACAAGATAAGTTCAGGCTAAAATAAAACAATTTTATGAGTTGGTATTCGGACATAAAATAATAACAAACATAACCGTATTTTGAAAGAAAAAAAATTAAGTTCATATAACACGACAGTCTCAACAAGTTTAATATATATTGGATAAAAAAAACTTGTTCCAAAGTTACCCCCTGTTTACGGTATTTTATTAATATTACACTTAGAAAGTTGCGTGATAAATTAAGTTTTCATTCAGCCTTTCCTGTAATATTTTGGTATTATTAATTGAAGTTATATTTATGAGTTAAACTATTTTTACATCATTAATAAGGGCTAATTTTATGAGTAAAAACCTACATCTTTAAAAATATGAATTGCAATATTCACTGTGATTTAACCATAAATAATTATTAATAATAGTAAATTCTTCAAATTACTATAAGTATAGAATACTTCGTAGTATAGGTCGCAACCAGCCTCTTCATTTAAACATATCACTTGATGCCCAGTTTATCTATTAAGGATACATTTGATTGATAATATTTTTTCAACTAATTTTAAGGAGATAAAAGCTAAGGTCGATGTTAGATGAAAAAAACATTTTTAATCATCACATTAAGAATGTTATACTTGGAATTTAAACTAAATTAAGTAATTAAATATTTTTGGACACAGTTAGAGAATTGAATAATTTATTTAATAGCTTACTTTTATTTAAGCGCTTTGTACTGAAAATAAAATTAATTAAATATTTGCTTGTACTTTTATGTTTAATAAACAATTGCATTTATACTTTTAAAGTATACTAAATGGGGCATCACCTTTACAAAAGAATATGAAGGTAGTACATAAATCATCAACAAAGCACCCGCCGGAATTCTTTGTCCCCGTGCGCATTTTTATTGATGAATTTTAATGGACCATAAAGATAAGGCCTGTGAATTTAGCGAGGTCCTCTTAAAACGAAAACATCAGATACGATCTGTATATTTCATTATTATCTGCGAACGGGGAAAATTCGGGTGTACAGCGGGGGCGTACACTCTTAATGCGATTACAAGTTTGGCGGTGTTTGCGGTCGTTCCTTCTACTCCCGGAGAAGAGAGTAGAAGGATATATTAATTATGCACTCCTTATAATTTCCTATTAACTTAAGTGAAACGTTTGACTTTGGTAACGATATTAAACCGGCAATTTGTATGTGCCACACTGCCTCCTTAATTAATTGTAGCCAGCTCCCGCTTGTTCTTCTTCTTCTGCCTCTTCGGCGGCCCCCTCGAATATTTTAAAGGTTGCGTTTTAACTCGAGAGACCGCAATCGAGTATACAGCTTCATAATTACTCCAGCGGGCACTTTATTTCAGTTAATTTATTGTTGATAAAATAAACTCGAAACATAATCAATTTTATCAAAACTGATATTTACTAAGAAATTTATATTACTTTATAATCTCGTTTAAAAGAGCTTCAAACAGTTTGCGATCAGTTTTGTTAGGTACAAAGCTTTAGACAATATATGTTACTATAAATCTTCGTATTTCTTTATGTGATTACTGCTTAAAGCCATTTCTTTGTATCATGAATAGAAACATAGACAGATAAATAAAAACAAGTAGGCAGAAAGATCTCTGGTCGATAGGCTTTTGACAGACTAACATACTAACACCTCAGCCATTATTCATTATTTATTATTTAAATGTAGATATTTGTCAATAAAGATGTATATATATATATATATATATATATATATATATATAAACAAGTAACACCATTCTCAAACCGATCTAAACAGATTAACTTTTAAAACTAAATAATTTTATCCACACACATTCTGATTATGTTATATTAATTATTTATATAATTCTATGTGTATACTTTATATGCATATAGTTGTATGTGAAAATATCGTCTCTATTCATTAATGTAAACTTCGCTCAAACTTCTTATCCCCTTCATGCAGCCCTTGTCTATGGAGTGAAATTTCAACACACTCCTCTCAGACCACTCCCTAGGTGATCAACAACACATGAATCCCTGTAACTTTAACTAACTTAATTCTCAATGTCCGCAAAATATCAACTTCAATTATGCAGGTGCTCAAACAAAGGTAAATACCTGAACAAGTAACCATAATGAATTTACCAACAATGAACAAACTCGAACAAACTTTACGTACTTATAAATTTAATGCAGAAACTGACTTCGCATTGCTTTATAATAATTAATAGCGCAGAAAAACATAGTCGACTAATAATATAAATAATAACATAAAAGAGTTGGGTATGTGATAAAGTTAAAATGAAGTAAAGTATCAAACTTCGAAAATATATCTTGAATATATATATCCAACTATATTCAATTATTGTATAAAAGTAAATGGAGACTGAAAAAAAAATCTAATAAATTTCTAGAAAATTATAGCAGGTTTTGTTCCAAATATCTACAAGTTTCCAGCAACTAATTTTCCTAATTTGAAAATTTTTTCTCGATGTTTTGATAATCTCTTTATTTTGTTGGTATTCTTTTAAAAAAATTTCTGCAATTTCTCTACATGTCTAAATTTTTTCAGTAATATTTCTTCCAGGTTTTTAATTTTTTTTTAAATAATCCTTTAAAGATTACAAGTTCTAGTTGTATTATTATTTCGAATTATAACTTTTTAAGCAATTTCTTCATTGATTATAAAATTTTCTAGAATTTTTTCTATTCAGTGATCAAGTTTTTTTCGAAAATGCAAAAAAAATCTTCGACATACACAATTTAAAGTTTTTTTTAGGAATTGCTCTTTAAGAGTTTTATTATTATTTCTAGAATCATTTAGCATTTTGTCTTTCACATTTATTGTAGAAAATTCTTGAATTATGATAAAACTAGACATGCTGCAAAAATCTATACATCGCAAAGAGAAATTTCTAAAATGGTTTTTTTAAGAGGAGGTTCCAGAAAACTCTAAATGAGGCAAGCACATGTTAGAAAAACGTTGTTGTAAATGATTCATGAACAAAAAAGTGTTAAAAAATTTAAGAACCCTTGAAAATTTGTAAAACTTAAAAGAGAAGCTTTGAAGAAGATTTTGGAAAAAAATCATGGAGAAGAACTGGTACATAATTTTAGAATCTTTGAAGAAATTAAAAAAAAAAATAAAAGATAAATTGCTAAATTAAATAAAAAATTGCTAGAAGAGCCTTGAAGAAAATTTCGAGTAGATATTGTTGGAGAACACAAGAGAAGTTTTTCACATTGAAAGTTAAAAGAAATAGATGCTACAAGTATAGACTTCTAGAAGAAAATTTTACAGAAAATATAGGTCCTTTAAATTAAAATTTTGGAAGAGAAATTGGCGAAAATTTATAGAAATATTGATAAAAAATACCTACAAATATTTTCTTAAACAAGAGGAAAGTTATCGAAAAAGAAAAAAAATAATCTGGAGGAAAAGTTGCTGGAAAATTTTATGTATTTGGAAAACAAATGCTAGAGAACCCTTAAGAATATTCTTGACAAATTCTTAAAACGCAATTTCAATGAGAAACCTTAGAAAATTTTAAAACTCTAACAACTAACGAAATTTTCGCAATTTAGAAGAGTTGCGAAACAAAAATCACTAGAAAAATGGGATCAAATTTGCTTAAAATATTCTAATAGGAATATTCTAAAAAAAAACTCTTGACATAATTAGGCAAGGAATGTTGCAAAAATTCTATAAATCTCAAAGCAAATTCCGAATAATTGAAGAAAATCCGTTAGAAAATTCTAGATACCTAGAAGACAGTTCGCTGAAAAATTTTAGCATCCTTATTTCAATATTTTACAAATCTGAAAGAAAATTGGCTGAAAATTTCCGAAGTAACTTTTTACAATATAGAAGAGAAGTTGAAAAATTTTAATATAATTTAAGAAATTGAGAAATTTGTAGATAAACGAAAAAATATTTATCTGGAAAAAAACTATGTTTTAAAAAACAATTTTTTAATACTGAAAAAATTAAATAAATGTTGCTAGAAAATTCTAAGTGTCTCAAGTAAAGTCTTCGCAACTAGAAAGAAAATTTTCTGAAAATTCTAAAAGTTTGAGGTAAAAATTGCTACATAAATTTAGAAGCCTGGAAGAAAATTTTCAAAATTACAAACAGAAATTGCCAAAAAAAAAATCTAAATACTAGACGAAAATTGTTATACTATAAACCGTGCAATTTCGAAAAGGCATTGTTGGAAATTATTGTTGAGAAATTATAAGCAGACAAAAAAAAATAATAGAAAATTTTCCAAGTATTAAAAAAACTAAGTTGAAAATGTCAAATATCTGGACGATTGAAAAATACTAGAAATTTTAAAAGGAAAATTCTCTAAAGAAATTATAAAGAAAATGTTTCATGAACGAGATGCTGTTAAAAATATTTAATAAAATTTGCAAAATTTAAAAGGGAAGCATTGGAGAAGGTTTTGTAAAAAAAATTTGACGAAATTTGCTACATAATTTTAAAATCCTTAAAAAAAATTAAAAAAACAATATCTACAATAAAAATTCCCATAAAATTCTGCAATTTTTAAAAGCTATTCATTGAATTTAGAATAGACATTATTGAAGATCTAAAAGAAGTTTTTCAAATCGAAAAAATTAATTCTACAAATATAGGCTTCTAGAAAAGAGCTTTACGGAAAATATAAGATCCTATAATAAACTGAATTCTTTTAATCAATCAACATAGATCCTTTGAATTTAAACTCTACAAGAGAAATTGCAGAAAAATCGTTGAAAAAAAGTCAAACGATTTCCAAATACTCAGAAAAATGTTCAAAATTCGAAGAAAAACATAGTAATAATTTTAGAACCATTGAAGATAAATTTTAAAAAGAGTAAATGCTAAAAAAATTTAGAATAAAAGTTTTTAATATCGTTGATTCGTTATACATGTTATTATATAATAATAATACTTAATTCTATGTCTGTATAACTATATTTATTTTATACTGCTGACTAGTTTCGACAAGTTCAACAATAAATACAATTATACAGACAAAGAATTAAGTATTAATTTTATAAAAGTTTTTGGATAATAATATAAACCTTAAAAACTTGTTCTCAATTTATGACATAAATTACTAAATAAAATTGGCAAGGAAAAATTGTTTATTAACTTCAAAATTTCCGCAAATAATTAGTATGTTTGAAGTTAGTTTTTTGAAAACCAAAAAAAGTAAACAAGTGATGCTAAAAATAGAAGTATGAAGAAAAATACTCGGTGTTGGAAGAACAATAAAAAATTTAAAATTTTTAAAGGATAAAAGAAAATTCTTGCAATTTAAAGGAACAATTTAAATTTAGAAAGTACCAAGCAAGAAATTGCAGAAAATTCTTGAATTATTCAAATAAACTAATTTTGGAAAATTCAGAAATTGAAATTAAATTTCTAGAAAATTAATTATTCTAATAATTTTTGCTCCACATTTCTAGAATTTTTCTAGATTTAAAAAATAGAGAAAATTTTCAAAATAGAAAATCCTCAAATATTTTTTAAATAAGAAATCAAAAAAATTAAAAAAAATGGCTTATTATGTTCCATTTCTTTATTTAAAGAAATGGAACATAACAAGAGTTTTACTTCTCCCAATTTGAAACTTTGGTTACATCAAGAGAGTAGCAGGACAAGTATCAATTATATTATAGAAAATGGTCAAAATATAGAAGGGAACATAATATAACCTTTAAAATGTTCCTACAACTTGCTCTGAACATAAAAATTTTAATTATAAAGTATTTCCGAGATTTCATACCACTATTTAAGCATTCTATTTGCTCTCAAAAGTAAACTGCAACATTATTATTTAAATTTCAATAGTTTACATAAAATCTGAAATTTTTTATATCATAAGAAATTGTTTTAAGAAATAATTTTAAAACATCTAAAAAACAAATGCTATAAAACTCTAGAACCTTTAAGAATATACTTGGCAAATTCTAAAATCCTGACTACAAAAAAAAAAATGTTAAACTTTAAAAACTAATCATTTTTTTTACAATTTAGGAAGAAAAATTAATTGAAAATTGCTTAAAACATTTGAATACAAATATTCTAGAAAACTCTATTGAGGACAATTCCGGAATAATTGAAGAATTTCTAGATACCTAAAAGACTGGAAAATTATATCATTCTGACTTATAATTTTAACAAGAAATTATTTTAACGTTTTAAAATCTAATTTGAAATTCCCTAACAACATCAAATAGAAATTTTAAAAAAATATATGATGATGCAAGACATTGTAGAAATTTCTAGAAAAACGAAACTAATATTTATCTGGAAAAAACGTTGTTTTAAAATACATTTTTTAATACTCAAAAAAATGAGACAAGAGATACTGAAAAATTATAGAAATGTTGAGTAAAATCTTCGCGAGTAGAAAAAAAATTTGCTGAAAATTCTAATGCGAGAGAAAAATTGCTATATAATTTTAGTAACCTAAATTTAAGCAGACTGCTTAATGAATGAAGTATAAAATAAAATAAATATCTACAGTTGTAGCAAGAAGTCGAAGAAATTCCGGAATAAATGCGAACATTTCATCAGGGTATGGCTGGAAGAACATTCTGAAGAATGAAGTCCGACTGTGATTACTGTGCTCAAAATTTAGTGTATTTTTTATGTATGTGTCTATTAATGTATTTTGTTAACAGGTAATCCGAAACATCATAACAAAATAAATAACCTTGAAGAAAATTTTCAAAATTTGAAACAGAACATGCTAAAGAAACCTACAATCTAGAAGGAAATTTGCTGGAAAATTTTATAAACCTTGCAATTTTGAAAAGGCATTGTCGGAAAACATTGTTGAAAGTTAAAAAAAATGGATGTTACAAATTTAAACTACCAGAAGACAAATTGCCAGAAAATATTAGTCATGTCATTAAAAATTTGCTAGACATTTGAAAGAGAAATTATTGATAAAATCTACAAAGTTCAAAATTTTTTTGTAAGAAATATAGAAAATATAAAAGAAAATATACCGGATAATTTAAGAAACTGAAAATAAAAATTGCTGGAAAGTAGCATAACAAACAACAAGAGATTCCAAAACATTTTACATATTTAAAGGAAAAATTTTAAAAGCTGCTAAAACATTTTAGAAAGTTTTGAAGCTTTAAAAAACAAACTCTAGTAAGTTGTTGATACTGAAAGAAAATATTTATAATACTAAAAAAAAGTTTAAAAAAGTTAAAGTCATAAATAGTGGAATTGTCCAAGTATAAAAAAAATACTAAAGAATCACTCGCTTGCTAGTCATCGTAGACGATAGACGTACGCTACAGAGCTCTTATTGTGAATTTGTGATTTTGTGCTACAAATTAATCAAGACACCATCCAAGGATGGCGTCATCCACGGACTCCGATGAGGAGTTCAAAATACCTAAAAAACGGGGAAGAGGCCGCCCAAAAAGAAGCGAAACCGAGTTCTCGGAAATGTCCACGACCGAGGTAAATGAAAAACCTAAACGCACACACACAAAACAACCCACCACATCCACATCTAACACAACGAAAACTACCACCACCACCACAACTACACAAAACACCCCCAACAAACAGCCACAATATAAACACACGTTTTACGTCAACACCGCACAAGAACTAACACGCCTTCAAATGGCCCAAATTTGGCACAGCCATAAGTACGACAACTCAACCCTTATAATAAAAACCAAACTAGGGTTTGTTATCAAATCAAACGTAGAAAGACAGTACATTATAAATAACTTAAACACACTCAAGACCGAGAAGGTCATAGCGAAATTCACCGAAGCGGCCGCGACTCCGATCGCGCCGCGCGAAAAACGCACGCCGGAGGCCTCGTACTGCTGCATTATAAAAAGCGTCGAATTAGAAATAAACGACGATATGATAAGCAAGGCCTTAAACGAAAGAGGACTCACCCATCGATACTGTAAAAGAATTACAGCAAATGTAGAAATCGCCCAACCAAGCCCATCGAAGGAATACCTAATATTAAAATCCACAGTACTAACCAAAAAACTACTGACATGAACAAATCACTTATTAAATACAGCCGCGTTCACAAACCATTTTCACTCCATGACTTTATTTTAGATACTTACGCGACAGAAATAAATTCACCTAATGTAACAGACAGACAGGAGCTACTAAAAAAACTCAAAAATAGATTCATACAATCATATCAAATAGATACGCAGGTTTCATTTTCGCATAATCGAATGTTCATCGTCATGTTCGACTTAAAGTACCCCGACATTATTCCTCACGTTTCCCCTAAAGATGGAGTCCACATTGCATCGACTACTGTTACCAATGGCTAATGTACATTTCCTCTATACCAACATTAATTCAATCCGCAATAAATCCCATCTAGTATCCCATTACCTCTCCAACAATCCTATACATGTCAACCTTCTCGTTGAAACTAAAACTAAGGATCCTTTCAATTTTAACAATTGGAAGGCAATCCAAATACCGTCATCGACTTCCAATAATTATCAACGAGGAGGTTCAATGGCAACATTTCATCCTTCCATATCCTTTGGCGAAGCTAACCCTCCATGCATCAATAATCCCCTAAACGAATGTCTCCATTTTACCCTCGCCTTACCTCATTTTACACTTCACGTCTTTCTTGTATATATCCATCCCCATTCTCCCATCGATGATACAATCCTTACCAAAGCCTCACTTTACGATCATTCCCTTATTATAGGCGACTTTAATATCAATAAACCAAAATCCCGCCAAATAGCCACATTCATTTCCAATTCCAATTTTGTCCGTATTCCTACGCCACCAACCTTTATAATGAACGAAACCCAATCCTCAACCCCCGACATAATCCTCGTTACATCCAACATCCGTCATTTAATACACTCAGTAACTCTCATCCCAGACCTCTGTTCCGATCACTTATCGATAAAATTTGACCTTAATATCCAAACCCAATCAACTCCTCTCCCTCCCGAATATATTTACCATTACCAGGATTGCAACATCGATGGAGTTGCAAACGACATATCTAGGCAATTTAATCATACTACTAATATCAGCCCACTTGTAATATCTCAATTTAATTCCGCCCTAACTGACTCCATTATGTTCCACACTCCTAAAATTCAAAAACAATACTACAAGTACCCACTTCCTAAATTTATCCTTCGACTTATCAAATTCAAACGACAGCTATACAGAGACATTAAATTCAACGACGACAGAACGCTTAAAGAAAAATTTAACAAATTGAACAAAGACATAAAGAAGCTTATTTTTGAATATAAAAGAGACAAATGGACTGAAACTTGCCAACAAATTAACGCAATGCAAGGTAAGACTTACTGGACACAAATAAAGCGACTGACAAAATATAAAAAATCTGACAACATCACCAGCATTATCGACCCATCCGACAATTCGACAATCACTGACGATAACCTAATTTCAAATGCATTTGCCGGACATTTTCACAATACATTCAAAAAAACAATTATTAACGACTTTGACAATAATTTTCACGACATTGTAAATGACTGGTACGACACATTCAACTTCCAGCCCTCTCCACCCCCAATTGATGATATTATAAGTGAAGCAGACTACTATCGACTGTTGCATTCTGGTAAAAATACCTCCCCTGGCCACGATAATATTCCTCGATCTATCCTAAAAAAATTGCCCGAACATACCCACCAATTTATCCTTAAAATCCTTAACTACTGCTACCAACACCAATACTTTCCCAGCGAATGGAAGCAAGGTATAATCATTTGCATCCCTAAACCCGACAATGACCCCTCCTATCTAACAAGCTACCGCCCAATTACCCTCCTTCCTGTAATAGGTAAACTATTTGAATCCATCCTTAAAGAAAAAATCCTAGAATCCACTAATGCATCCATTCCCGACTATCAATTTGGCTTCATTCCCCAAAAATCCACTACACTACCCCTTACCATCTTAACTTCCAATCTCCAAACAAAGCACCTCGAAGGCTACAAGTCCGCTGTAGTTTTTCTGGACATAAAAAAAGCGTTTGACTCGGTGTGGCATCGAGGTCTGCTTTATAAATGTTTCCTCCTAAAACTCCCTAAACACCTTCTTATCTTAACCCACGAATTCCTTAATAATCGATCTTGCCAAATAAAAATCCGTCAATCACTCTCCAGATCATTCCCCCTACAACAAGGTGTACCCCAAGAATCCCCACTCTCCCCTACTCTTTACAACATTTTTTGCCATGACATATTCCATCCCAACCCATCACATGCACCTACCCTCTCCACTGCCCTAAACTCCCTACAAATTGCTTTAAACTCCCTCCAAAACTGGTTCCTAAAATGGCGAATCCAAATAAACCCCACAAAATCAAAACTCCTTATTCCCTTTCACAAAATCACTCCAAACTCTCCCAAAATTAAAATCCATCAAACCGAAATCCCACCCTCTCATACCTGCAAATACCTAGGAATCCTATTCGACCATAAACTATCCTTCAAACAACATGCCCTATCCGTCAAAGCCAAAGTCAAAACCAGGGCCCGGCATTTCCGGGCTTTAACTTTCAAAAATCAAGGTATTACGACTAAAACTGCTGCCAACATTTATAAATCGATTTGCCGGCCCTTGTTAGACTATGGCTCAATCCTTTTTACCCAATGCCGTCCTTCTACCCTACATCACATCCAAGTCGCCGAAAGATCCGCACTCCGAACCCTTACCAAAATCAGACACCCAAATAATCCTCTTCATAACCCGTCCAATGACCTACTCTACGAATCCACCCAAATAATTCCTATTAACCAACGTACATTAGCCATTAGCACAAAATTTGCTACTAAACCTTCCAACCTAACCCTCCTTGACAAATATTGTATTCCCCGCAATCCCAATATCCCCACAAAATACAAACACCCCACAAACACTCTTCATCAATTCATTAGATCGCATCATCCGGACAGTTAAATTCAACTAGCTTTTTTTATATATATATTTTTTAAATTTTTTTATGACAGGGCAGAAAGACCTACGGTCGATAGCCCAGACAGTGACAGACTAACACTAATCATACTGTATATATGTTATTTTTGTAAATATGTGTTACTGTAATAAAGATGTTGTATATATATACTAAAGAATATTAGACATTTTAAAGAGAAAATTCTCCAACAAAATATGAAAGAAAAGTTGCTAAAATAAATCTGAAAGGTATATTTTAGAAAATTCATTAAATTTGAAAATATTTAAAATAAAATTTTAGAAACCTTAAAAATATTATAGAAATCTGGAAAAAAACATTAAAGGAACTTTTTCGATTTTTTTTTAATTCTTGCAAGTTAAAAATGAAATTATTAAAGATTATGATAACTCATGTAAAGATAAAAAGTAAAGAGACATTTTATAAATTTAAAACATATATTGTCAAAAAATACAATTATTTTTATTTAGATTTTATAAAAAAAAAACTGTAAAATTCTAGAAATAAAAAGCACAATTTCATATGCTTGTAGAAAAGTGGTTAAAATACTTTAGAAATCTTGAATACAAATTCCCATAAAATTTCCACGGAAAAAAATATAAAGTTTAAAGAGACTCAAAAATTCTAGAAATTTACAAGAATGTTCTATTAATTTTATACTTGAAGAACATTATCAACATATGGAAAAAAATATAAGTTTAGTAACCTTAAATATATTCTTGTAAATTCGAAACAAGTTTGTTAAAATATGTAAATATCTTAAAAATAAAGAAGAAAAATAAATTCTAAAATGTTCCGTAAATGCTTAAAATTCAATATTTTAATCAAATAAAAATAATAATTTATAGAAAAATCTAGAAATAAAAAGCATAGTTTTTAAAATGTTTGAAAAAAGTATATCTTTCGATATCTGGAAGGTGGGTTTCTAGAAAATTTGATATCTCTAGTGGAAAATGGAATTTAAAAAAAATGTTTAAAAATTCTAAAAATTTGGAAGAAAACTCTAGAAAATTTGAAAATTTTATCTTTATTTGATAAAGAACTTAATAAAACAAAAACCAAAACTAAAATTTTGAAAAATCTGGAAAATTATCGAAAAATTTTAGATATATAGAAAAGAAATTATGTTTAAAATATATTCTAATAAGAAATGAAGAAATAGAAAAGATAATTTAAAAAAGAGGTTAATTGAATATTTTATATATATCTGCAAAACAAAAACTAGAAAATTTAATATTACAAAAAATTTTAAATAGAAATTATTGCTAAACATATTTGAAAATTTGGATAAGAACTTATTACAAGATTATAGTATCCTCAAAAAAACTGCAAAATGTTGATGACAAAATATATAACAACAAGAAAGAAATTTAAAAATATAAAAGAGAATTTACTGAAAAATGTTTATATTTATTTATTTAAAAAACTCTACAAACGTCTAGATAAAAAATAATAAAATGATTGAATGGAAGAAAGATTGATTCAAAATTTTATAAATCTGAGAAATCAGATGGAGAATTATGTAGTATTTTTCTTCAAAGTTTTAGGAATCTTTCTCAGTGGTTCCTAATCTTGTTTAGGATTAATTTAGGAACCCTATAAAGATTCTTAAAACTTTGAAGAAAATTACTAGACAATTCTGCATACGAACTATAAAAGAGAAATTCCTGAAACAATTAATTAGATAAAATATAATTTCTATTAAAATGAATGGTTAAATAATTTTATGAATCTCTAAAATATTCGATTGATCGGGCTGAAATTAGGCGAAAGTTTTTTTTCAATCTTATAGTATGAAACATAATTGAGTTTCACAGATTTATTTTCTACAAAACCAAACGTGTTCAATTAAAAACAATGAAATCTGTAATAGATATTGTTAAAAAATAAGTTTTTAAAGAGAAGTTACTCGAATAAAATAAAGCAAGGGGAGATAAAAAGTGTGGATATCTGGAAGAAAAAAAATGATCGTGATTTACACGAAAAATTACTGAAAATATTTTAATTTTATATAACAAATGGTATGATATTTGAAAACTATAAAAAATGCTAAATATGTACAGAAAACGAAATTCTAAAATATATATTTAGAAAGCTTTCATACTATGAGGTAAAAGATATCGTAAATTTTTAAAAGTTCTTATATATAACTTGCTAAACAATATTAGATCTCATGGTAGATAAAAAAAACTAATAATTAGAAGAAACATTTTTAGAAAATTCAAGAATCCTTAAAGGAAATTTTCTTACAATGACCTAAAGTAAGGAATAGTAAGAAAATCTAAAATAACTTAATAAAAGAAGGCAGACGTGAATAACATTAAAACCTCAAAGTGATCTCTAAATCTTAAATACTATTCTATGAGTATATGAGACTATTAGTCAGCTTAACAGTTATTTTTAAAGGTATTAAAATATTTTCTATATTTTTTTTAAGAACTATGGTTGCAGTTTGTAAGAAAAGTTTGTAGAATATATGTCAAAATATTCATACCTATGAAAATTAAAATGGCCATAACTGTACCATAACTAAAGTCAACATAACTGTACATAATAGTCAAAAAATGATGATTTATTCTTTTTTATTTTATCTATATCAAAATGTTTAAAGCTTATAGTATTAGGAAACTTAAAATTCACTGCAGTTTATTGATATCACACACAGCATGATGTAGAGTAAGAGCAATTCCTTTTGAAGTTTTTAAAATTGTGTTGGTTTAATTAACATTCTAATTAAAGCAAATATGTTTCACCACGGGTTAAGTGAGAATTTAATTCATCGTGTTGGTTTAAGTTCTAAATGTTATTTTTAAATATAACAATTTGTTCGATATTCTTTTAATATTCCGTATTATTATTATATGAGAAATTTTTAAACATTCTTAACGTGCAAATTACAAAATAAAAAGTTTATAATTTGTTGCACTTACCTAACACAATTGAGACTATTTAGAAACAAAAAAAAACACTTCAGTTTGTATCCACTCAACTGGCCCTAACCGCATCGACAGTAAACTCGAGACTGAAATTTCCTCGAAACTATTCAATCGAAATTCCGTGTGAATTTTATCGCTGTACCTGCTATTTCTTGGGCATTCAACACCCCCCAAATCGGATTACGGCATGACACAATTGCGGGGGTTAAATAGTTGCAGTGTTCGCAGGTATTTTGCAAAATTCGTACCTGTCTAGGTGTAATCGAACCGGCGTCCTCTACAGAAACTCCACGGGGTATCTCTAAGCCGGATTAAAATGCAACAACTACGAAACGGCCATTAAGGTTTTAACACAGGTTAAATATGAATATTTGATACAAAAAAAGATAAGGTGCATAAATATTTTATTTGAAAAGTACATAAAATTCTAAATTTTGTTTAATTTTAAATAACGTAACTTCTATATTTATTTTATAAACACTAATGTTTAAATCAATAATTAAAATATAAAACAAACTCAATTTTAATTTATTGATGAATAACATTAAACTTTTTTTAACGTATTAACTTATCGAACGAGTGTTTATTACGCGTTGGTTAGTTTAAATTTAGAGTTTATACTCGCGTAGTAATTAAAGCGGAAAGTTTAAAACTTGTTATATATTCAGCGGGAGTTGAAGGAAAATAACGGAAGTCGGCCGCTGGTAACGTGCAGGTGCTAAATCGGATGTTGTGCTTCTGCAATATTTATAACTCATTACCTAAGTGTGAACTGCATAGTTGTGTAAACATCACCTTAACACAATTAAAAATTGTATTTATGATAATGTGATAATGTTAAAGTTTTCCCCGCTTTTTCTAATTAAGCATTATGCCTAGTTAAAAGTTTCGCGTTACGCGTTAACTGTTCATAACTAGAAATAATTATGTTTAGAAATTTACTTTCGTGAAGTGATTATGTTTAGTTTTAATTACTTCGTTTTCAATTTAAATTTTAAAAACAGACGGCATTTATTTCAAATCAAAATCTTCGAAAACTGTAGCTCTTTCTATTTTAACGTTATTAATGCTGTAACATTTCGTATTATTAAAAACAATTCCATTTTCCCAACACCGGTTAAAAACCTTTAGGGTTATAAATATTGACAATTATTATAAACATTTTCAGATTTTCTTTATAAAAAGAAAAAGATATTCACAGTTTAATATTCCTGAAAAAACACACACACACAAATATACAAATTACACGGCTGATGGACTACGTGGTCGATAGCCACATTACTACTACTGTTTCTGAGATCATTAATTAAACTATTGAATAATAGAGGACCAAATATCGTAACCTGTGGCATACCTGATTAGAAATTAGGTAATTTTAAAACGTGTGAATTATATGAATCGCGCTAATTAAGATAAGAATCCTTGCGAAATTTAACTGACTTAGAAAAATAGAAATTATTTAGGTGCAGCTACAATCTATATTTCAATTAAATCACCTGGATAGAGGAAAGATTGTAAATTATCCTAGTAATTTTAAAGAGGTTACTTCCTCTGATGTTAATCTTAAACTAAGAGAAGGACAAGCCATCAAAAAATACACATTCAGACAACTAAAAGAAAATCCAAGAAGCTATAAGTTATATAAGAGAACTTTTATCAATATTATTTTGTGAAATTTGTGCAACTGCCTCTACTCATATGATTTGATTTGTCGATTGAGTTTAATAATACCTAATAAATATATTAGATAAAATCTAATAAATAAATCGTCTATATTAATTTCTATTGAACTCATCTCCTAAGCCACGGGAGAGAAATTTGCAGTTCTCACACTTCGTATATGTCTAGAAATTTAATAAATGTCAAATAATAAACGTGATATATCCCACTTCTCGCCGAATAAGCATAAACTGTCCTTATCACGATATGTTCCTTCTTTTATTATAATATATAAAAGAATCTGGAGAGGAAGTATTCACAAGGCATGGCGTTGTCGTTAGTAGAGACACATGTTTAAGTGCTCAAACAGAAATGAACAGAAATATGGTTCAATAAATTTATAGTAATTTAATGAAATTTACAGCAGCATAATTATTGAATTTAGTTCATTTTAAATAAAACGTAACTAAACGTTTGTTCTCTAATCATCTTGGGAATTTTATGGTGACAACAAAATTTATAATTGGATTAAAAAAGTTAAATAACAATCTTAAAAATATAAAGCTACCATATAAATATTGATAACATAAATTCAAGGTCAAAACCGTCAATTGCTTTGAACAATTCTAATAAGCTCTTGGTAAAGTTAATTTGTATGTTTAAGTTACTGGAATGTATGCTAGAGTTTACCCTCCCACTATCCATATGGTAGATTAACGTAATCTACTTTTAGTTTTCCTAAAAAAATCATCACTCGACTATTTATCAAAAAATTGCATTAAAACAATCACTTGAGTAAATACCAATTCTACACGTGAAAATCCACCTGAGAAAATTGATTGTCATAGGATCAAAATTTGCTTTACTTTAGTTTCAATAAACATCTTAACAATCCATTGTTTTTCTAAAAATCACATTTAAAGTAATGAATTATTAAATTCGAAGATTGTACAATAAACATCATTTGAAAAAAATAAAAACCAAATACAACCATACAATTAAAACTTAAAATTATGTCTACTTTCTGTTTTTCTGTATACATTCTCCAAAAACATTCTAAAAATCGCATTCAAACAAACATTTGATTAAAGTCCAAAATTGTGCAATAAAAAATCACTTGAAAAGAATTAAAAACAAATACTAAAATATAAAAATTTGGTAAATTTACTCAAAGTTAGGTCTTTTTGTTACCTATTTTAAATACATCCAAAATTTCATTGTTTCTAAAAAATGCATTCAAACAAAAATTTGATTAAATTCCAAGAACGCACACTACAAATCGTCTGAAAAATATAGAAAAACAATTGCCCTAAAATTTTAAATTGATTACCCGAAATTTTAGTTTTTTAGTAACCATTAGTATTAATAATAATAGTTTATTCGTGCCACTACAAGAAATTACAAAATGAAAATGAAAATTTAACAAGTTTACTCAAAAATAAGTCTGCTTTAGGTTTTCTCACAAACATTCAGAAAATACTTGATTATTTCTGTAAAGAACGAACTAAAAGAAATTTCGATTGAATTGTAAGATCACACCCGCCTGAAAAATGTATAACCAATTTCCACAACATTTAAATTGACCAAGTGGATTTAGTTATAATCAAGTCTATTTTTTCTATAAAAAAATAATACAAATACTAGATTGTTTTTTAAAAATCGTATTCAAAACACATTCAACACCAAGATTTCATACTAACGATCTCCTGAAAAAATAGAAAAACAATTATTGTAAAATTAAAATTTAGTAGATTTATTTAAAATTAAGTCTACTTTTATTTTTCATATATAAATTTGCTCAGCGTCTTTTTTTTCTAAACGGTTCTTTCAAAAATGATATAAGAAAACTCCATGATTGCACGATAAAAATCGACTGACAAAATAAAAAAACAAAAATTGTTGCAACATTAAAATTTGGTACATTTATTTAAAATTAAGACTACTTTTAGTTTATTTTTATTAATAAACACCCAAGACTTGATTTTTTCTAAATAGAAATATTTGATTAATTTCCAACAAATGCCATATAATTAAAATTTAAAAACATCACTGATTTTTTTTAAATCGCAATCAAACAAACATTTAAATAAATTTACTAAATATTAATAGTTGAGTCTATATTTACTCTAAACATTCACAAACCACTTCTTTGTTTTTTTTATCAAAATTATATTTAAACAAACATTTGCAAGATTATATAATAAAAAACTTGAAAAAATTTAAAAACAATTACCACAAAATTCAAACTTAGCAAATTTACTCAGAATTAAGTTTGCTTTTAGTTTTTCTTTTTTTCTAAAAGGCATTCAGATATACTCGACTAAATTCCAAAATTACGCAATAAAATGCGCTTGAAAAAGTGATAAAATTGTTGTCACAAACATGACGTTTTGTAAAAATACACTTTGAATTAGATCTACTTCTAGTTTTTAATAAAACTGCATTTAACATTTGAGTGTTTTTCAAAAAATCACATTTAAATAAAGATTATATTAAATTACAAGTTTGCATATGACAAATCTCCTAAAAAAATAGAAAAACTATAACCAGGAAATATAAAATGTGTAAATTTATTCGAAATTAAGCGTATATACATACATAAAACTAGACTGTCTTTTCTAAAAATTGTATTTAAACAAACTTTTCATTAATAAAAATGTCATTTGCGTATATTATGAATAAAGTTGGGGCCAAAGTGCTCCCTTGGGGAATTCATGCAGTTAAATTCAAGATGTTAGACCCAATACTATTACCCTCTCTAAAAGAAAACTACAATATACAAACAAAGAATAACAAACGAAAAAATTAAACAAGGCAAAACAATATATTATACAAAACTGTTTAACAAAAGTACAATTGACCCCCAAAAAATATGGAACCAAATATAAAAACACTAAGACACTAAAACAGAACATACAAGAAATTATTAAAGAATAACAACTAAACAATATAAAGAAATAGCAAACAGAATAAATACATACTTCGCTCAAATAAGCCAAAAACTAGCAGAAAAACAGATAAAAGAATTTCCAAAATTAACAAATGAAACAACGATCACAAATACAGACGAAGCAATATAAAACATTACAGCATTAAATCCAACAACTGAAAATGAAATCAAAACAATTATAAGAAATCTCAAAAATAACACAGCTCCCGGATTTGACAAAGTTACAAACAAAATGTTAAAAGAGAATAGTACCAAATTGACACCCATATTAACAAACATTATAAATCAAATATTGAAATTTGGAACACACCCAAATTACATAAAAACTTCAATCATAAAACCAATATTTAGAAACGCAGATAGCACCAAACCAGAAAACTATAGACCCATAACGCTTTTATCAACCCTAAATAAAATCTTAAAGAACGTAATAATACAACAGAATAATAGATCACCTAAACAAATATAACATCATCAATAAACAACAATATGCATTTAAAAAACTAACAGGCATAACATCAGCTACTTACGAATTTACTAATGACATCAAGGAGAAATTAGACAAAAAATAACCAACTAGAGCCATTTTTGTCGATATGAAAAGAGCATTTGATACCATCTCGAAAGAAAAGCTAATAAAAAAATGTAAGCAATTAGTGCTTTGTCTTCTATTCCTAATAGAAGACAAAGCACTAAACTTACTGAAAGCCTACATACTAGAAAGACCACAAATTACACGAATTAACAACACAAACTGTAAGACCATAGAAGCAGAATACGTAATCCCTCAGGGAGGTATACTACTACCGATTTTGTACATACTATACACTAACGATATATTCCAAATAAATCTAACTGGCAAATTATACACTTACGCAGATGATACCTGCATTTTATATTCAGCGAAAAACTCACAACAACTGCAAGATCAATTAAATACAGACATGAAGAAAATTAGAAAAATGGTACACAAAAACTACTCTCACAATAAACGAACACAAAACGAAGTATAAACACTTCAATGAAAAAAAAAAACGACTCCAACCTAGAAATAAGCATAAAAACACGAAAATAAACGAAACTAAAGCAATTGCATATCTAGAATTAAATATACAAAACAACTTAAAATGGGACATATTCAAAAAATTATAAAAAATAGTTGTAAAACAATAGCTGTAATAAAAAAATTAATGCATATTTTAAACTTTAAAGATGGTGATTATAATTCTATTAATACTGCTCTTGCCAATATTAATTGAGAATTAGTTTTTGATAAAAATTGTATGATTTACTTTACGATTTGATTGTGAAATTTGTACCAGTATGCAAATCCAAGCCGAACAAGAACCCTAAATGGTTTAATTCTACCCTTATTAACTTAATTATTGAAAAGAAGAAAGTACATCGCCTTTATAAATCGACTAACAGTCAATCTGATTATGAATTGTTCAAATATTTAAGAAAGCAATGCAATGAATTGAGCAACTCTC
The DNA here is from genome assembly GCA_963969525.1 of Ontholestes murinus. NCBI lineage: Eukaryota > Metazoa > Arthropoda > Insecta > Coleoptera > Staphylinidae > Ontholestes > Ontholestes murinus. The sequence goes on from OZ018397.1 coordinate 9,420,595, forward strand.
TGTACACATCGTACATTAATAACAAAGAGATGGAACTTCGTTCAAACCCCAAAAAAAATTGGTCCTTTGTTGATGAGGTGCGTAAGACAACTGGTTATCCAAAACACATGTTTTTAAATAAAAAGATAGCTAGTAATGATAATGAATGTGTCAATTTATTTGCCGAATTTTTTTCATCTGTATATACCCAGAGTCATTGTGAAATTCCTGACTTCAAATTTGATTACGAAATTGTCTTAAATTCCTTTAATGTTACTACTGAAACCGTATTTCAACAAATTTTTTATTTAAATAATAGTTGTTCATCAGGACCGGACAGTATTCCAGCAATTTTTCTAAAGAAGTGCATTTATTCTATATGCACACCTATAACCTTATTATTTAAATATTCTGTGGAAACTGGACTAGTGCCATCTCCGTGGAGGGACAGCTACGTTACACCATTATTAAAGTCTGGAAATCGAGAAGACATAAATAACTATAGAGGCATTTGTAAACAATCCGTTATCCCTAAAATGTTGGACTATCTAATTTGTATACAAATTAAATGGGCGTGTAAACATGGGATTATTTATGAGCAACATGGATTCTGTGAAGGACGGTCTACTTCATCGAATCTTCTCGTGTTTGAAACATATATTTTGGACGCTTTTGAAAGAGGATTTGAAGTAGATGCGATATATACGGACTTCGCAAAGGCGTTTGATCGCGTCAATCATGAGGCGTTATTTAGTAAATTATTATCAATGGGCTTTGGTTCTAATGTGGTTCAATGGATTAAAAGTTATGTAACAGGTCGTAAGCAGTGTATTAAAATAGGGTCAAATATTTCCAAAATAATCAACGTATCATCAGGTGCTCCACAAGGATCGCATTGTGGTCCTTTTCTTTTTATTTTGTTTATTAATGACATCACTTATTATTTAAAGCACAGTCGTTGTTTACTTTTTGCAAACGATTTGAAAATATTTCATACTGTAAATTCACCCACTGATTATGCTCTATTACAGGAAGATCTTATAAATCTCTGTAATTGGTGTGACATTAATAAATTATACTTGAACTTGAACAAATGTGTAAAAATTACATTTTCCCGTAATAGAGTTATAAATCAAAATAAAAATACACATCTTATTGGAAATCGTATGTTATAGGATGTTAAAATTGTAAATTTTTTGTAGATACAAAATTAGCATTTAATGCTCATATAATATATTTAGTGACATCAACATCTAAATTATTAGGTTTTGTTAATAGATTCTCAGTTAAATTTAATACAAATACATTACATTTATAAGAATATGCGGCAATGGTTTGGTCACCACATTATGCTTCAAATGCTCAAAAACTAGAAAGAGTGCAAAACAAATTTTTAAGAATGAACGATTTGTCAACCCTGTCATTGAAACGATTATTTAATATCCCATCACTTTCAGAGAGAAGAAATGTTGCTGACTTATGTTTTTATTTAATCTTTGTAATTACAAGATACATTGTCAAGAATTACTTCGAAAGCTAAATTTCAATGCTCTTGGAACTAGTTTACAGCGTCATTTGAAGACACTTAGGTCGAGCCACCACAATACTAACTATGGTTTGAACAGTCCTCTATGCCGAGCTATGCGCTTATTTAACTCATTGTCTCAATATAATATAAATTTATTTGATAGTTCATTTCATTATTTTAAGAAGAGAGTAAATTTTGTTATTAATTTTAAGGAAAATGTTGTATAGTAATTAATATAATATGTACATTTGCATATATTATAATTACACGTTGTATTGTACGTTTAGTTTATTTTGTAAGGTTAAAATTGCATATTTCTTTTTATATTAAATATTTTTTTATTTTGTTGTATTTATCACATATGTATTATGTAAAAAGGGTATACATGTCTTAAATAAAATTTAACAAACTGGACAAGAAAACAACTCTACAATAGCCTATTTGTTGCGAAAAACACGTACCTAATATCAATTTGGGGAAATACAGCCCAGAAAAACCTACAACGTCTGCAAATATAACAAAACATAGTACTAAAAATACTATACAAACTAAATAAAAGAACACCAACTGAAGAAGTATACAAGCAAATAAATGAATTTAATATAAAAAACCTAATCACACTAAATAACGTATAATAAAACACAAATACATAAAAACAAACATAAAATTAATTCTAAACAAACAAATTCACAACCATGAAATAATAAGAAAATCCATGCTAAAAACTGAGAGGTACAAGACACAAAAATACTCACAAAACTTAATGACAACCGCAATAAATCAATACAATGAACTACCAATATATGTAAAAAAATTTAACTTAATATCTTTTAAACTAAAACTTAAAAATCGAATTATAAATAATAAAATCGAGTAACTCAAAGGAACACAATATTAGACAAAACATCAAACATCCCTCAATACCATTAACTCGGTCAGGAATCAATTCAGGATCTCAAAGTGAAGAACGAGGGATAGAACCATCCATATATTATATATAATAATATATATTATGTATTGTATTTATAACTTTCTTTTGAATAAACTGTATTTATTTATAAAAAAAATAGTAGTAGTATTTCTCTTATAACATATTTATTTAGCTTGTTTAGTAGTACTTTATGATCTCCACAATCGAAAGCTTTCGTCAAGTCAAAGAATATTCCTAATGGAATTTCTCTACTGTCTATTGCATTGCATTTTTAATTATCATTACCGAGATACCATCCCAACCGTTGGGGCTGCATACTTCCTCTTCAGTAAATGGTTTTAGGAATAATGCCTCAATGTGCATTATTTTATCGCGATAGTCTAATTTGGGAATTTTTATTGTTGTTCTTAACGCAGTATTGACAAAGAATTCATTTATTTCGTTAGCTTTCACACGTATGTTCGGTTGTGTTGACTGTTATATTTGTTTTACTAAATCCGAAGTGATTTTGTTTATGTTATCTGTGTTAACAAGTTTTTTCATGGATTTATAATCCTTTACATAGTCGATGTTATATATGCGCAAAATATCGTTTAGCATTTCTTTGGCAGCTCGTAATTCTGGAGTTTTTTATGATTTCAGTTATTATTATTCGTTTTGAATTGAAGATTCATTATATATTAGCAAGAATTTATTTAAAAATGTGTTCTATCTATCATTTAATGCCGGTTTATGCAATATTCTTTCCCTTTGTCTAAAGATAAACATTTGATTTACTCAAAATTAATTCTACTTTTGTTTTTTTATATACATTCACCAAGCATATATATAAACGCAATAAAACAAACATTTTAATAAATTTAAATATTACACATTAAAAGAAACATGTCTTAAATACCTGGAAAACAACTGCCACAAAACTCAAATTTAGCAAATTTACTCAAAATTAAGTTTATTTGTACTTTTCTTAAATACACAATACTTATTTGTTTCTCTTAAAATAACAATTAAATATATCAAATTAAATTCCGAAGTTGCACAATAAAATTCACTTCCACAACATAAAAAGTTGGCAGAATTACTTAAAAATAAGCGTACTTTAAGGTTTTCTATAAACATTATTCTAATACTTAACTGATTTGTGATTAAATTCCTAGGTTATATTAAAAACGCTTTAAAAGTTGAAGAACAAATACCACAAGATTATAATTTCGTAGATTAAAATTAAGTCTACTTTTAGATTTCCAAAAACAATAATCCAAGCGTAGATTGCTTTTCTAAAACACACTCAAACAAATATTCGATTAAATTCCAAAACTACACATTAAAAAAATAAATGAAAAAAAATGGAAAACCAATTACAACAAAATTAGAATTCGGTATATTTAGTTAAAATTAAGACTACCTTTAGATTTTCTATAATAATTCACTTAGAAAATTCACTTAGAAAACTTCTCAAAAATCGCAACTAAATAGACATTGTATTAAATAACAAGATTTTACATAAAAATTTATCTGAAAAAATAGAAAAACAATTGCCACAGTAGTGTAATTCAAATTTATTATATTTACTTTGAATTAATTTTAGTTTACTTTTAGATTTCCTGAAAATATTCGCCCGATACTCGATTGCTTTTCTAAAAATTGCATTCAAACAAATACTTTATTAAGTTTTAAGGTTGTCTAGAAAAAAATGGAAAAATAACTGTCTTAAATAAAATTCCTCAAAATTTAATCTACTTTCAATTTTGCTGGAATAATTTACTCAACACTCGACTATTTTTCTTAAAACCCTTACCAAACAAACATTTAATTAAATACGAAGATTGCATATTAAAAATCCCGCACGCAATGTTTAAAACATAAAAAAAGGATCTGGAGAAAATGTGTAGAAAATAATTTTTGTAAAATATAATTACCTGATCTTGTAACTAAAAATAATTTGAATAATGCTGGTTTATGTTTTAGTGATTATATGGTAAATTAGATCCAACCCATCCAGCCTATATAATTACTTCTATTTACATAGTTGTAAATCGTTTAGTTCCTTGAAAATCAACCGCAGTTTTGTTACAGTTGTTTCCAACGATATAACACCTAGTGTTTTACCTTATATTAAGTATATTTGTAGGGTGGGTGTCTCCTTACATAACTGTTTTACAAAGGAATAAAAATTGAAAAATATATGCAGAATCATTAAATAATCTTTTATGGGACGTTTAGCAGTTATAATTTATAAGCTTGTCTCACTTTTTAATGCGAAGAGCTTGAATTACATAACATCTCATTACTGGCGTATAAATGAAATCAACTTTAAAGGTCAATAACAAACTGAGATTCAAGCCGATACCGCAGGCGCTCCCATCCCATCGCCACAAAGTTGAATTTTCTTTGAGAGGCAACCATCAATATTTATTTATATTAAGAAAATTGCGTTTCCCTTATTTCACATTATCTGGGGATTTCGATGTAGAAAGGCCGAACGTTAAGCCCTCCCCGCTCGGCGAAAATAAACACCGACCGAAGAATGATACAAATTTAAACTCGTAATTTATTCAGCAACAAAAATATTGAATATTAATCTCCGGCGAAATTAAGCGCTTAAATATTCAATGCGAATTGAATTTGATATTTTTCTAGTGGGAAAGTTTCGTTGCGCGAAAAAAAAAATACAACACTTTCGACAGAAAAATATAACATGTGCGATGAGTTTTCGGTACTGTTTTTATCCGAGCTTTATTCTGGATTAGCCGTTGAAATAAAAGTACCCAACAATGCAGAAAAACGGGGCTTGTCGAAAGCCTCTAACATAACAGTGCGTTACGGCTGGATTAAAATGATCCCTTCGCTGTCATATAAGGATAAAGCATACGTGTTGTTTTATTGAGTTTTATCTTAATATAATTAATTCATCATTAATATATTCTATACAATAAATATACAAATATTATTTTTTTTGATGTGTTAAAAAATACAAAATATAATTATAAATAGAAAAATCTGCTACTCTCTTGATACAAACAAATTTTCAAATTGATTGAAGCACTTGTTATGTTTAATTTCTTTATTTTCAGATAACTCACACAAATTTCAGTCCTTACTGTATTTTCAACTTTGAAAATTTATTAAACATTTATTTTTATTGTTTTTAAGCTCTAAGTACATTAATTGTTTTCTCTTATCTCTAGATAAATTTTCCCTTGCGAGCCTAAGAAAAAAAAAACTGGAGACTAAATTATAACCCCAATCTATAGCCACTTAAATACTCCACTTGTCCGCCCCATAACTCATTTCGTTCGTATAAATCTACTCCCCGAGAGCATTTATGACACCCATAAATCGACTAATTCCTTCGCAGATATCAATTTGGCGGCGGAAAGAAAAAGTTATAATTGTTTCGAGGGCGAAGTTCGCGCAGATATAAATCCGGCCGCAAATACCCTGTTTTGTGTCGTCGCCGCCCTCCCGATCTTGTTGATTTCATCTCGCCGGTTTTATCTAAAGTTAAAAATAATTATAAGAAAAAGCCGGGGTGCGTGCTTTCAGGAGGCGCTCGTATAATTGGTTTTCGCCTTGGCCACTTCAGCTCGGATATAATAATTATATTTCATAAAGAGGACGTTTTAAATCCGCGTTTAGATGGCTGTGCTTTATGTATTAGAGATTAGAGAACTTAGTTTTCAAGTTGTTTTTCTCATTAAGATTGCGCGTGTGATCAAAAATTTCTTTTATAAAGTCATGTTTTGATAATACACTCAGAGTATTCGACTTTGTATAATTTACAGTACTTACAAGACGCTGAATTAGTAACAAATACAGGGTGTTTATATTACATTAACAATGAGGTCTTCTTCATGCTATTGAAACACAAATAAGAAGACATTTAAATCGCTATCTCTAGTCCATCGAGATTGAATCTAACAAGTTGGCCATTAGTAGCGGATTGGACATTGTCCTTAACTACAGACTCTCCAAGACGTATACTATCAGAAAACCGGAATTGAACACCTCAAGAACTACAAATTAAAATAAACATTTCCTTAAAATCTAGACTTGACTTCAAAATGAGTAAAAGCTTAATATTAAAGTTATATTTAAAGCCACTGACAAGATATACAATGAAATAATCAATAGGTTTTGTATTAATAGGATATATACGTTCTCAAATAGCACTGGATATCAGAATCTAAGCACTGTCAAAAACCAATCTAGATGATTCAAATTGATAGTAGAATAATTTAATATTCCGTAAGATCCAATTTCTTTAAATACGTAACAGTGAAACTAAAAGAGACTTTGCTCCAAAACCCTTGAAGAAATTATGATAATGGTTGCGACCGTTGCATTGTGGTAATCTATACTAATTGTGGCAAAAACATAGTAAACGTTTTATTCAGTGCCTTGAGGAAATGTTTTAAAGTTTGAAAAAAAAAATTGCTAGAAAGTTGTCAGCAATTATAAAATCAAAAAATAAAACCTCGAAGTAAACTTATGCAGTTTGGGACAGAAATCACTAAATCCTAAAAATAGAAGAGAATTTTTTGAAGAAATTTAGAACTTCGCAAAATGCTTTTACGGTTCAATAGAGAAATTAATAGGTATGTATCTATCTTTGCAATCTTTTGGAAGAAAAACAAGGTAATTCTAAGCTCACAGAGAAATTGCAAAAAAAAGTTCCTAAAAGCGAAAGAGAAATTGCTAAAATCTTCTAAACCATTGATTAATTAAAAAACACTAAAAACCTTTCTTCACAATTTTATTTAAACTCACAGATATATATTTCGGACACAAAGTAACCATTATCAATGTTTTAATACTAATAATTTTAGTATTAAAACATTGATAATGGTCACTTTGTGTCCGAAATATATATCTGTGAATTTAAATAAAATTGTGAAGAAAGGTTTTTAGTGCTTTTTAATTAATCAAGTTTACCTTCACGTAACTCACAAAAATCAAACTTCTAAAACATTGAACAAAAATTTGCAACTTGCAAGAAAATGCCCTAAAATATTCCCAAAAAATTGAAATAGAAATTGTTTCAATAATTGTAGAGCGCTCGAGAAAGACTCTAGCGGTTTACAACAGAAATTTCATCAAAAGAAAATTTTACGACAAATTGGAAGAAATATTGTAGGAAGTTCTAGAACCTTGAAGAAAACTTTCACAGTTTTGAAGAGGAATTTCTAAAAAAAATCCCTAATAATAGATGAAAAAATAGAACGCTTAAAAAACACTCTCGAAGTTTGGAAGAGAATTGAGACCACGAAGCACTCTTAAAGAGAAACTCTTAAAATAATCCCAAATAATGGAAGGGAAAGTGTTGAAAAATTCTAGAACGCCCGAAAAATACTCTAATGCAGTTGGAAGAAAAAGAAGAGAAATTGCATGAAAATTCTCGAACATGCAGTTTGGCAGAACAACTAGAAAAAAATCTAGAAAAAAAAACTTTTGCAAATTAGCTGACGAATTTCTAGAAAACTTCCAAAAATTTGTTTAAATTTTTTTAATGAGGAGAATTTGGTGAATAAATCTGAACACTTCAAGAAAACTCTTCCAATGTCAAAGTAAAATTGTTAAGAATTGCTAGAAAGCTCGAAGAAAATGATCGCAGTTTGAAAGATTTTTCTTCTTCTTATTATTCTTATTTTGTTTCTTTCTTGCTAAAATATTCACAATAATTATAAGAGGATTTATAAAATAACCAACAGCTCGAAGAATGCAATAGTTTTCGTCGAGATATTTGATTTTTTTTTTAAATTCCCCTTTTAATTATTGTGATTTTTTTTAGCAGGAAGAATATTAGAAAAAAAACATTAAAAAAACTGTTGAAGTTTTTAAATAAAATTTGTTAGAGAATTGTTAAACAATTTCTAAAAAATGAAAGAGAACCTCCTAAAAATTCATGAAAATTAGAAAAGAAATTGTTTAAGAAATTTTATAACGTTCAAAGATAACTCTTGAAGTTTAGAAAAGAAATTGCTATAAAATTTCCATAATTTGGAAGGGAATTAGGTAGAAAATTATAGAATTCTCAAAGAAAAATTGTTTACACTTTAGAAAAAAAAATTCTAGGCAGTTCTAAAACATTCGGGTAGAAAGACCAAAGGTTGATAGCCCAAACGGACGGACTAACCCTTATTTTAAATTAAAATGTATTTGTTCTAAATGTATTTTTGTCTGTCCGAATAAAAATGTACTCTCTCTCTCTAGAACGTTCCAAGAAAATCCTTGCTGTTTCAAAGAAAAATTGTTACAAAATTTCTAATAATTTGAAAAGAATCTGTGAATATTTTAGAATATTTGCAGTTTTGAATGGAAATTTATTTAAAAAAATTGAAGACTCGTAGAGAAACTGGTAAAAAAATTCCGAAAAGTGAAAGACAAATGGCTAAAAACTTTTAGAACCATTAAGAAAAAAATTACAGTTTGAAAGTGGAATTACTAGATTCTTCCCAAAAATTAGAACAGAAATTCCTTCAATAATGTTAAAGCACTCGAAGAAAACTCTTGCAGCTTCGAAATGAAATTGCTTCAATAGAAATCTAGAAGGGAACTTGCAAGAAATCTTCTAGAACTTCGGAGAAAGCTCTTGCAGTTTGAAGCAGAAATTACTAGAAAATTCCAAATAATTGGAAGAGATATTGTGAAAAATTATAAAATCATGAAGAAAACTTTCACACTCTTTTAAAAAAATTTAGGAAAACTCTCTCAGTTTCGAAGAGATTTTACTAGAAAATTCCCAAGACTTGGAACAAATATTATTAAAAATTTTAGTACCTCGAATAAAACTTTTGCAGTCTTAAAGAGAAACTGTAAAAGTAATACCAAATAATGCAAGAAAAAATGTTGAAAAATTCGGGAACGCCGAAATAATAGTCTAACGCAGTTGGGAAAAGGAGAAGAGAAATTGCAAGAAAATTCTTGAACTTCGAAGAAAATATTGCAGTTCGATAGAATAACTAGAAATAAGAGAAATTATAGAAAAATTATATAATTTTCAAAAAGCTTCTGCTATTTGCTGCGGAATTTATAGTAATTTCCTAAAAATTTGAAAAAAAAATTGTTAAAAAAATTTTTAATGAGGAAAATTTTGCGAAAAAATCTAAACACTTCAAGAAATCTCTCGCAATTTTAAATAGGAATTGCTACAATTCTTTATATTCTTATTTTGTTTCTTTCTTGCTAAAAATATCCCAATAATCAAAAGAGGATTTGCAAAAAAAAAACAATAAGTCGAAAAAAATTGGAAAAGAAATTCTATAATACTCAAAGGAAACTCTTGAAGCTTGGAAGAAATTGCTATAAAATTTCAAAAATTTGGAAGGGAATTAGGTAGAAAATTCTAGAATGCTCAAAGAAAACTCTCGCATTAAAAAAAATTAAAAAGTTAGTAGATAATTCTAGAACATTCGAAGAAAATTCCCGCAATTTCGAAGAAACATTGTTACTAAATTCCCAAAATTAAAAAAAATCTGTTAAATATTTTAGAAACTTTAAAAAAATCGCTCTTTCAGTTTTAAAAGAAGTTTCTTAAAAAAATCTTAACACTATAAAAATTTCTGAATATTGCAAGAGAAACTGTTAAAAGTGTTTAGAACCTCTAAGAAAAATTCGCTAAAACACTCCCAAAATTTGGAACAGATATTGCTTTAATAATTCTAGAGCACTCGAAAATAACTCTCGACTTCAGAAAATTTTTAAAGAGAAACTGCTAAAAAATTGCAGTTCTCGAGAACGTTCAAAAAAAAACTCGCAGATTAAAAGAGATTTTTTACAACATTCCCACAAATTAAAGATAAATTGGTAAAATGTTCTAAAACCTTTAAGAAAATCAATGTAGCTTGAATGAAAAATAAATGAAGAGGCATTTTTAAAAAAATTGGAACTGTCTAAAAACTGTTAGAAAATTTCTCAAAACTGGAATAGAAATTGTTAAAAAAAATCTAGTAACGCTATTGTAGTTTAAAAGACTAATTGCTAGTACCTTCCTAAAAACTGGAAGAGAAATTTCTATAAGTATTCTAGAACGTCCGAAATATACTCTCGGAGCTTGGAAGAAAAATTGCTTAAAAAAATAACTACCGAGAAAATTGACAAAATAATGCAGATCTTCGAAGAAAAATTTCCAGATGGTAATCTAAAATACTAAAATATAATCCTAGCACTGTACAAGGAAAATTGCTAGAAGAATCCCAAAAATTAGAAGAGAAATACTTATAAATTCCAGAACCTCGAAAAAATCTTTAGGGATTTGCAAAAGAAACTGTTTAAAAAACCCGAATAAATTGCTATAAACATTTTAGAAGGCTCAAAGGAAACTCTTGCAGTTTAGAAAAGAGATTTCTACAAAGTTGAGAATATCTCTTATAGATTGGAAGAGAAATTTAAAAAAGAATATCAACAATTGAAGAAGATTTTCCAAAAAATCTCAGAAAACTCTTGCAATTTAGAAGAGAGATGGCTAAAAAATTGCTAATAATTACAAAGAAACTGTAATTTTTTAAATCGTTAAGAAAGCTCTTGCCGAAATTGTTAGAAAAATCTAAAAAAAAGAGAATATGACAAAAATTTGTTTAAAAATATGAAGAAAAATTCCTAGAGAATTAAGAAACTTAAAGGAAACTTTTAGAAAAGAAATTTCTAAGAGAAATCTGAAAGCTGGAAGAAAACTTTCTAAACTGCAAAAAATCCCGAAATTGGAATAGAAATTTTTACAAAAATTCTACAACCTCGTGACATTAGCAGTTCGGAAGAGAAACGGCTAAAAATTATCAAGCATTGAAAAATAAATTGTATAAAATTCCTAGAAACGTAAAGAAAACTCTCTCGAAATTTGAAAAAATATTTATAATAGAAATTTCCTACTTGCAGATGGAAGAGAAACTGCAGAAAAAATACTGAATTATGTGTAAGAGATTCCTTAAAATTTCTAGAATGCCCTAAAAAAACAATCGGAAATTGAAATAGAAATTGCAAAAAAAAAACCAAACAAAAGGAAGAGAAATTGCTAAAAAATCTAGAACACTAGAATAAAACGTACGCTTTTTTAGAAAAGATTGCCAGAAAAAATTTAGATTCTTTGAAGAAAACTCTCATAGTTTGAAAGAAAAAATCCTTAAAAACCCTAGAATGCTGTAGAAAACTTTGCTTGCTAAAAAAGATCAGAACCTTCTAGAAAACTGTTGCACCTTGGAAGCGATATTCCCAAAAATTGAAAGAGATATTTCTTCAAAAATTTTAGAACCTCCAAGAAAAAATTGTAGCTTGAAATAGAAACTGTAGAAATTTCTTAAAATTGGAAGAGAAATTGTAAAAAAAATAGAACACCCGAAGAAAACTCTTCCAGTTTGGCAAAGAAATTATTATAAAATTCCCAAAAATTTTAAGAAAAATTGGTACAAAAGCTCTGAAAAAACTCTCATACTTTAAAATTATAGAACATCAAAGAAATGTATTATAAAAGATAAATTTCTAGAAAATTGCTAAAAAAAAAAGTTGGAACGTTCGCAAAAAAACTTTCAGAGCCTAAAAGAATAATTGGTAGAAATTTGCTGGAAAGTTCTAGAAATCTTGAGAAAAAGTATTGTGACAAAATGATACAGAATATATACTGAAGTATTAAAGAAAAAAATTACAGAAATTTAAATGAGAGTTGGAAGATTTAAATTAAACTCGGTATACTCTTATCACCATCTCATTTTGCTAGAAAACTAATTTTGTCATCTAGCAATTTGTGGATGGATCGAATATAAAAGATAAAAGCTACTGCATTGGCCGTTCCAATACGTAGAGTTGCAACGATTGTCTTGCAAGAAGTGTTCTAAAGTGAAAAGGATTTTTGTCTAGATGTCTAGATATTCAAAACCTAATTCTAGTTTAGAATAGTTTCCGCAAAACCATCGTTGCATCTTCACATATTGATAGTCAATGTTGTAAACTTATTTTTTATCTGAAGATAAGCTACGGTCAAACACACCTTGATCATGTTTATAATTTTTATCAAAAGAATTAGCAATAAATATAAGCAGATATAGCTCTTTTAAGACGATACAACTAAGAAAACTTTAAAGAGATTAGCTTTGCAGACGCTTTTAGATAGATTGATGGAAAAAATATAAAGTACATGTATCTCATGGTCCGATCAATGCATTAATTTGCGCGCTTAGAATGAAGGTTCCATAAACTATAATTAGAAGTCAATGTTGAAAATATGGGATAACCATTAATGCATATAAGAAGTTAATAAATTGATAAAGTATATGAAAAAGACGTTGGCAAAAAAGTGCTGGAAATATTAAAAGTTTTGACATACTCAACGCCATACAAAGAGGAACTCGTCTGAAAACCAAAGGTTTTCTTTCCTATGCTATTTAGGTTTAGATAACAATTTAATAACGATACATATTATTACATATTCGTTATTAGCTGGCAGTATTTAAATATGCATAAAGCTTAAATAAAACATTTAAACGAAATTGATTCGTTCTAATAACTATAATCGTCCATTCGATCTAATTTATTACAATCGCTAATTTTCTACAACAATAACATCGTTCACTTACTCAACTAATCCGACAAACTTTGGAATTACCCAAACACCAGGCACTATAATTACACAGGGCAATTACGAAATATGATGGATGGCGTTCATTACGGAAAGCTCTCCCGCCCAATTTGTACGATATGTTTGATGCATCGTTTCCTCCCCCAAAACGTACAGAGCGGAGGTCTTCTCGGCGCGCAAAGCAAAAGATGAAAAAGGAAAAAAAAACGGACGAACATTCGTTAGACGTTCTTTAATTCCTCGCCGCTCGATTAAATCGGAGATAGATTCAATAAACGGCTTCGCAATATTGATTCTAACACTTTTGGGCGATTGGAAAAATTGGAAAAATTATACTCGAACGGGCAATCTCTGATTTTAAATCAGGCCACCGCTGGTGCAGAAGAAAGCTTTATGACAGGCCAGCGATTTTCCCGGACGGTGCCATCGTAAATCGCTTCCTGGTATTTATTTTCAAGTATTAACAGTTCAAACAGAGTTATGTATACTTATACCAAACATTACTATATTATTCCTAATATATTTTAAGTAATTGAAAATTTATAATTTAATCATTCAATTAAATATATTTCAGTTATATTGAATAATTGAAAATATTTTGAAATAAAACAGCTAAGAGTAATTAACTTTTATTATTGAACACTGTAAGATATTTCATCACACAATGGCTTTATCACTCTGATGAATAATAATAGTTTTTTCGTTTATGGTGGATGCGCCGGGAAGTGCTTGTTATTATAAGTGTTGTTATTTTACTTTTTTAAGTATTATTGATTTATTTTGCTGAGTAATTATAAATCTATCTAATAAAATGATTTGTGTTATAAATATTTTTTTTATCGGCAACATAATTTTTACGTCTGAATAAACTTAAAACAAAGTTCAAGTGTAAAAATAATCTACCGCCCATAAATCCGTGCACGCTGTGACATTTATTTGACTTATCGATCTCGGGAAATTTATGTCGGAATCGTGGGAGGCGAAGTTTTTCGGTGTTTATTTACTTTAGTGCCCAAGTTTGGCAATTATCGAATGCCTGCGCTCTTATTGATACGAAAATAATATTTCACGGGATATTATTAACGGCCATCCGACATAGTTCTGGCCGGTTAAAGAATGTCGGGTATCTGAGGTATAAACTAAGAGCCATCGGTAAGGAATCCGTATTAGCTACCCTCCGGATCCCCAAAACCCACCCTAATTCCCGGCTCGCACTTTCCAAAGAACATGCTAAGTGAATTTCTCTAATTGCGTAAAGTTATATTATGTAGTACGTTGTTTACAAACTGTACATCATATAGTAGAATTAATTTCAATTAGAACATATAAGATGTCTTATTATAAAGAATATTAAGAGGATTCTTGATTATGATATTTTGATATTTATTTACATCTTTGGTCTTCTTTCTTAGAAAAATACATTTAAAAACAAATTAATTATAAAAAAATACATAAAATTTTGGCCGAAAGAAGCACGGGCGGAGTTCACATCGACAAATTATGTTTATTATTGGAAGTTCATTTTATGCATAACTGTTATGTTTTATAACTATAACACGAGAATTTGCAAGAATTTTTATTGTTTTTATTAAAAAATTATTCTTTGAAAATCTCGTGTTTTAGTTATAAAACCTAACAGTTATATATAATAATAATGATATTTTTTACGGTCTGACATTCATTGAAAAAAATCTAAATTTATCCCATATATTCACTAAACTATAATAGAAATGTCTGATTTGAAATTCAAATCAATCAATGTATGCAAAACTTTCTAAAAAAAATTCAATTATTGACGTGTCATCCCGAAGGAAATAACGTTAGTTAAATCAGGACGCCGAGCACAATTCTATTTGCGTTTATTTTCCGCCCGCCCCCCGTGTTGCATTTGTGCAGTGGAAATTACTACCCCAAGCCCACTTCCATTCACCATCTCCTCCCTATAAGTATCGCTCGACAACAAGCGGTCGCAATTAATTAGTTTCCGTTGCGGAAAATGAGCACGAAAAGAACGATATGAAATATGTTTCCCCGTTTCCGCTATCTAAACAATATTGTCCCTCATGCGAATTGGATTTATATCTGCGGGGGTCTGAGGCAGCGAGCTACCCTCTTGTATTAAAGAAAATCCCTCGTCACTTTATGAAATTGTGTACATCAGTCAAATATTTATTGCGGTCGGGTTATCGCCTTATATTCTTTTGATAGCGTTGATTAACTCCAATCCGGGTTTGCTTTGTGGATAATGCTTTTCTGAGCGATTTTTTTCTCTCTTCGTATCGCCACCGCGTTATAAACGTAAATGGTGGCAAGTCTCTTTATTGAAAAACCCTCGGGAATATTTTATAGTAATTCCATTATGATAAAAAAGTTCTTACAATAATATAATACTAAATCATATTAAGTGGCAGAGTTTAATTTTTTTTAATATAGGTATATACTCAGCATATATTCATGCTACGTATTTCACTTTTAAAAAAGTATAAATTATTCATAGTATGGAGAAATATTTTAATACTATACAACCTGAAATTGATCTCTATTCAAAGAGTTGTCGTCCAATAACCTTACTTCCTGTCCTTGGACAAATGTTTGAACCTCTCCTTAAGAATAATGCCATGTTCCACCAATACCAGTTCAGCTTCCTAGTCATTGTACTAGCCATTCTGTCCTTAAACTGCGAAACAGCAGGCCTTGAAAGAAAGAAACCCGCGATCATCTTCCTAGATGTAAAAAGCCCTTGAATTCGTTTGGAATCTGCTATTTTAATGCAAACTTATAAAAACCTATAAAATTTCCTGGATAGTTTCCTACACAGATTAAACTCCGCAGCTTCCCTTTAACTCATTTTCTCCTGTACAAGGTTTACCCCAAGGTTCTCCTCTTTCTCCAATCCTATACAATCTCATGGTGTATGACATCTACCACCCTAACCCAAAATATTTTAATAAATCCACCAATCTTTTTCTCTGCACCGACGATACTGCTCTAATTACCCACGCACTCACACTTCCTAAAGCCACAGCACCCTACAGGGAATGATAGTTACTATACAAATCTGGTTTGCAAAATGGTGTAATACTATCAATCCCAAGAAATCGCAACTCCTACTTCCTTTCTACCGACTGAAACATCCACTTTCCTCAGTATCAATAAACGGCCGAAATAGTTATCCCTCCTTAACATTCAAAAATCTAAAAATATTACTTGTTAATAATCTAACATTTAAAAATCATTCCACTTACCTTTAAGGAAAAGTCAAGAGGAGAGCGGCACTTCAAATAAATACATTTACAAACTGGTACGCACATCTATAAAATTATTTGCCCTTTATTTAACTATTCAGCTATCTTCTTCTACAAATCCCATCCTGCAAATGTGCATAACTTTCAAGTCGCAGAAACATCAGCACCTTCAGGGTGCTAACCAAAATTAGACGTACCCAAAATCCTCCCTATAATGCATCAAATTCCTTCATATACAAATTCACGAAGGTAGTCACCAATCAAGAAAAGGCTATCCTCTTTTGCCAAGAATCTCCGCCTTAAATCCTACCTAATTCCAAAATCTAGATTATATATACATTCACAGAAACAGAAACATATCCCTAAATGCAAATAATCTTCCATAACATTTTACGGATTAATTTTATAATCTTAAAGCTAAGCTTCAATCACGAAGTAAATTAAGACAGAGGCTGTACAAAGGCTGTTAACAATTATAATCTTCTAAACAATCCCAATTATTATGCAAATTAAACTTAAAATATTTAAAAAAAAAATCAAAAATTTAAAAAAACTAATGACAAAAACCAATTTATTATTTTCTTTCTTCTAAAAATCATAATTGTTATTTTATCATAAATAAGGTTTAATACATTGAAAACTAAGAACAAAAATCGTTAAAAATTAAAATATAGACAGTAGAAATAGTTGATTAGAAAAAAATAAAGTTATTAAAAAAATGTTCAAAAAGTAGTCATTTGTCTCTGCCATTTGCCATTTTTAATCTGTCTAACTACAATATTGTCATTCGCTACTAATCATTATCAGATGTGAAGGAACGAAATTTAGTCGAGATGTTTGCCAATTAATGTGTTTTGTTATTGTCAAAACCCAAAGTTATGTTGGAAGTTTAACTATGATATTTTTGGAGGAGGAAATCTCCTTTCGGTATTTAAAAATAATTTTAAAACAATCTGTTATCGCTTGTAATTTGTTATTTATAATTTACCAATAGTCGTTCATATGTCATCTGTATAATTAAGTAATGTTAACAAAATATATCATTATATTTATCATTTGGCATTTATTATTATTAGATATATTATATTAGTTATCTATCATTAGTCAAATATTCTCTCTTATATATCACCTGCCATTTTTGAATTTTCGACTTTCTTTAAAATTTAATATTTATTATTATCTATCATTTCTATTATTTAAGTAATTTAAAGACATTTTTACTCATATGTCAATTTTTTTCTAAAATTGCCACCTCTCGTTTAACATTCTTCTTTAATTGTCTGTTATTGTCATTTCTTTCCTATCATCTGTCATCTATATATTTAAGTAACTTCAAGAAATTTTTTCATCTATCACCTGTCATTTGACATTTAGCACTTGACATTTTTCATTTGACATCAGTCATCTTTCATCTGTCATTTACATCTTTGTAATATTTGCGTTTTGTGTATCAAAAAACTGTTTTCCTTTCTTACAATTTTCCATTTATTATATGTCATCTGTCAACTTTCAACTGTCATCTGTCATCTGTAATCTGTAATCTGTAGTGTGTCATCTGTCATCTATCTGTTATTTGTCATCTGTCATTTATCATTTGAGGTTTGTCATCTGTTATCTGTCATCTGTCATCTTTTATCTACCATTTGCATTTTTTATAATATTTGCGTGTTGTGTATCAAAAAAATGTCCTTTCTTCCAATTTACCATTTATTATGTCATCTGTCTTCTGTCAAAACTCAACTGTAATCAGTCATCTGTCATCTGTAACCTGTTATCTGTCATCTATCTGTTATTTGTCATCTGTCATTTATCATTTAACATTTGCCATTTGTCATCTTTCATCTGACATTGGTGTATCAAACAAACTTTTCCTTTCGTACAATTTTCCATTTATTGTATGTCATTTGTCAACTCTCAACTGTCATCAGTCATCTGTCATCTGTCATCTGTGTCATCTATGTCATCTGTGTCATCTGTGTCATCTGTGTCATCTGTGTCATCTGTGTCATCTGTGTCATCTGTGTCTCTGTGTCATCTGTGTCATCTGTGTCATCTGTGTCATCTGTGTCATCTGTGTCATCTGTGTCATCTGTGTCATCTGCCATCTGTCATCTGTCATCTATAATCTGTCATCTGATTGTTATTTATCATCTGTCATTTTAATTTGACATTTGTCATCTACCATTTGCATTTTTGTAATATTTGCGTTTTGCGTATCAAAATAAATGTTTCCTTTCTTCCAAATTTCCATTTATTATATATCAATTGTCATCTGTCAACTCTTTATTATCATCAGTCATCTGTCATCTGTCATTTATCATTTGCAGTTTGTCATCTGTTATCTGTCATATTTTATCTACTATTAGCATCTTTATAATATTTGCGTGTTGAGTATCAAAAAAATGTTCTTTCTTCCAATTTTCCATTTATTATGTCATCTGCCATCTGTCAAATCTCAACTGTCATCTGTCAACTGTCATCTGTCATATGTAATCTGTTATCTGTCGTCTGCCTGTTATTTGTTATCTGTCATTTTTCATTTGACATTTGTCATTTGTCATCTTTCATCTGCCATTGGTGTATCAAACAAATTTTTCCTTTGGTCCAATTTTCCATTTATTATATATCATCTGTCATTTGTCAACTCTCAACTGTTATTAGTCATCTGTCATCTGTCATCTGTCATCTGTCATCTGTCATCTGTCATCTGTCATCTGTCATCTATCATCTGTCATCTGTCATCTGTCATTTGTCATCTGTCATCTGTCATCTGTAATCTATCATCTGTCATCTGTCATCTGTCATCTATAATCTGTCATCTGTAATCTATCATCTGTCATTTTAATTTGACATTTGTCATCTACCATTTGCATTTTTGTAATATTTGCGTTTTGCGTATCAAAATAAATGTTTCCTTTCTTCCAAATTTCCATTTATTATATGTCATGTGTCATTTGTCAACTCTCAACTGTCATCAGTCATCTGTCATCTGTCATCTGTAATCTATCATCTGTCATTTTAATTTGACATTTGTCATCTACCATTTGCATTTTTGTAATATTTGCGTTTTGCGTATAAAAATAAATGTTTCCTTTTTTCCAAATTTCCATTTATTATATGTCATTTGTCATTTGTCAACTCTTTATTATCATCAGTCATCTGTCATCTGTCATTTATCATTTGAGGTTTGTCATCTGTTATCTGTCATCTTTTATCTACTATTAGCATCTTAATAATATTTGCGTGTTGAGTATCAAAAAAATGTCCTTTCTTCCAATTTTCCATTTATTATGTCATCTGTCATCTGTCAAATCTCAACTGTCATCACTCATCTGTCATCTGTCATATGTAATCTATTATCTGTCATCAGCCTGTTATTTGTTATCTGTCATTTATCATTTGACATTTGTCATTTGTCATCTTTCATCTGCCATTGGTATATCAAACAAATTTTTTCTTAAGTCCAATTTTCCATTTATTATATATCATCTGTCATTTGTCAACACTTAACTGTTATCAGTCATCTATCATCTGTCATCTGTAAGCTGTCATATGTCATCTGTCTGTTATTTGTCATTTGTCATTTATCATTTGACATTTGCCATTTGTCATCTTTCATCTCCCATTGGTGTATCAAACAAATTTTTCTTTCGTCCAATTTTCCATTTATTATATATCATCTGTCATTTGTCAACTCTCAACTGTTATCAGTCATCTGTAAGCTGTCATATGTCATCTGTCTGTTATTTGTCATTTGTCATTTATCATTTTACATTTGCCATTTGTCATCTTTCATCTGCCATTGGTGTATCAAACAAACTTTTCATTTCGTCCAATTTTCCATTTATTATATGTCATCTGTCATTTGTCAACTCTCAACTGTCATCAGTCATCTGTCATCTGTCATATGTCATCTGTCATCTGTCATCTGTAATCTATCATCTGTCATCTGTCATCTATAATCTGTCATCTGTAATCTATCATCTGTCATTTTAATTTGACATTTGTCATCTACCATTTGCATTTTTGTAATATTTGCGTTTTACGTATCAAAATAAATGTTTCCTTTCTTCCAAATTTCCATTTATTATATGACATGTGTCATTTGTCAACTCTCAACTGTCATCAGTCATCTGTCATCTGTCATATGTAATCTATCATCTGTCATCTGTCATCTGTGACTGTTATTTGTCATATGTCATTTTAATTTGACATTTGTCATTTACCATTTGCATTTTTGTAATATTTGCGTTTTGCGTATCAAAATAAATGTTTCCTTTCTTCCAAATTTCCATTTATTATATGTCATTTGTCATATGTCAACTCTTTATTATCATCAGTCATAAGTCATCTGTCTGTTATTTGTCATCTGTCATTTATCAATAGAGGTTTATCATCTGTTATCTGTCATCTTTTATCTACTATTTGCATCTTTATAATATTTGCGTGTTGAGTATCACAAAAATGTTCTTTCTTCCAATTTTTCATTTATTATGTCATCTGCCATCTGTCAAATCTCAACTGTCATCTGTCATCTGTAATCAGTTATCTGTCATCTGTCTGTTATTTGTCATCTGTCATTTGTCATTTGTCATCTTTCATCTGTCATTGGTGTATCAAACAAATTTTTCCTTTCGTCCAATTTTCCATTTATTATATGTCATCTGTCATTTGTCAACTCTTTACTGTTATCAGTCATCTGTCATCTGTAATCTGTCATATGTCATCTGTTATCTGTCATCTGTCTGTTATTTGTCATTTGTCATTTATCATTTGACATTTGCCATTTGTCATCTTTCATCTGCCATTGGTGTATCAAACAAATTTTCCCTTTCGTCCAATTTCCCATTTATTATATGTCATCTGTCATTTATCATTTGAGGTTTGTCATCTGTTATCTGTCATCTTTTATAACTCTCAACTGTTATCAGTCATCTGTCATCTGTAATCTGTCATCTGTCATCTATAATCTGTCATCTGATTGTCATTTGTCATCTGTCATTTATAATTTGACATTTTTCATCTGCCATTTACATTTTTGTAATATTTGCGTTTTGTGTATCAAACACATTTTTCTCTTCGTCCAATTTTCCATTTATTATATGTCATTTGACTGTCATCAGACATCTGTCATCTGTCGTCTGAAATCTGTCTGTTATTTGTCATTTGACGTTTGTCATCTGTTACGTGTAATCTGTCATCTTTCATTTGCCATTCGCATCTTTGTAATATTTGCGTTTTGTGTATCAAAATTAATGTTTCCTTTCTTCCAAATTTCCATTTGTTATATGTCGTCTGTCATCTTTCAACTCTTTATTATTATCAGTCATCTGTCGTCTGTAATCTGACATCTGTGATCTGTCTATTATTTGTCATCTGTCATTTATCATTTGATTGAGTTTGTCATCTGTTATCTGTCATCTTTTATCTACTATTTGCATCTTTGTCATCTTTGTCATTGTCATCAGTAATCTGTCATCTGCCTGTTATTTGTCATCTGTCATTTATCATTTGACATTTTCCATTCGTTATATTTCATCTGCCATTGGTGTATCAAACAAATTCTTCATTTCGTCCAATTTTCCATTTATTATATGTCATTTGTCAACTCTCAACTGTCATCAGACATCTGTCATCTGTTGTCTGTAATCTGTCATCTGTCATCTGTCATCTGTCATCTGTCATCTGTCATCTGTCATCTGTCATCTGTCATCTGTCATCTGTCATCTGTCATCTGTCATCTGTCATCTGTCATCTGTCATCTGTCATCTGTCATCTGTCATCTGTCATCTGTCATCTGTCATCTGTCATCTGTCATCTGTCATCTGTCATCTGTCATCTGTCATCTGTCATCTGTCATCTGTCATCTGTCATCTGTCATCTGTCATCTGTCATCTGTCATCTGTCATCTGTCATCTGTCATCTGTCATCTGTCATCTGTCATCTGTCATCTGTCATCTGTCATCTGTCATCTGTCATCTGTCATCTGTCATCTGTCATCTGTCATCTGTCATCTGTCATCTGTCATCTGTCATCTGTCATCTGTCATCTGTCATCTGTCATCTGTCATCTGTCATCTGTCATCTGTCATCTGTCATCTGTCATCTGTCATCTGTCATCTGTCATCTGTCATCTGTCATCTGTCATCTGTCATCTGTCATCTGTCATCTGTCATCTGTCATCTGTCATCTGTCATCTGTCATCTGTCATCTGTCATCTGTCATCTGTCATCTGTCATCTGTCATCTGTCATCTGTCATCTGTCATCTGTCATCTGTCATCTGTCATCTGTCATCTGTCATCTGTCATCTGTCATCTGTCATCTGTCATCTGTCATCTGTCATCTGTCATCTGTCATCTGTCATCTGTCATCTGTCATCTGTCATCTGTCATCTGTCATCTGTCATCTGTCATCTGTCATCTGTCATCTGTTACCTGTTATCTATTTTATCTGCCATTCGCATCTTTGTAATATTTGCGTTTTGTGTATCAAAAACATTTATTTTGATCCAAATTTCCATTTATTATGTGTCATCTGTCATCTGTCAACTCGTTATTATCATCAGTCATCTGTCGTCTGTAATCTCTCATCTGTCTGTTATTTGTCATCTGTCATTTGACATTTGTCATCTTTCATCTGTCATTTGTATCTTTGTAATAATTGCGTTTTGTGTATCAAAATAAAATTTTCCTTAATTTCAATTTTCCATTTATTATATGTCATCTGTCACCAGTTAACTCCCAACTGTCATCAATCATCTATCATCTGTCGTCTGTAATCTGTATCTGTCATCTGTCATTTATTATTTAACATTCGTCATCTCTCATCTTTCATCTGCTTGTTGCATCTTTGCAATAGCGGCGTTTTGTGTATGATTTTTCTATTTATTACATGTCATCTATCATCTGTTAACTCTCAACTGTCATCAGTCATCTATCATTTGTAACCTGTCATCTGTCATTTGCTATCTGTCGTCTGTCATCTGTTACCTGTTATCTATCATTTATCATCCGTCATCTGTCGTCTGTATTTTTAAAAGTAATATTTGTGTTTATGTAACGTAGATTTTCTTTAATACTATCTTCGGAAATCTTATTTGTCAACTATCATTTGTTGATTGTTATCTGTCGTCACTCATTTGTTAATTGGTTTATGTTGGTCACCTAAAGTTTGTCATCTTTCATTTATTATCAGTTATCTATGTTGAATGCTTGAAGCCATAACTTTGTGATACATATTGAATCAGGAACTTTATCAAATGATAAATAAAACTTACTTTGTTAATATTACACACGTGTGTGATATTAACAAAGTAAGTTTTATTTATCATTTGATAAAGTATCTGTTATCTGTCATATGCCATCTGTCATAAGTCATCTGTATCTTCTGAAAAAAAATGTTGCTATCTTTTGTCATCTTTCATGTATTATATGTTATCTGTAAGATAACACTTGTTTAATGTAGAAATTTGTTGTTTAATATCATCCACCGT
The DNA here is from genome assembly GCA_963969525.1 of Ontholestes murinus. Lineage (NCBI taxonomy): Eukaryota > Metazoa > Arthropoda > Insecta > Coleoptera > Staphylinidae > Ontholestes > Ontholestes murinus. Next base: position 9,444,337 of record OZ018397.1, read on the forward strand.
TCTTCATCTTTCAGTTGTTATATGTTATCCTTCAACTTTTATTTTTCACCTAACAGCTGTTTTCTATCCTTTGTTAATTAATCATTAATATTAGTGGTTAGGTGGTGCCATCTGTCATATATTAATTGCCATCTCTTATCTGCGCCTAATAATTTTTTCTTATCATCTATCGGTTATCATTTGTAATCTTAGGATTAATAACTATTATCTGTCATCTCCCATTTGTTAATTATTATCGGCATTTTTTATATTTCCGTTATCTGTTATCTTCCAACTGCCACCTTTTACTTATTATCTGAAATTGTAATTTGTCAATTTTCATCTATCATAAAGCTTCAGAAATTATTTTTTTTTAATTTGTCGTATATTAGACTCCCAAATTTAAAATCATCCATATGTCATTTGAAAATTGACTTGAAAAAGATACTTCCAATCATCTATAACTCCATAATCTGTAATCTGTTTTTTTTATCTGCCATCTTCTCCTTCGGAAATCTTCTTTTTAGATAATTTGTCACGTATTGTTTCTCATTTTTAATTTAAATATTATATGCCATATGCCATCAGTCAATTCTCAACTGTCATCTGTTATTTGTCATCTGTCGTCTGTAATCTGTCATTTGTTATCTGTCACCTATCAACTGACGTGTGTCATCTGCCATCTGTGATCTGTCATCAGTATTTTTGAAAGTGATATATGTGTTTTGTGTATTGTATAATTTTTTACACTTTTATATCTTCAGAAATCTTATTTGTCTACTTTCATTTGTTATATGTTATCTGCCGTCTCTCATTTGTTAATTGGTAAATGTTGTGTATTACTTAGAAAATTTGTCACTTATCTGTACCTTAAGAATTTTTTATATATATATATATATATGTTATCTGTTATCTGACATTTGTTGAATGTCGTCTACCATTAGTCACATTTTAATAGTTCGTCTATCGTTTGTTAATTGTTATATGCCACTATTTACATGTTAGTTATTAACTGTTATGAGCTATCTGACATTAATTATCATCTGTCATCTACGTCTATTCATTTTTTCTTGTCATCTATCGGTTATTATTTGTAATCTATTATCTTTAATATTTAAATTGTTAATTATTATGTATCATCTTCTATTTGCCAATTGTTTTCGGCAATTCATCACATTTCAGTTATTATCTGTTATCTTCCGACTATCACATGTAACTTGTTATCTGACATTGACATAAAAATGACACTTCCAATGATCCATAATTCTATAATCTGTTATCTATTATCTGCCGTCTGCTCCGTCGGAAATCTTCTTTTTTCGATAATTTTCGAGGTATTGTTTGCCCCTTTCTATTTATTATATTTATTATTATTATTATGCCATATGTCATCTTTCAACTCTCAGCTGTCATATATCATTTGTCGTCTATAATATGTCATCTGTAATATGTATATAACTAAACTAAACTAAATAACAAATGTGTTTCATTTTACAAGGTTTATAATTGAGTTTCATCAATTATCAGGCTCAATCCAAGAGTATTTTAAATATTTAATTTTATATATATTTTTATGACTTCTGCATTTTTTATGTTGTCAATAAAAGAACCTCATAAACAAGAAAGTAAATAAATATACGATATTGAAAATCTAAACTTTTTACATTCATTCATTACAACCGAAATGCTTTGCAATTTAATACACCCCCAAAAGTAGGCGTTAAATAAAGGACGATGCAGTATATATAACTGAGTGAAATATAAACCCCCTTCTTACCAGTAATAAAATGTAAATTTCAAGGAGGGCATAAACCAAGACGAGAATGTCGCTGGGGGCCCGCATAAGTGTACTCTTTTTTCGGGTAATTCCCATTTTTTTACGCGCAGAAAAACATTTAAATCTTTCTCCCATCTGAAACATTTTTTTTTTCGGTAATTATTTTTTACAGGTGTATTTTTATATTACCCGGAGGAACTCGTAAAAAGGGCGACTCAAAAATTTCGTGCATTAAAATTTTAAATGAAACGAAAGAGAAAGAGAGGGAGAGAGTGGGGGCCTCTGATGTATTTTTAATGGTAATTGAATGATAAAAAATATTATGCGGTGATTATTTCTGCGTGAAAAATTACCTGTATAAATATTTCCACGTGAAAAAATTATGACGCTTTCGTTTTTGTTACTAAATTTTTACGTAAATCTAATGAAAGTAAAAAAAAATGTTTATGAAATAAGGTTGTGTTCTATTACTATTAATCAAATAAGCCCAGACGATTAAAAGAGTAGAAGTAATAAAATAGTATTTTAACTTACTTTTATTTAGATATAATAATATATATAATAGGTAAATTAAAAAATATGACAGCGAGATTATTAGAGTTAGATATTCTATAATAGAGTTAATGAATTTTATCAGCACATGATAGAAATCGTATGCCGGGCGGTAGCTAATTATAGAACTTGGGTCCAAAGACCAAAAAAGAATGAATTCATAGAATTGACAACTGATTAGAATTCAATGTACATAGAAAAGTCACTCTTACAATTATAGTCATTCTGAGTCCAATAGTCCATGAAAACACAAAATGGCAGCTTTTAAATTACATGATATACAGAGCCATCAATTTACCACTCTCAGATTTTAACAGAGAAAAAGAATTTAGTTTAATTTTAAATACAACAGAATTAAAAACGATGCTGGGCAACACATTTACTAAACCTTGCTGTACCGAAAAATCAGGAATTTATTCAGTTAATTGTAACAACTATAGCAAAATTTATATCGAGGAAACCCAAAAAAACCTAGCAACCCGGTTCAAAGAACACATTTATCACGTAAAAAATTAACATTCTGAAAAATCAGCCGTAGCACACAATAGCAACTGGACATAAATTTTCGATAGACAATAGTACAATTTTAAAATCTTCGTCTAGAAAGAATGTAAATATGTTGGAGGCAATGGAAGTGAAAAAACATAAAACACAATTGCTCAACTTTTTAACACCGCTTAGTCAAATCCCTACAATCTTCCCCTCATGAGGATTTCCCAATAATCTCGTTACAAGGTACTACCCGCACTCGTTATTTTAGGTATATACAGGGTGTCCCATTTTAATCCGCCAGTAGCGATAATTCTGAAACTTTGCATTGAATCAAAAAGTGTTCCAAATGAAAAGTTAATGGTTCTGAGGGGGACATCTGATGCCGTAGACTTTGCCCCCCCAGCCCCCCAAGGGGGGCGGGAACAGGGGGCAACTTTAAAATTTTAAATGGAAACCCCTATTTTTTATTACAGATTCTAATAGACGGTTAAAAAGTATGTAAGTTTTATCCGAAACATTTTTTTATTGGTCGAGAGATGGCGCTGCAAATGTAAAAGTTTTTTGTCAATTAAATTGCGAAAATCTTCAAGTAATTAACTGTTATTATTACTTAAGACTTACTCACAACCTTACAAGGTTGTTTTTTTCTCAGCCTGCCCAAATACTACCCCCCCCCCCCCTACAAAGACGTAAAGTACTCAAAAATAGCGATTGAGTACTTCTTTTTCAAATTAAATAATGGTAAAATAATTTAAAAAAGAATGTCATTTTTTTTTGAAACAGTGTTTGACCTGGCCCCCCTCATAGCTTCATTTTTTGAAAAAAAAACGACATTCTTTTTTGAATTATTTTACCATTATTTAATTTGAAAAAGAAGTACTCAATCGCTATTTTTGAGTACTTTACGTCTTTGTAGGGGGGCGGGGGTAGTATTTGGGCAGGCTGAGAAAAAAACAACCTTGTAAGGTTGTGAGTAAGTCTTAAGTAATAATAACAGTTAATTACTTGAAGATTTTCGCAATTTAATTGACAAAAAACTTTTACATTTGCAGCGCCATCTCTCGACCAATAAAAAAATGTTTCGGATAAAACTTACATACTTTTTAACCGTCTATTAGAATTTGCAATAAAAAATAGGGGTTTCCATTTAAAATTTTTAAGTTGCCCCCTGTTCACGCCCCCCTTGGGGGGCTGGGGGGCAAAGTCTACGGCATCAGATGTCCCCCTCAGAACCATTAACTTTTCATTTGGAACACTTTTTGATTCAATGCAAAGTTTCAGAATTATCGCTACTGGCGGATTTAAATGGGACACCCAGTATTACGCCACAATTTTGAAATTTAGTTAGTAAGCTATTGATAATGAGTGCTTTGTACTCAAAATGTATACATTTGGTAAAAGAAAAGTGTTAAAATTGTTTTCGGTGTAATTAACAAAAAGGAGAATAGGCAGATAAAAATTAAACAAGAAATATGCAGGAGAATAACAGACAAAATGAGCCAAGGTAAAAAAATATAAATTATTGAAAAAGAAAAAATAGATTCGTCAAATGGGAGATAAATAGCATACAAAATGTTGATAACCAAGAGTTAGAAAAGACAGATATAAATCAAAAGAAAATCAAATAAACATTAATGGAAAAATAAACAATTAAATTAGCCAATAAATAATGTTATAAAACTTTCTAATTTTTCCAAATAATTGAATTACCATTGACGGGAGGAAAAGACGTTGTAAGCGAGACACAAACAAAATCCTGCCGAAACTGCAAGAAATTGCCATCAGTCGGCCTAAAGTGTGAGAAGTGCGGCTAATTAATTCAACCGTGTTGTCTTAAATACATTAAAAACGCAGTGAAACTTTGTGGCAATTAGATAAATTGTTGTGAAAACAAAGGAAACTACATTAGCCTCGAGGCCCCAAACACGATGACTCATTTAGCAGTAGGACCACTGTATACATGAAGTTAAGTACTTAAAAGAGATAATAAACCAAACAGTTGTAATTATTGAAAACCAGAAGGATAATATATATTCTCTTAAGCAACAAATTCTTCTGTTAGAAAAATTATTGCAATTATCTGCAAATGTGACATCTCTTAAGATATTTATGAAGACTGGAGCCCAATCTAAATTAATCCCGTTAATAAGAAGAATTAATAATCTAAGGCCATTGAAGGGAACAGCATTGCCATCGAAAAAAAGAGGGATTCCATTGAAATCTGCAGAAGAAAAAAATCTCTGACGCAAAATCAGACAAAGAAGAAAAACAATGGAACTGATGCCAATTCCATAAATAATAATAAATCAACCAGTAATGAAAAACATAAAAAATAAATCCAATTCGCTACCATGGTCTCTCATAAAAAGGCGTTAGTGAGAAGGAGGGTTCATCAATACCTGATGGAGGTTGTCAGGAGCTATCTGAGTAAAAGTGGATCTTAAATTTTAGTTTACTAATGAAGCCTCAACTATGGCCGATGGATACTTATATCACCAGGTTTTTTTACCATCATTGGAAGAATTCTCCAACAACTGAAGTGAGACTGATAAAAATGAATAATACGGGTCAGCAGAAGAGGAAAACCGCCACCAAACAATCCTCCTGCGGCTGTTACCCAAAAATTATGCTTAAATGTATTCAATTTAAACATATAATCAATATAGATAGTTATAGAATTAGAAGTACTTATAAATGATATAAAACTATGGTGCATTATGCCTTATTTATGATAGAACATTTCATTTTTGGCGATGTCAGAGAATGCGAAGAATCCGGACCTACGTGGATACCGTCGCCATCATCGCCGAATCATTTAATTGTGCATTTCAATCCTAAGCTGCCTTTTTGTAAGAAAAGCCCAAACATACGGCGCTGTTGAAATACCAAAGGCAACCCGAGAATAAAAGAAACAAGTTATACAAACATTTTTAAAAGAAATTTTAATTTTTAGATTAAGTGATATATTATAAGTTAATAACATAAGACATTTCATATATATATATATATTTGTTATGAATTTTATAACTATATTTTATATAGCAACAGTCGAAAAGCAGAATAACAATATACCAGCACCAGACCGCAGAGCAGTCACATGGTTTAACAGTAATACATTAAGTCTAAACGTGAATAAAACGACTAGATTAACTTTTACACTGAAGACGACGTCATCGAAAAGAGAGTAAAATTTTTGGGGTTTAACATAGGCCATTAATTATTATGGGTTAATAAACCAACTTTTCTTCTGAGAAACTTAAGCCAAAATATTTCAAATAATTTTTCTAATGTTAGTCTACCAGGTGTGTGCAAAAGAATTTTCCGGTTTGACTAAGAGATGGCGTCAGCGAAAAGTACGCTGACACATACGTCATTTTGTTTGTCTGACATTAAACTACAAACACACATAAGTTGAGTTCGCCAAAAACTAGCGTCTCTGTTTTATCGTTCAGTGATCATGTCAAGTTTTATGCCTGAAAAAGAACATTTGCAGCAAGCATTTCTTGGTTTCGACAATTTAAAAGTAGGGATTTTAATGTGAAAGATAGTAACCGCGCTGGTAGATCACAAAAATAAGAAAACGAGCAATTGCAAGAGTTACTGGATGATGAACCAACTCAAACTCAACAGCAATTAGCAGAAGCATTACATGTGTCACAAGAAATAATCAGCAGACATTTACGAGCAATGGGGAAAATCAATAAACTCGGTAAATGGGTCATGACATGATTTGAATGAACGTCAAAGAGAATATCACAAAGTCAGCTTCATTTTTGCATAGAATTGTGACGAGAAGTGCGAAAAAAATGATTTATATTGAAAACCCGAAGCGGAAAAATCGTGGCTTTAACCTGGCCAAGGCCAGATCGCTTCATCCAGAAGACCATGCTCTGTAACCTGGTCCCAACAAATTCATCAATGTTGGCCTGTGTATAAACTTGTTTTTTTTTAACACGATGAACAACTGCCAACAAAATAATTGGAATATAAGTGATTTTACCTTTAAACTTCTGATACAATGGAAGAAGAATTTCAAACCAACATCGAAGGAAATTTCTAAATGTTTGCCAGTATAGGTATTGATCTATATTTAAACTTTCATGGGATTATAAAGAACAGAAGATTTCATCTTTATGAGCAAAGGATACAAATTAAATTTTCCGGTGGATTCTTAAAGATATCGAAGATCTTATACAAATTATGAGAGGGGTTTTACTGAAAATATTATAAATTAGACATGAAGGAGTAGTGCACATCTATAACTTATATGGCAATGATGAAACAAAGCACAATTATGCCAGTACAATATTGGCTTTGCTTTATAACGCATCCAAATGATACAGGGACTATTATGAAAGTATTGCGCAACATTTTATTGTTGCGCGATTATCCATCGCCGCGGAGTAAGACCGGCAGGGAAATGTGGGACCTTCCAATGCAGCCGATGGCCAGTTTGCTGCAAGCAGTCTGAGTGGTAAGACATGACTTTGTTACAGGGCGCGATGAAGAGTTCGCTTGAACAACCATACGCTCAAATTTTGTGTACAGCTTGGAAAGAATACAACCGAAATATTCCAGATGCTTCAAGAGGCCGTCAAACTGTATTTCAAGGTCACAATCCCGGAGATGGAATAAGACTTTTAAGGAGGGCCGGAAAGAAATCGCCGACCAACGCCATTCTGAACGCCCAAAAACAAAAAATACTGAGCATAGAGCTAATCGCCAATACCTTAAACATATTCACATTTGCGATAGTAACTGAGGATCTGCAAATACGCAAGGTCTGCGTAGATATTTGACGGAAGAGAAAGAAGAAGATGTGTATTGATGCTGGGGGAGAGTTTTTCTAAGAATTTTAAGCAATTATAATAATAATATATTTATTTGCGTTAATAACATAGTCTTACACACGTCAGGTAAAAAAGGGGTAAAAAAAGTTCATTCATATAAAATCACTATCGTAAGACTTATAACTAAGTATACATAATAAATAAACAATAATTACAATAGAGTACAATTACGAACAGAATCAACACATCTAAAAGGTTAAAATTGATGTAATATATTTGTACAGATTAAAAATAAGTTAATGAATAACATATCACATAATACAGAACTAGAAAGTTTCACTAGATAAAAATTCATCAACTGAATAGAAAGCATATAATAGCAAGTACGATTTGATTTTTTTCCTTGAATGCTTTAAGAGGTCTGTTGACATAATTTATTAAACAACTTAATCCCATAATATTTCGTTGCATTTTCGGATTTCTTAAGCCGCAGTTGGAATTGGTATAGGTCGTTTTTATTTCTTGTATTGTGACTATGCTGGATATGGGTTTTAAAATCATTTTGATGCTTTCTAACGTAGCATAATTATTCTAATATAAATAAGCAGGGGAAAGTTAGGATACGTTGGCTTAAGAATTGATCTCGGCAGTCAGCAGTGTAACCAATGCCACATATTACTCGCAGAACACGTCTTTGTAATTTAAAAACTCTGTGGCGTATAGTAGCGTGTACCCATGCTAAGATGCCATAACGTAGATGTGACTCTACCAAGGCGAAATATGCAGTTCGTAACATAGAAGCTGTTACATGGGAGACTAGATTGCGAATGCAAAATAAATTTCTGGAAATAACCCCACAGACCGAATCGACATGGGAGTTCCATGACAAAGCGGGATCTATGTGTATACCTAGAAAACAGGTAGAAGTATTTTCATTATTACTTGTACGTCCAGAAATGATTTGTTTTGTTTTGGAGTCATTTAGATGCAATTTGTTAGAGTTGCACCATGCCTTTGTAATTTCAAGTGATTCTGCATTTTTTTGTAAACTTGACTCCAATGATACTTCTGTATTAACAATTGTAGTATCGTCAGCAAATAAAATTATGTGAGCATCATCAAAATATTTGGGTAGGTCATTTATGTAGATTAAGAATAATGTAGGACCTAATACTGACCCTTGCGGGACACCAAACGATATAATAATAATAATAATAATAATAATAATATTTATTGATGCTAATAACCAAGAAGTTTTACATAAGTCACAGAATATCTAAAGGCTTAGATGTATTTTGCCCAATACTTACTACCTGTCCTCTGTTTGATAAGTATGATTCAATTGGATTTACACTTGTGTCATTAAAATTGTACATTTGTAACTTTATCAATAACCTCCCATGTGATACGCAGTCGAAGGCTTTAGTTAGGTTTAAAAATGAGCCCACGCAGTGAGTTTTGTTTTCAAAACTGTCATTAATTAATTCTACAAGATCAATTAGGGCATTCATTGTTGAATGATTAGAACGAAAGCCAAATTGATTTTGTGAAAAGAGCTTATTGGATTCAAAATAGTCAACTATTTGGTTTTTCAGTATAAATTCGACAATATTTGAAAAATAATGGAGCAATGATATAGGTCGAAAATTGTTCATATCATTAATGTCACCTTTCTTAAATATAGGAACTACTTTGGCAAATTTAAGAACATCTGGAAATTCAACAGATCTAATTATATTATTTATTAGAAATGTTAATGGTTCCACTAGAACATTTATAATGCATTTTATTACATCAGAATTAAATCCATATATATCCCTACAATTATTACATTTCAATGATTTTATTGCGTTACGAACTTCAATGAAAGTTACCTCTTTGAAACAGAAGTGTAAACTGGAATTACTTGTGATTCTGATAATATCCGCATCAGATGAAGGCGGCAAGTTATTTTGTAATGTAATGTATTTATATCGGTACGATCAATGTATATATTTTTCCAATAAAACGCGCGTTACTTTCATAATGGACCCTGTATTTCTGAACTATTCCTTGAAATTCTCAAAATTAACAAAATAATGAAAACTACTTTACAACCAAAGAAATTAATTACTAGGACCATTTATCAGTATTTGGAGGAGTTAGTCTTCGATCTTCTTTTGATGTTCAGAGACCACGTTCGCCATTTTTTCTTACGAAAAGTAACTAAACCAAACATCGTCATTGATTAAGAACCACGTTTTTTAATTCTTATATTCACCTAGAGATGGCATTAAAATCTTATGCCTTGAACTCAAAAAAGTTCTAAGATTTAGGGTGCGAGCAATTTATTAAACTCAAAAAAGCAAATGTCATAGGACATTGAATACCAAATTGTAAAGATAATAATTCGCCTGGTCTATCGCCATCTCAAAGTAAATTGAAAATTGTTTATTTAAATAGTTTAATCCCTAATGTTTAAAAAGAAGACAACGCAGAATTTCAGGTCATGCTAATGTAGAAAGTTAGAGAAGCATTATAGATTTTCTAGCATGACTACCACAAATATAAGATTTGATAAGGTGTAATTCTACAACAATAATTGTTTGATTTCAAGTCATTTACAATTATTGTCTGGCATATTTTGTAGCAGAAGATTTCAAAATACGGGGTGGACCAAAAGTTCGTTTACATTTCAAATGATGATTTAAAAGAAACTAGTTAAGTGAGATAAAAATTTTCAGTTTATTATTGAAGTACACAAATGCGGATTTTATTTTTAAAAAATTACATTATCCATATGTGATCCTTGACTATTTTGACACTGCTGCAACCTGGAGCGGATATTTTCAATGACGGCCTCAAAAATTCCTCTAAGGTCACTGGGTTGCTGTTGAAAATTTTACTTTTAAGGTATCCCCAAAGAAAGAAGTCCGAGATGGCCAGTTAATGGCACCTCTTTTGGATATCACTTTTTGTCCAATAATTTCGCGAACAGCACTTAATGAGTCATTGGAAGTGTGGCATGTTGCTCCATCTTGCTGAAACCACGATCGTTTATTAAAACCATCGAATTCATGTAGCACTGGTAAAAAAAGTTCTGTAGCATGGCAATATACCGCTTTGTATTCACTGTAACAGCATTTTTTCGGCGATCTTCAAAAAGGTATGGACCAATAATGCCTCTTGCTGACAACGCTGCACATACAGTAACCTTGGGTGAATGCAGAGGTTTTTGATGCTTCAATGTAGGATTATTGTCACTCCAGTATCTCCAATTTTGCCTATTCACATGCCCATTTAGATGAAAGTGTGCCTCGTCTGAGAAAAACATGTTGGTAAAGCTGGTGAACCTCTCTAACATTTCGTTTGCAAATTGGAGCCTGTGAGCATGATCTTGAGGCTTTAATTCCTGTACCATTTGGATTTTATACGGATGTAAATATAAATCTTTGTGAAGAATACGAATCAAAGATGTTCTAGGCACACCTAAGGCGTTAGAGCGCTTCCGAGTAGAGAGTCCATGATTTTCACGAATAGACGCTCTTACACGCTCGACGTTTTCGGGATCTCTTGATGTTCTAGGTCGGCTGGATCGTGGTTGTTTCATTGTTGAACCTGTCTCCTCGAACTTCTGTACCCATTTTCGAATCAATTGAATCGCTGAACGACGCCATAGTACTGAATTCTCAATGGCCGCTCTTGCGCGTCTTAACCCCTCCGCCCCACCCGTCGACGCTGCTCGTCGCAGCTACCGATTCAAATTTAAACGGACTTATGGTCCACCCTGTATTAATCTGTAGAATCTAAAATCCTAAATTTGGGCATTGATTAGACACTGGCGTTCACTAACTAAAAATAATCATCTATTAGTAAGGAAAAAGTAATTTCTTGAAATATTCCTCAAAGCGTTAAAGAATTCAATTTCAAAATAATCAAGACCTTCCAATACTGTTCTGTAGATCTTAAATAAAAGTTTCTTATTACTTTATATAATATATCAGGCGTTATCGATTTAATCGCAAGCGTGATGAGTTCTTTTAAGTCATCTAAATCACGTTGTATAGTTTTGATACTATATTGCAGAGTAGTCAAAAGCAAGGTAAAAGTCTTAGTGATGATAACCAGTTAAACTCTAATTAAATTGAGCAAAATAGAACCATAAATTATCATATGTTGAATTAGGTTCTCATGTAAATCGTAGCAGAACAATAGGTAATTAATTAAAAACACTTGGTTTGTTTCACTAAATTTTATAAAATTTAGTGTTTTTAATTAATTACCTATTATTCCACAATGTTTTACCACGAGGTAAATGAGAAAATCATTCATGAAATCGTAGCAGAACATTTTTAAATATATAACTTGATGAAGATTATCTTTTCCTTTCGAACGTTTTGATTAAAAAGGGATGTAAGTGCAGATATATTCATAGACGAATAAGCTTGGGAATAATGTATTATTTCTGGCATAAATAAATTAATACATATGTAAAGAATTGTTTGTTCCACTCATTTTATAACGGGTGTCCAACAATTATTGCAGTCCCGGGTGGCGTTGGAATGAAAAACGTAGGTCGATTCTTACATGTTGCAAATAAATGAACTGACATTTTTAATGCACATTTAAGTTATGTTTGACAATTCAAATGTCAGTTCATTTATTTGGCACATGAAAGAATTGACCTACGTTTTTGATTCCAACGCCACCCGGGACTGCAATAATTGTTGGACACCCGTTATATTCATTCAATTAGTTTTTCTTGTTACAGCATTATCAAGAAAGATTATAAAAGAAAGTCAGCCTATTTTATATATTCAGGTAATAAGTCCTTTAATTATTAAGTAAGACCAAGTTGTCATTTGAACTTGGCCAATACTGAAACCACAATTCTTTACCTATAATTTCATGATGTGAGATATGTAAGTAGAGAGAGGGAAAGCATTTTTTTATTAAAAGTAAATATTTTTACAATTTTTGTGAAGTGAAGTGTATAGACTTAATCAGCGGCTATAAACCCGCGGTCTTTCAGCCTTATTTAAGTAGATTATTTAGGAAATAAATTAATACAAATTGCCTAAATTATCCCTACAAATAAAAACTTATATTTTCCTTTTAGTCGTTTCTCGTTAACTTAATCCCCTCATTATCAATTAAAAGAGTGGATCCAGGATAAACAAGACGATCTGTCTTCTTAGCAGACGCCCAGATATATGTATTAAGCACAATAAAATGTGTGAACGGCTGACTTATGACCGGAGCAATTTTCCGGTCTGAAAATGTGCCAAGTCAAAATTTTAATGGGGCCCGCATAGCGTCTCGATGGATTTTACGATGGTCTTTATGCTTTAGACACTCATGAATACAAATTGGCCAATAAACAACTGTCAGGCATTCGCTTGAGTTGCATCTATTTGTGCAACGACTTCACAATTTGTGCAGTGATTTACAACATTAATTACTTGTTTTTATGGAATTTAACAGAATAATAATAATAATAATTCTATAAATTAAACACAATATTCACTATTAACTGAATTTTTATTTTGGTGATGATTATAAATAATTTCAATACATTAGAGGATAATATGTTTATTTATTATTAAAATTGTACAATCTACAGTCACGATGCATACGTACACATACATTCGTTCGGTGGTAATAAAGTTGCTACGCGAAATTGTATTATTAAGTGGTGTTTTCCAGTGTTTGAAGTATTATTACTGTGGGACTAAGGGAAAGTCTCGCACGTCCGAGGGCGGGCGCATTCGCGGCAACGATAAAACTCATTTTTATTGAGCCACGTTACCGTTAAATACGATTGTACGTGATATAAAATAATTGCCCCTGGGTCCAGGCTCTTTGTCGCAATATTTGAGCACAATGTTCCATAACTCATTGTTTACACTCCACGTTAACTCGTTCAACGATTCGCTGCAACTCCTTGCAGAACTAATATTTGACGATAATGCATTACACATGTAGTTACTGCCAATGTTAAGATTACAGTAAAATACTATTTAAATATTAATTTCCTGAAGCGTTCCCTTAAATTAATTTTAATCTTAATTGTGTAAAATAATTTATAAGTAAGCCAGTAATTCATAATTATTAACAGTCAATCAAATGCATTTTATTACTTGATTATATTTACAAGGCAATAGCCTTCATATTCATTATAGTATCCTTCAAGGCTATCCAATGATAATTAATATCAATTATTAGCCTTCAAATCCATATAGTATTTATCAAGATTATTTAAGTTCATTTAACTAACAATTAGTCATTCAGTAATCATTTGTCATTATTTAAGGTCATCAAAAGCAAATAGTCATTAACTAATATTGTCTTTAGAAGTTACTCAATAAAAAGCGACCAAGATTATTTAAAGTTTAAACATTCAAACGTATTTTAAGGTTATTTAAGGTCGATTAATGATTATTCAAAGTAATCCAATTGTGAATTAAGGTCGCTAAGATCATTCAATGGCCAAAAATTAAAAATAATCTATTTAACATTAACTGACATTGTTCTTCAAAGTTATTTGCTAACAATTAACCAAAATTATCTGGCGAATCTTTTATGATCATTGAAAGTACAATTTGATTGATTATTACTTTGTAAAATTAGAAGGTTAATGATTATTCGGAATACTCTAATAACAACCAAAATCCCTAAGACCATCCAACGATCCTTAAAGGAATTTAAGATTATTCAAGGACATTTACGTTGATCTAACTAACATTCTAGATAATACGAAAGTCGTGTTACTTTGAACTTCGATTCTTTCACTAACATAACAACTATAGGAGATATTATCATAAAGGTGCCATCTATTGTCTTAGTATTACACTAGATCTCTGTTTTGGTGGATAACCACAAACAAATCATAGGTAGTGTTGTCAACAGCGACGATTATAACATAATAATGTAAGCATTAATTATTGTTCCCTCTCGGTTTCGATCTGTTTGAATTTCATCAGCATATCACAGTTGAAAACAGGAAAACAAAATTTTACTTTGGGGTTTGTAAATCTCCAGTTAAAATGCCAGTCAATATATTACCATAAAGGTGCCATGTATTATATGAGCGTTTCCCATGATTACTCGGATTACGTTAATATATTTTTTTATTTACTGTTGTCCTGCATCAACTTTATTAATAATATATTACATAAACAAACTGTGTCAATTCAATCGTTTATGCTATATAATAATTTGATTCAAATAAATGGAATACGTAATTAAAATAATAGACTATTGGACTTGTATCTAACAAATATTTAATTGAATAATATGCAGCAGAAACAAGTTCCAATATTCTCGTTTGGAAGTTTTAACAAGGTCTATCTTTGAAAAAACTGTAGCACCATCCAGAAGTGACGTGAAGTCTTGTGTGTGCGGGATCGGGTTTCTGTCAGGTTGTGTTACCAAATTTTGTGCGCGATAATCCCCACAGGGTCTCCAAGATCCCTCTTAGGACGGTCTAAGCACTCCCAATCTCAATAATTCGGCAAATTTCCGTTTTTCCACAACTAGTTTTTCGGGCGATAGTCGCAGATATTTGCTGTTAATGGGTTGACCTATACCAACAAAAGTCTCATCCCATTGGTGTAGGGGATCTTCTTACACTATGTCGCGCGTCCGAATGATTGGATTTTTGGGATCGACTCGCGTACCGGCTGGGCTTTCTGTATTTTGCTGGCGAAGGATTTCTCGTACGGGTCATACACGATTTCATTGAACTTGTTTGTAAGGCAGCTATTAACTCATCTAATTTCATTTCAAATGTAGATCCTCCTTGCTCTATTGATAGTGCAGCCACACTAACTGTTGACTTGTCTGGGAAGTCGACGAGCTTCTCTGCCAGGTTTGCAAGGTCCTCTATTGTACCTGCACTGTGTGCCGTTAAAAACCGTTGAATTTGTCGTGGCATCTTTTGGATGAACTATTGTCTGATTATGGAAGGATCCATACTCTTTGGTCCTAATAGATGCTGCATGTTCCTCAAAATCTGTAATAGGTGCAAGTGACTGTTCGTCAATCACGAAAAAATTTTGTATATGTTTTGATTCTGACATTTAAATCCGGTTGATGAGTTGCTCCTTTAATATGTTATACGGGTGGTTCTCCGTCGGTGGGTTGAGCAGTATGTCCCTTATAGTCGTTATGATTTCAACAGAAAGGGACGATATGATATGATGGTATTGCTGTCTTGTTAGCTCCACCTCTATGGGCCAAAACTCCGGAAGTTTTATATTAGCGGTTACTTTAGTTATTTGCTGTAACTCCATTTGTAGATCCATCGTACTTTCACTTTGTTCGACCATCGTGTTCGTTTCTTTAGGGGTTGTGGCTGGTTCTTTACTTATTAAAGGTTTCACGAATACCGAGTTGTAGCGGTTTCTTTATTTATTGAATGTAATACAAATACCGATTCATTTACAGTCGTAATGTCGCCGCAGAATTATTTTATTATGTCCGTTGCCCCAACTATCAAAACGCTCAAATCGTCAACTATTTATTACACTTATTTAAATTTAAATTTTGTAAATTTCTTGACAATTTGAACATGTTAATTTATAAATTCCCGATTTTTCTAGTTGATTTTGTTTTGTTTTTAGATTAAAAATAACATTACTAATTTTACAATATGGTTTAAATGCAATATTTATATTATGTTTTTTAAGTACGTTTTTGATTTGAACACTACAATTGCCAAAATAAGTTAATGATTTAAACATTTTAGGTTCTAACATTGAGTTACCTGCAAATAATACTTTATTAATTTGACGCATCATTTAAAATTTTATCCATTAATTTTTCATTATAACCATTACTAAAAGCGATATTCTTTATAGTATTGATTTCTTTTTTGAAGGAAACATCTGATAGGGGTATATTTAGTGTTCGATGGATCATTGAGTTAAATGCTGCCATTTTGTGTTTGTGAGGTGAACAATATTTAATGTTCAAATTACAATTGTCACTGTTGACAGTTCTCTATGATTTGTCGGTGGTTATCCATCCAAAAATAGACTCAGACAATAGATGGCAACTTTATGGTAATATCTTGAATCACTAGATAACCTTAAATAACCTTCAATGATTATAAAATATTTGCCATGTGACCTTAAATAATGTTAATAATAATAATAATAACAACCTATTAACTAATAAAACCATTATAAAATTTTAGTATAAAATGAAATGATATAGATACTAAAAAAAGAAAATTTTAATGAGAAAAAATAATTTCTCCGAGCGTTAAATCAGTTGATGGCAGACAATAGTTATATCATTCAATGCCTGACGATGCATTAGTATAAGGAGTAGTTGTTTTAACTATTAGCTGTTAAATCTTATATAATTTTTTAAGATAACGGTGCAGTAATGCTCGGAGAAATTTATTTTTCTCGTAAAAAATTTTATTCCAACAATACTGCATCGATAAATTAATACTTAATTTAATTTACACATTAAAAAATAAATAAAAATACAAAGACTTAAAATTAAAGCAATTTGAGCAAACAATATCAAAATATATAAATTATATTTGGCAATTTAATAAAATACTGACTAAGTATTTTATTAAGTGATATGAAGTTTTAACAAGTAACAGCCTCAAACAATCCAGTATATTTTATAATGCTATTGACAAAACTTAAAAGATTTAATACTGCTTAAAAACGCAGGTAAAGAATTACAAAATAAATTAAAATTTTTAAACGTAGATAATTAACGATTAATAGGACTATGTGAACGTGTTTCTTTTGGGAAAAAGGCATAAATTTTCATTTAGAAATGTTAAAATTAAGCCTAATAATGCAACACAAATTCTATACAAATGAAATATCGTTTTGAAGGAGTCTAAAATCCTCAATGTTGTGTATTTCTTTGAAAATCTTTAAATCATCCGGAAATAGAAGAATGAATAAAGTAAAAGCACGTAATAGGTCATTAATAAACAGAAGGAATAATAAAGGACTACAGTGGGACCCTTGTGGTACACCTGAAGGAACATGAAAGAATTTAGATAAATGATTTCTTATTTTTACACATTGTGAACGATTATTTTAAAAATTTTAAAACAATGCAATAATGCATTGATAAAAACCGTACGATTCCAATTTGAATATTAGAGTAACATGACATACCCTGTCAAGGGCCTTGTAAATATTCATATATATTATACCCATCGAGCAATTATTTTTCAAGGCACTGATGACATTAGAATAAAAAATTGACAAACTTGTAGTTGTTGACTTACCAGTTCGGAAACCATATAGTTCTTCAATTATCATTTGACGAATCATCCAATTCAATGTTATACAGTGTGGAAACGCCAAATAGAATAAATTTCTTATTTCGGTTACTGTACATATTTATAGAAAATCTTGATAAATCATTGACATGCTCATCATAACTAATAGACTTATTCGTTGAAATTCATTGAAATGCAATAAGGAATGTGATTGTGGCTTATAGCAAGAATTAGATCTCTCGCTTTTGAAACAGAAAAATTAATATTAAAAAAAAATAAATGTAAAAATGTGATATTTTTATTGAGAATTTGACATATCTGTTGAAAATTGTGATAACTATAATGTGAAACCAGTAAATTTGCAGGTTCGGTATTAGAATTAACAATGACGAGTGCTAAATTATCATTAGCCGGCTGAATGTTATTATAATAACCGCACAAAAGAAGTTTTGAATTATTATAATTATTTGCAACGTTATCAACAGTTTTACATAAACAATCATACTTTTCAATTGAGGAGTTAGGTGGAATATAAATTATAAAAATGCAGCCATTCCTTCTTCGTCGTGTCGAATTTTAGTTCTGTCATGTCCAAATTTATTGATGTTGTCTATTAGTTTACTTGTTTTAGATATTACATTTTTAACAATTTCGTGATTGGTAAAAATAAGTTTAATGGTTTCAATTGGACCGAACCGGCTCGGAATTTTTTATAGGCTGGATGTCAGAATCAAGGGGCAAAATTAATTTTATTACAGAGAGATTATTTTGTTGTTTCTTTGACATGACATTTCATGGCCTTAAAAAACTATAAATGTTTTTGAAATGATCGTCAAACAATCTTACATACTCTTAATTAATTAATAACAAATTAATTATAAATTAGCGCATTCTACCGTGAGCGCTCATCGTGAACGGTTATTCTGTGTGAGACAAATATTACTGTATAATAAATAGTTGTATATTATATTTAAATTAAAATAGTGTATAATATGGAGTGTGAAGAGGATGATAGCAGTGGTGAATACACGACATATACGTCCAAAAAGAAATTAAAAACCTCCCATCCAGTGGGAAAACCTGGAGCCAAAAAACATCACACAGGTACGGCCCCAAACCTCTCGAAAACAACAAACAAGGTGCTCTTATCTGCACTTAAACACTTTAGTGCATAATCACAACCTTCCACTAGTAATACACCGCAATTACAACAAAAAAAAAAACATACACCACCCGCTACATCTACACAACCTCAACATTCGAAAACATTATCATCACAAACACACAACTCCCAGGAACAATTTAAAAACAGATATTTCTTTACAACAACACAAGATTTATCACGAATTAATTTGGTCAAACTTGGTGCAACCAACAATGCGACATCAACGCACTCATAATAAAAACACAACTCGGTTTTATTTTAAAATCGTATCTAAACAAAGAAGCTATCGAAAAACAATTAACAAGGACAGAAAATAATTCATCAGTTGCGCTCTCTATCGCGGAACGCGCAAAACGCCAGCGCAGCCGCATGGACTCAGCGCAATTCGCCCGCGCCACGAGATCTCGTGGGGAAAAGCGTAACATTTCCACACTTGTTATACAAATAACTATTTGAAAATTCTAAAAGTATACAGAAATTTCTTTTTCTTATCTAATAAATAAATAGATATTTCCAGAATATTTAGCAAAGATTTTATTCGAAAGTTTTCCAGAATTTTACACTTTTTTTTCGAGAGTTTAGAAATTTCCAATAACTCATATTCAGATTTGGAGACTCTCTTCTAGACTCTTTTTAGTCATTTCTCCTCCAGATATCAAGATTGTTTTTTTCAAGCTATCTTTTATATTGCGAAGTTTTTAGAATTTTCAATTTTTTTTTTTTTCTAGAAATGTAGATTTTTTTCATGGTTTCTAGAAATTTCTTTTGTAGAGTTCTAGAAATTTCTCCAAGGAGTCTACTATTTATTTTTTCTTAAATGTGATTATTTGTTGTATATTTAGGTTGTAGCATTTCATTAATGATTTTAGAATTTTCTATAAATATCTTTTCAAAAATTTTAGAATCTTTTATTAATTATTTAGATTTATTTTCTTAATTTGTTGTTTATTTTCTCAAAAAGGTCTGTAAATTCTAGTATTTTTGAGCAATTTGTTTTGGATATAGCAAAGCAATTTTTCGAGAGTTGATTTTTAGAATGTTTTTACAATAATTCCGTAAATTTACAAAATTCTTGTATCGTTATATCGAAATTTTAGAAATTTCTTATCTAAACTGCGAAAAAAGAATTCATGGTTTTTAGTCCATCAACTTGTATTTGATGTTAGGAATCATTTCGTAAAAGATTTTTTTTAAATCGTCCCTGCCTTTAAAAGTTATTTTAAAAATACTGAAAAACAATCGAAAATCGAATTTCTAATTTTTAGCATTTTTAATTCTCTTCATTGCTGGTAATTTATTAGTGAAAGAATTTTCGTAATTTCATTATTATTTAAAGAATTATAGCTAAAATAGTAAAAAAAATTAATAACGAATTTGATTTTTATTGTGTCAATTTGAATTTGATGTGTACAATTTAGGAAATTTCTAGTAAATTGCTAAGATTTAAATCAATACTTTTTAGAAAATTTGTTTTTAAAAATCTAGATTCAGGAAATTTCTAGTAATTTCTTCTCCACATTTCAAGATTTTTTCAACTTGTCTTCTAAATCGCAAAGATTTTCTTTGAGGCTCTAGAATTTTTAGAATTTACTTCTAGAAATCTAGATTATTTTCTCGAGGGTTCAGGAAATTTCTAGCAATTTATTCTCCAGAGTTCAAGATTTTTTTTTGAAATCGTCTTTTAAATTCCAAAGATTTTGCTTGACACATTCTAGATTCTTTTTTTCTAAAACTTTAGAGTTTAGAAAATGGCCAATAACTTCTTCCCCAAATTAATTTTTTTTTCAACTTTTCTTATAAATTACAAAGATTTTCAGCCTATAAATGTTTTTTTTAATTCCTCTTTTTTTCGAGAATTCATGTGAACTTTTACTTCTCTAGAATTCAACATTTTGTTTCAACTAGACGCTATAAAATTATTTAGAATGTTCTAAATTGCGGAATTTTTCTTGAAGAGTCTAGAATTTTTTAGAAAATTTTCCCCTAAAAATCTTTTCTTATTTTGGTATTTTCGAGAAAGTTTAAGGAATTGTCCGTAATTTCTCTTCCCGATTTCAAGATATTTTTTCAACTGGTCTTCTAAATTTCTAGGAGGCTCTAGAATTTTTTAGAAGTCTAAAACTTTTTAAAAAAATTGTTTGTAGAAATCTAGATTTTTCTTAGTAATTAAAGTTAATATGTATATGTAGGGTGGGTTGGTGGCCTCTAAGCCACCCTCCAATCAGTAAAACATAAGCGAGGGTTTTAATTAAAAGTTGTAAAACGTAAATAACCTTAACATTTTTACAAACAAAAGTTAAAGAGAATGAAAAACTGAAAAAGTTACATTGACACATTTTTTTGTAAAGTTCTTAATTTAATTTTTTTACAATTTTTTGCTTATTGCTATAAAATTATAGGAACTAAATGAAATTTATATAACAAGTAATTGTGAAGAATTCAAAATTATTAAGAATAACCCCATGGTTTTCGAGAAAAATATAGGGAAAGTATTATGATGGCCACATCACCATTTTCTTGAGAAAGGTTTTGCGGAAATATTTGAGCAACCATTATCCATCATATTAAATATATCATTGCGCACCTGTACCTTTCCATTACTTTGGAGGAAATGTCATGCAATTCCCATATTTATGATCGGGGTGATGTAAAAAAATATACAACTTGGTGTTGTTTCACAGTTTTTATAAATTATACAACAACAAGTGTTTAAGAATCCTCTAATTCATATACGAATGTTTCACCGCCGGTTAAGTGAGAATATAATTCTTCGTGTCCTGTCTAATCTGTCAAAGGCCTTTTAAATGTGTATATACCAAGTACAACCATTCTTATTTCCAAGTCAGCATGGATTTATGGAAAAAAAAACACTTCAATAGTTTATACTTTGTAAATGATCTGTAATGATCGAAACACGTGTCAGGCGACTAAAAATAAAAATAATATCACGAAATATAGTATTTTTCTTCACCAAATTTAAATATTGTTATTATTATTATTATTATTATTAAATAACTTTAAACGACAGTATTAGGTAATGAATGACCTTACATAATCTTGAAATAACCGTTAATTAATAAACAAATTAGAAGGCTAATAAATAATTGCTTTTAAAGAACTATGAATTACAAAATTCTGTATCGTCAATTGACCAATGAATTACCCAGTATGATTGTTGGATAACCTTAAATAACCCTTAATAACATCAATAAGTCTTGAATGACGATTGAGTGACCTTGAAATATGGTTGAATAACTGCATGAATGACTATTAATAATAATCATTAGATGGTCTTGTAAATAGTCTTCAAATAAACTTAAATTATCTTAAATAATTGTTGGTTTGCTAAATAAATTGGGTAATAAATGTCGTTAATATTATTATCGTATATTCTTAAATAACATTTGAATGATAATTTTATAATTTTAAATGAGATTTAAAAAGACTTTTCCACAAAGAAGTTTATTAATTAACTGAAAGTTAACAGATTAAATGACTTCGTCTGTAGGTTGTATCACACTGTTGATTGACTATAAATCATTTTTGAGGAATAATTAATGATTTTAATTGCTACTGGGATAGTATAAAATTTTCTTTAAAAGACCTATAATGATAATTTTATGATCTTGAATATAATTGAAAAGTAATTTAAGCAGTATGAACAAATAATCCACAAATTAACTGAAAACTAGATTGTTTGTTGGATTCCATTAAATTTTCCTGAATGACCCCAAATAACCTTAAATAATCGTTGAAAAATTACTGGTTTTTCTCGAATATTGTAATGTAAATTGTAATTTGCTATAATTTAAATGTCTTAAATTGACCGTTATATTCTCTGTAATCTATAATTTCCCTGGGTGACCCTAAATGGCCTTAAATAATCGTTGGATGAGCTTAAAAGCTTGTCGATTGTCCTCGAATCTAAAAGGTTCTTAAATGAGTTTTAGATTATTTTGAATAAGTTGTAATTTAAAATACTTCGATTGGCTGTTCTATTCTAGAATGTTTGTTGTATCCAGTAAATTTCCTTAGATGACCCCAAATGGCCTTAAATGATCGTTCAATGACCTTGAGAAAATATTGATTGTCCTTAAATCTTAAAGGACCATATTGACTTTTAGATTCGGTATATACTTTCTTACTTTCTTTATAGCTCTCTTGATGAAACGAAATTATAGCAATAGTAGTGCTTGGCTATCGACCACGTGGTCCTTCCACAGTGTGATTTGTGTATTGGTGTGTGTGTTTGTGTGTGTGTGTGTAAATGAGCTTGTTATTTTAAAGGATCGCCCCGTCACTCTAAAGCACCATGAATTGTATCCCAATGGTGAATGGTACCAGTCATCCATCCAACTTCTGACCCGAACCAACGTTGTAGACAAATCTTAAGAGTCCTTAAATATCTTTTGAATTATTTTGAATAATTTAAATAATTTTGGGTCACTTTAAATTTTCCAGGATGATGATGATGTTAACAGCTTCATTGAGGAAAATAATTTTCAAACCTGCAAAAAAAGACCCAACCACCCAATTCCAGAAGCAAATTGTTGAAGCAATCAAATCAGCAAACTCCATAATCCCGGATAGTGAAATTAACAAATACAAAGTTATGAATCCCAGTATTATATAGCCTGCCCAATGTACACAAACCCAAAAACCCAATAAGACCAATTGTCTCCTATATCAATGCCCCCTCGTATAAAATAGGTACCCTTATAAATAATAGCCTACCATAAATAAAAAGGAAAAAACAATACAATAACTTCTGTTTAATGGAGAAGAAACCAAAGAAAACAAAAAATTTACAGCCATTCTATACATTTCAGGTGTAAGCGAGAAAATAGTAAAAGAACTAACCAAACACAACATCCAAGTAATACCAGTCAATACATATAATTGAAGGAAACATTTAGTCAACAACAAAATAGAGACAACAAATCCATTAGAAAAATTCGTAATCTACCAAATAAAGTGCGAAAATATTGACGGAAAATACGTAGGACAAATAGGGAGGAAATTCAAGATAAGGTACACCGAACACAAAAAGGCAATAGAAAGCCATAAAGCTGGAACAGGATTATCTAAATACTTCATCTCAATAATATCCTTATAGTTATTCAAGGTACAAGTGTAAAAAGTGATGCTTTATTGCACGAACTGGCGTTTAAAAACACGAGCGAGGAACGAGTGAGTTTTTTAAAGCCAGGAGTGCAATAAAGAAACTATTTACACGTGTGCCTTACAAAATTTTATCTTCGATCGTAAAGGATTTCAAAGAATATATTCTTATGAGTAATATTTTAATGTCATTTCAATAATTCAATTAATGAAAACATATTTTACCCGCAGTACACTAATGAAAGCGTTACTTAGCAACCAGTAAACAAGTTGCAGAAATGTCGGCCGCCATTATTATTTATGGAAAAAATGTTCGCTTTATTGTAATCGCTTCGACATTAAATGAAATTTTCTTAAATCTGCCATTTCGTTTTATTATATATTTTATTTATAGTTTATTAGTTATTTGTATTAATTAATAAAAAATTAAGTTTTTCGTTGAAATTTTGTGCTATAATTTATTCATCTGTCAGATTTGACAGTTCTGTGCAATAAAAACAATTTGACATTACCGTGCAATAAAAACGCAAAAAAGCACTAGTGCTTTAAAAAGCCACTTTTACAGTGAAAAATGATACAAAAAGCGTCTACTTTCGGTACGATCGTAGATAAATAATGTAAAAGTACCTTCCTTATTTAGTTAATTTTGTAATACCTTTGAGAATGGTCATCATTGACCGAACTACGTATCAGGAAACTGAAAATACCAATATGAAACTAAACAAGTGTCTTATTACAAAATCAGATAATATTCTATTTTCGTTTCATCAAGAGTACAATGAACAAAGTATTTTTCGCATGAAAGATATTTGTTTGGCCTGGAATCTTAAAGGGCCTTAAATGACTTTTGGATTATTTTAAAAATTTTAATTTAAATGAATAGCCTTAAATAATCGTTGGGTGGTGATCTTTAGAGATTTAAGGTTAAAGGGGCCTTAAATAACTTTTAGATGGGTTTCAATAAATTGTAATTTAAATTACTTAAATTACCCGTTCTGTTATTTAGAATATTTATTGGTTCAAATAATCGTTGGGTATCTTGAGAGATTTTTGTTTATTCTTGAATTTTAAAGGACCACAAATAACTTTTAGATTATTTTGAATAATCGTTTTATGCTATACGATGAATTAAATTCTCACTTAAAATTTATGTTAATTAAAAAGTTAATTAAACACTTGGTTTTCTAATTCTTCTAATCATTTTATGATTAAATATCCATGAATAGTTTATCAATAATCATCGTATGGTATACGGAAGTAAATGTTGGTTGACATTGAATAACTTCGAAGGACAGAGAAGTCTGAAATAAAACAACACAGTTGAGAAGGTTTCACTTTTAATTTTGGAAACCGCAAGACAGTGTCTTCAATAGGCAGATGGATACTAAAGGCACTGTATGCAGAAACATGTTGTAATGTTCAGCAATAAAAGTGTAACCCTCTCAACGGTGTCATTTTATTTAAATATACAATATTATGGAATTAAAGCATGTATCCAACTAATCAATATTCAAAAATAGGTTTTTCTTTGATCTCGAATCTTAAGGGAATTTGAGTGACTATTAGATTATTTTCAAATTAGGAGAAGTAAAACAGTTTTAACTTTGATAATGATCCGCAAGGACCGAAACACGTGTCAGTTATCTGAAAATAAAGAAATGGAACATAGCAAGAGTTTTACTTCTCCTAATTTGAAAATTTGGTTCCATCAAGAGAGTAGCAGAACAAGTATCGATTATATTAGATTATTTTACTTTAAGTATCTATCCATGGAAACCCTCAAACTGATCTTAAGTGAAAATAATTAGGTGACCTTGAATGATTTTGAATGATCGTTTGATAACATTAAGAAGCGTTTGATTGATTATAAGATTAACTTGCATAATGATGTGCTTACTCTTGATTAATCGTCGGACAATTTTAAGTGGTAACCTTCAATAACCTTGAACGACAATCAATGATGGATGATCATTAAAACGGCCGTTAAATAACGTTGCTTATTTTATAGTCTTAAATAGACAATTGATGACCTGAATAACTCAGAATGACCAGAATGAAATAAATAAAATTCGTATTATACTAACCTTATATAAGTAATAAGTATAAAATTTTACTTTTAAAACTCTAAAGCTCTTTCATAATTTCCATGTTCGTTGACCTTTAATAACCTTGAAGGGTTATTTAATTGATTTGAATGATATTGAATGTTACTCAGAATATAAGATTTTAGGCGAAAACCTGTGGAAGTTTCGGACGTATAAGATCATTTTATAATCAAAATAAATCAGGAAAATAATAATAATAATAAGTGTAAAGAAGAATTTGATTAGTTAGTTTTTATAGACTATTAAAATCGTAATTCTAAGTTAAATTACAAATACTAAACTAACCTACAAATGAAATGACTATTTTCCATCTACCAAATCGACTTATCCCTTCCTGGAAAGCGTATAATGGCGCTAATGAGGGGTCTCGCATTATGCAATCGGCTTTACAGAATGCCGGCATTCTCATGTTTGATGTTTCTGTCGAGACGTTTTTTTTTTAATTACGGCGCGAATGCAATTAAAAGTTCAACGCTTTGCGACCGCCCGAGACCTGAAATTAATGACATATTTTAATGGGGGCGAATTTTTTTTTTTAATGCGACGAGAAAAGATGGAGTGAATTTCAGAATGGCCAGAGTTATAATTAGAAAGTGAAATTTGCGTAAGTGATGAATACATTTTTAAATTTTTAAACGAACCGCTCTTTAAACTTCTAAACGCGCCATTCATCGTAGTTTTCTGTTTAAAAAAAAATGTACCCTTTATATTCGGCCCTTAAACAAATATATCATTAGGGACCGGAGGGTTTTGAGTTTAATTGCTCGAATGCAAACGAAAAGTATTTACTGCGATAAGATGATTCTCGTTGACTCGATAATTACTACATTAAGAAATATTCAAGGTTGAATTAAATGCTGGATTGATGAGGCTGTTACTTGTTGAAACTCGAAATCACGTAATAAAATACTGACGCAGTTTATGATTGTTGTATATTAATAAAAACGTTTTTGAAACCATATACTGTGTCAGTATTTTATTAAGTTAAATTGAATAAATCGAAACTGTAGGTTTATTTTTAATTCGTGATAGTGAATTCTAATTTATTCAAATTTGTATTATTTAAATCGAAACTTGTTAAAGATATAGAAATAAATATTTAGTAATATAAGTCGTAAAGAATATAAAATATAAATCCATTCTATGTTAAAAGCTTATATTTTCTATACAGGTATTTATCGTGAAACCTATAAATAAAACGTATTTATAACCTTGATTCATAAATATCCATTTAATTAACAGCACAATAGACGTAAAACCATTAATCATCACGTCAACAGTTCTTATCTACTGACACTAGAACGAACAAAGGGTGGGCATTTTTATTCGCGTCCAAAATGCTAAGGTCCCTGCGAATTTTTCCCCTTTGATGTATTGTCTTGTTTTTGCGGCGGGATTAAGTGGCCCTAAAACATATTTAGGGCCCTTTTAGAAGGCGCCCGAATCCCTTTACTATCGTGCTAATACATTTTAAAAGCTGCAATCCCTATAACGCCGATATAACGGTTCCCTAAATGATTTATTGAAGCGTTCGCGCCGCCATTGATGCCGGTTATATAAAAAAAAAAAATGCGATACATAAAAAAACAGCCATAAAATTGAATAATACGTTAACATCAATTAATTAACTCTTACGTAATATTAACATATTTTATTTTCTAGTGTTTATTTGAAATTTGCCGGAATTTAGGGGGGTTGAACGGCAAATGAAAGCGTGTGCAGCGGCGATAAACAATTCGCGGCAATTTACGATAATTCATATTTAACTAACTGGTAAATTATGGTAGGGGGGTTTAAATGTAACACTTTTGCACGCTCGCAAATATTGAAAATGGCGCTCATTATTATTACGGATGTTGATTTTAATTGACAAACATGTTTAATTGCAACGCCCAATTTTATATCGTTCCCGGTAGCGACATTAGTTTGAATTATCGAACGTTAATTGCTCAATGGATATTGTTTATTCTGATTATTTAATTCCAACAACAAACACAATTTATACGTATACCGCACTAATAACTTTTGGAAATAAATGGACGGACTGTACGTATTGTGAAATGAATAATGTAGAGATATTTTAATGGTAAACATTGGTTTCATGTACATTATTTGGCAGCTATATTTAAAATCGTAAAAATGATATTGTAAATATTTACTTACACCAAGTGTTACAAACTCTATAGTGAAACTCGGATTACCTGTCCGATCTATAACAGATTGAAACCTGTCGATGGCTGATGTTGATTGTAAAACAAAAATTAAATGCTATTATACTAAAAACACTCAAAAATACAGTCCACACTTTTAAATAATAGGCAGACCATAGTTTAATTTGGGAAGATATATTTTGTACAACTATTTCTACGATACAGATTTCGCGAATAACCCACAATTTTATCGTACATGAAGATTTTCACTGAAATTTCATTGTTCGGAAGACAATCTTTGGATGAATTATTGTAAAATTTAAAAAATCTCAATCTCCTGTGCACTTTTTATAGCTACAGAACAACGGTTACAATCTTTATTCAAGATTTAGACTATGAAAATGTATTGCCAAAGATGACTCATGTATGCGATAGATGTCTCTAACTAAACTAAAACATAAATATTTAACTTTCTTAATATCTACTAATTATCCATGCTTACCTCGAGGAAACGAAATAGCGACTATATTTCCTTTCATCCTTCCCCCTCCAGCCCCTAGTCTCTATAAGATCTTACAATCCCCTAATTGGTTCACTATTAAAAGATAATTTGCCTAAACTCGTCATATCTCCAAAACATTATCGGGCTCCGAGTTATATTTGAACTCCTCCTCAGTTTATCTCATCAGTATCCCACTCAATATTCCACCCCACGGCCGAAATTAATTTCCAACAGAAATAATTTAATCTTTGCCACAATCAACATCAGAGAGCTAGAAGCATAATCCTTTCCATCCACTTCCTTCTATCCGACCTCAACCTCCCCATTCTCTGCCTTCAAGAAACATTCATTGTCCCTTCAACCTGCCTCTCCATCCCAGCATCCAGTGGACCGAGAACGGACACCAGAGATGCCGATGCGCCATAATCCTTCACCATTTAATTTCCTTTCAACCACATTGCATAAACTCAGTCGTCATATCTTTTCCCAAATTTCCCTCAATCTCTGCCTTTCCGTCTAAATGGCCTCCTCTTCTCTTAACCCCTAACCCCTTAAAATTACTCTTTTCACAACCCTGTAGCATCATACTAGACGACTTCAAATCAAGATCCTCCTCTTTTTGCGACACCTCATTCATTCACGGTCATGATCTTAACAACGGTCTTCTAATCTCCCCACTCATCCGCCACTCTAACTCTAACTTCCCACATGTATAAACTACAAAGGTCACTCAATCGTCGACCACATACGACATCTTCAATTACTATAGCGATCACCTGTGCATCTTCTCCCCATGGTCCCTCTTTAAACCCCCTACAGCTCAAAGTTTTCCCCAAAGAAGATCTTCTTCCAAACACCTTTCAATCCTCCTTGGAATCCATTTTCTCTTCTCTGACACTCTCATCGACGCACGAGATAACTCTTCAAACCATAACCTCCTCGATTTAATAGGCCATCAATAGACACACCTCTCTCTGCCGCCCAACTACTCATTCATACCCTCACCCTCCCCATATAAACTTCCTCATCCGCTAAAACAGATAACTCTACAGAAGATATCGACGATACAGACCCCAACAAGATCGTGACGAATAGAATAGACGCAACACCTTTGATGAAACTTTTTAATAGATTATACATTGACAAATTAATTATTAACAAAAAAACAAACAAATTACAACCCATAGATAATAATTAATAGATGATATTATCATATGGTTTATTACATAAAACCCATAAGAAGTAAAACGGTAAAAAATTTGAAAGTGATAGATTATGTATGACAGACCGTAAACTAAGTAAGTAAGTTTATAATTAACAAATATCAAATAACAAATGACACAAATTGAAGGGGTCAGATCACTTAAGTGGTCAATAATATCAGTTGACATATTAATAATTGATAAATTGATAAATATACAATATAATTTGAGCAATTTAAGAATTATTGATTAACAAAAAATAACAAATGCAGAATTTTTGATTTAATGATAATTGATAGAAGATATAAATATTAACAGATGAAAGATAATAAATGACAGATGACAGATGGCAGATGACAGACAGATTACAGATAACAGATAATGTATGACAAATGACAGAGATGACAGAAGACACATGATAGATGCCTGATGACAGATAACAGATAGTCACTACATGAGTACAGATAACATATAATAGATGACAAATGACATATGATAGAAGACAAATAATAAATGACAGATGACAGACTGATGACAGATAACAGATCACAAACAAATGGTAGATGACAGATAACAAATAACAGGTTAAATATTTAAATAATATGAGATAATCAGTAACACAAAGTAATTGATAAATAATCAATTATTGATGTACAAATCATCTGTCACCGATCACGGTCGAGTTCACTATCGTGCATATTTCTAATTGTATTTTGAGTGTTTATTATCACTTAAATGTTTAATTATAATTGTAATGTGTTGTGATTAGCAGAAGTGTCATGTGTAAATAAGCCATTTAATTACATTACGTGTAAGTACTAAAACCATAACCTTAAAGTGTTTCTCTCATACATAACCTTAACATCCGCGCCGCATCAAATCACTCGTGGAGCTATTCTTATTGCTACTCATTCTCCCATCTTACCGTGGCCTATTTTAACCTGTGACGTATTTTTTATGAGTCAACACTACGGGCCCAGTGTTGTGAAGCGAGTGTCCACTGTCTATTCCCTATTTTATTTTGTTGTTTAACCTCTGTTTCATCCGCTGTAGCAGTTTATCAGAATTTTAATTTAAATTTGAATTATGATTTGCTATAGATGTAAAACGCATGTCACAACCGGTATTAAATGCTTAGCTTGTAATGGTTTAATGCACCGTAGTTGTATGAAACGTTACAAAGGATTTCCAAATTTAAAGTCCGACGTTGTTAATGTCTCTTTATGTCCGTCTTGCAACGGGTCCGAGCCGGGCGAGAGTTCATCTGTTAGTGATCCCACCAGCCCCTCTCCTGAGGCGCAAATGCGCGTCGATGTATGCGCGAATCAATGCAAATCACCAGAATGCTCCGCGCTCGAATTCGAATTACGGGCTTTGAAACAGGAGGTGATGGATCTGAAGCGAGAAATTATCGACATTAAATCGTCAGTATCGGCGTCACTTATTGAACGTTTAATTACAAACGAATTTAAATTATTGCGGTCAGAAATCAACTCTTCACTCAGTAATTTCAAACATACCCCTATACCGGTAGATGGAAACATTACTTCTGTACCCGCTCCCAAGACCAAGAATAATATTAAGGTTAGGAAAGCCATTACAAATCATCCATCTATTGTGATCGACGTCGCGTCAAATTCCCCTCCAGCTGCGGAAACTTCTTCCACTTCTCCGTCAGCGGATTCAGCATTAGATATTGTGTCGGAACCGGCGTCTATCCCTAAAACGTTCCACCAAACAAAATCGGTAATCAGGGGAACTGCTGAAAATATAGGCATTCAAGCTGCCCAACGACGTACTTTTTACCATATAAATAATTGTGCGCCCTCTACTACTGTAGAGGACATCCGAATTTTCTTCAGGAATAATCTACAGATTAGCGACATCATCTGTATACCGCTTACCAAAAACGAAGTTTATTCTTCGTTTAAAGTAGGTATTGTTGCTACCGCCACTGACGAAATTTTGTTGGCTGATAAATGGCCGAAAGGTATTTCTATACGTGTTTTTATAAATCGTCGGCGGAAACCCAAACCGTTGAATGCGCCTATTGATGTGAGTCAGTCTACTTTTTTACAACGTGCGGCGGACAATCCAGCTCAACAGTAGACATAAATCAACCGCCATTATCGCTGCCCGTCCATTTGTCTGGAAAACCATCTGTACACTCTAAATTGTGGTTGTACTACCAAAATGTACGTGGAATGCGCTCTAAATTGTTTGCATTAAACACTAGTATGCCATTATTTGAGCAAGATGTTTTCATTCTCACTGAAACTTGGTTGACTAGCTCAATCTCGAATGCTGAATTAGGTTTCAACAATTGTAAAGTTTACCGTTGTGACCGCAACAGCGTTGTAACGTCTAAATGTCGTGGAGGGGGAGTTCTTATTGCAGTAACAAATAGGTACTCCTCATACGAAGTGTATAGTCATAGTAATCTTCACGAAGAATTATACGTATGCATCCATATCGGTAGCTACAAAATTATAGTCGGGGCTGTTTACATACCACCCAACTCGAACTGTGAAATTTATCAATCCCACTGTGAATCGGTGGAATCAGTTTCTAATTTTAACAAATTATACATGTTTGGTGATTACAACTTGCCTTCTGCTTCATGGTTTAATGATGAATATGGTGTTAGGACTGATTCCACTTGTACCAAAGCAACTATAATATCTAACACGTTTGGTTATATTAACTCACAACAAATAAATCATGTACATAATATTAATTCTGTTATGTTAGATCTTGTCTTTGTGCCTTCCGAAATTGCACGGAAATTAAATCTCACCGAGTCTTTGTCTTCGATTTTACCATGTGATGCTCATCATCCAGCCTTAGATATCATCATGGAGTTGGAAAATCCACATGATAACGTATGGCTAAACAATACGGACGCACTTATTTATGACTTTAAGCGAGCGGATTATACATCTCTCAACAACGCTTTTCTAAATGTACGTTGGGATCTTATATTTGAAGGTTGTAGCATTGATGTTGCCTGCGATCTATTCTATTCTACTATCTTTGGCATATTAGATCTGCATGTACCAAAAGTTAGCCCAGCACGAACGAAAACTTCTCGTTTTCCTAAATGGTTTAGTTCTGAACTAAAGAATCTTGTATTTTTGAAGAAAAAATTACATAAGTCGTATATGTTATCCCGGTGCCCTTCAGACTATTCCAAATTTAGTAGTATTCGTGATAAATGTAAGAGATTAACCAATGAATGTTATTCTAATCATATTCTTAAGATTGAAAATTCCATTAAAAATAATCCAATAGGGTTTTGGGGTTACGTTAAATCCTAGCGTAATTCTGATGTAATACCTACGACTCTTGTTGATGATGATTCAATTACTTCTAGTAAAGATGAAGTAGTTGACAAATTTGCTCAATTTTTCGGCAGTGTTTACCGTTCACCTAGTGTATCTGTCGGGAATAATATTTGGGTTCGAAAACCACCAGTTTTAAATATTTCAGATGTGTTGAATGAACTTCTTTCATTAAAGACAAATAACTGCCCTGGCCCCGATGGTCTATCTGCATTTTTCCTTAAGAACTGTGCATTTGCACTCAGCCGTCCCTTGTGGCTTTTGTATAACATATCTCTTTCTACGGGGACTTTTCCCAAATGTTGGAAGAGCGCATTCATTACGCCAATCTTTAAATCCGGCAACCAAAAACATGTCGACAATTATAGGCCAATATCAATATTATCTGTTGTACCCAAGATACTTGAAAAACTGCTTACCATTCACCTAACAGCCTCTTGCGAATCTTCAATCTCTATGTATCAACACGGCTTCCGCAAAGGTAAATCGACTTCGACGAACCTTTTAGTTTACGAGTCTTATATTATGGATGCTTTTGTAGAGAGATGTCAGGTAGATTCTATCTACACTGACTTCTCAAAAGCCTTTGATACTGTTGATCATGTGATTTTACTTCGCAAATTACGTCGTTTTGGCATTGATGGCACCCTTCTGGACTGGGTAAAATCATATTTAACCGATAGGCTTCAATATGTTAAAATTGGAAACTGTGTGTCTCGTCCAATAGTGGTATCTTCCGGTGTTCCTCAAGGATCACATCTAGGTCCACTCCTCTTTAACATTTTCATAAATGATGTGGTAAGTTGTTTCACGAAAGCACAATGTTTATTGTTTGCTGACGACATGAAAATCTTTTTAAAAATTCGCACAATGGAAGATGCTGAGTTACTCCAGGCTGATTTACACTCATTCGGTGAATGGTGTAATGAGAATAAACTTGCACTTAATCTTAGTAAATACAGGGTGATCACTTTTACAAGGCGTGTATCTACTGTGAGTTATGTGTACTCCCTTTTCGGCGAACTTCTACCACGAGTAGATTGTATTAAAGACCTTGGTGTCACTTTTAATTCGAATTTATCGTTTTCTACTAACATTGTGGCCAAATCCTATCGGCTTTTAGGATTTGTTAAACGACCTTGATCCTGCTTTA
The DNA here is from genome assembly GCA_963969525.1 of Ontholestes murinus. NCBI lineage: Eukaryota > Metazoa > Arthropoda > Insecta > Coleoptera > Staphylinidae > Ontholestes > Ontholestes murinus. The sequence goes on from OZ018397.1 coordinate 9,478,909, forward strand.
TAATGCTCTTGTTCGCCCACACCTTGAATATTGTTCGAGTGTTTGGTCCCCTTATACTAAGGTTGATATAGAGAAGATCGAGCATTATAGATTGTCCTGACCTGCTTAATTTAATAGGCAATCATGTACCATCTCGTCGTCTGCGTGATACTACTGCATTCAGTATCCCTTTCCAAAGGACGGATTATGCCCTGCACTCGGCTGCAACTAGGATTTTAAGGCACGCTAACACAGTCACTCATTTTGATTTTTTTGCGGACTCGATTAATAGTTTGCATCGATTACTTAATTAAGTTGTTATCTTCGTTTTTTATGTATTTTAACTATTTTAATTATATATATTTTAATTGTTATTTTAACTATTTAAGTATTCTATTGTAATTGTTTTTTAACTTTTTAATTATTTATATTGTAATTGTTTTTAATCAGCAATTGTATTTTAAATGGCTTCCGTGAATAAACATTATTATTATTATTATTATTATTAAAAAAAAAATAAAAGTTGAAACTATAGACATGTGGCAGATGACAACTAAAAGACAGATGACATGTAGATAGATTCCAGATAACAGGTAACAGATGATAGTCGACAGATGGAAATGATAGATAATAGATAGATAACGATTAAATATTCTATTAATAGCAGATGATTAATAACAAATAGCAATTGACAAATTAATATTCGTTGATTAATAAGGAATAATAAATGTTTAAAATTCGATTCAATGCCAATTGATAAAATGTGCAAGGGTTGACACATGGTAAACGATAGATAACAGATGCAAGATATCAGATGACAGATTGCAGACAGGTTACAGATGACAGACAGATGGCAGATAATTGATGTCAAACAGATGAAAATTGACAGATAACACACAGATCAGATTTAGTATTTAAATAATAGTAGATGATCAATAACAAGTAACAATTGATAACTTAATAATTATTAATTAACATGAAGTAATAGATGTCAAATCTTTGCTTCAATGTTGAATAACACAGGGTGCAACTGTTAACAGATGACAAATTACATATAAAAAATGACAGATGACAGACAAATTACAAATAATAGATAAGAAATGACATATAATAAACATATTATAGATGACAAATTTAAGGCAGAGAGCAGATAGATAACAGATGACAGATGATAGATTACAAATGACACACGACAAATTACAAATGATGCATAACAGATAGATAACAGATGGCAAGCAGAAGACAGATAACAAATAAAAGATGCTAGACAACAAATGCAGATTTCAAATAGATGACAGATTAAATATTTAAATAACGAATGATGCAAGGTGCAACTCTTGGCAGATGATACATAACAGACAAAAAAATACAGATGACAGATGAAAGACAGAAGGCATGACAGATAAATTACAGATAACAGATACGAGTAGGTAATTTTATTTCGTCGGAAATATCCGTTTCTTCAGGGGTACCTCAAGAGTCGCATCTTCTACCACTCCTATTTAAAATTATCATAAACCATGTAGTCAATTGTTTTCATCATTCTGTATGCTTTGTCGATCATATAAGCTCTGTAACATCTAAAGCTTATCGAGTTCTTGGATTTGTAAAACGTAGTTGTAAGGACTTCAAAAATTTAAAAACCATTATAAACCCTTACATTTCCCTTGTACGTCCGCATTTAGAGTACTGCTCCATAATTTGAAGTCCTTTTAGCGTGGTTGGGACTGAAAAAAATGAGCGAGTCCAAATTAAATTTGTGAAATATCTTTCGTTCAGGTTTGGGCTAACAATTTAAAATTTTTAAATCTTAACTCGTTGGAAAAAAAAGACGAAGAAACGTGGACATAACAATTGGTTTTAAACTTATTAATTTCTTAGTCAACTCACGACTGTTATTAAGTTTACTCCATATTCACGTGCCTAAAAGAGATTTGCGTTGTTTTCGGCTTTTCGATATTATAGGATAGATTATGATGGGCATTTTGGCATTGCAAGAATCTCTAAGAATTGCAATTCATTTAACATCAATTATTGCAATGTGACCCTGCATAAGCTACGCTCGGTTCTGCGCTATCATGTTTAATTTGTTTATATTTTGTGCGTATTTATATATATTTATATTGTTGTTATTTTTAGTTTTGTACAATTTTTAATATATTAATGATATTGTACATGTGTATCCTTATGTTACAAATAACAGGTGACAGACATATAACAGATAACAGATAACAGATGACAAATGACAGGTGACATGATAGATGACATATTGCAGACAGATGACATTATAAATGACAGATTAAATATTTATATAATGGTGAATTATAATTTACAAATAGCAATTGACAAATTAATACTAATTGATTAACATGAAATAATAAATATGTTAGATAACAGATGGCAGACATCAGATGACAGATAGCAGACAGATTAGAAAACAGATAAAAGATAACAGATGACAGATATATGACACATAGCAGATGTCAGAAAAATGAAAAATAAGAGATGGCAAACAGATGCTAGATTAAATATTTAAATAATAGTAGATGATCAATAACAAATAACAGTTGACGATATACAAATAATTGATTAACAAGAAATTATGCACGTTGAATCTTTGATTCAATGACGAATGATATAAGATACAACTGTTGATAACAACAAATAGAAGATGATGGACAGATGAAAAAAACAAACAAAGACAAAGATGGCAAATGACGGATTACAAATGAAACATCACAGACAGTTTACAAATTACAAATGAAAAATGAGATATAGCTCATGACAGATTAAATATTTAATTAAAAGCAGGGATGAATAACAAATAGCAATTGACAAATTAGTGTTGAATCATTGATGCAATGACGAATCATAAAAGATTCAACTGTTAACGGATGACAGATTTCACATAACAAGTAACAGATGACAGACATATAACATAAATTTAGATTTATTATATATACACCTGTTATTTACATTTTAAGTACTTAGTTTGATAATGATTACTGTGTAATTCGAAACTAGTCACAAAGTGTTGTATAAAAAAAAAGTAGTATAAAAAAGTTAAACGTTTTTCTGTTATTCATTAAAAATGTACTACGAAGTGAACGCCTCCAAAATTCAAGATATATTTCTGTTATTCATATCACATAACAGACAGATAACAAATAGATGACAGATGACAAATTACGTATGAAAAATGACAGATCACTCATGACAATGAAAGATTAAATATTTAAATAATAATTAGCAGATTTGCTAACCACCATACCACCTGATAAATTAATGTTGAATCCTTGATTAAATGAAAAATAGTACTAATTGCAACTGTTAAAAGATGGCAGATTACATATAATAAATGACAGATGACATGACAGACAGATTACAGATAATAGATAACAAATGGCAGACAGATGACAGATGACATAATAAAGATGGCAGGTGGCAGATTACAAATGACACACAGACAACAAATTACAAATAAAACATGACAGAGAGACGGCAGATGAGAGACAGGTGACAGATTAGAAATGAAAAATGACAGATAACTTATAACAGATAGATTAAACATTTAAATAATAGCACGTGATGAGTAATAAATGGAAATTGAACAATTAATGTTGAATCTCAGATGACAGATTAAATATTTGAACAATGACGAATGGCACACTATCCAAGTGTTGACAGATGACAGATATATTACTATAGTTGATTTTCCGCACCTACCTGGTAACCGACAGATAACAGACAAAAGATATGACAGACAGATTACAGATAATAGATAACAAATGACAGTAAGGCAACAAATGACAAAGAACAAATGACAGACAGATTACAGATGATATGACATAGATGGCAGATGACAGATTACAAATGACACATTACAAATTACAAATAACACATAACAGACAGATGACAGATGGCCAATGACAGATTACAATTGAAAAATGACAGATCACAAATGACAGATTTAATATTTAAATAATAGCAGATGATGAATAACAACTAGTAATTGACAAATAAACAATTATTGTTTGATAGATGTTGAACAGATGACAGATAACAAACAGATGACATGGTAAGACAGACTACAGATAACAGATGACATAGGACAGGTGATAGATGACAGATGGCATATAGTTAACGATTATTAATAGCAGATGACTAATAACAAATAGAAATTGACAAATTAACAATTACAATCACTGGTCAAATAATAATAGCAGATGATGAGTAACAAATGACAATTGAAAAATTAATGTTGAATCTTTGATTCAATGACGAATAACACAATATGCAAGTGTTGATAACAGGCACAAGACATGGCAGACAGATTACAGATAATAGATAACAAATGACAGATAGGCAACAAATAACAAAGAACAAATGACAGACAGATTACATATAATATGACATAGATGGCGGATGACAGATTATAAATTACACATGGTAGACAGATGATAAATTAAAAATAACACATGACAGATAGATGCCAGACATATGACATATGATAAATTATAGCAGAAGACAGATTACAATTGATAACAGATTAAATATTTAAATAATAACAGATGATGAATAACAAATAGTAATTGACAAATTAACCTTGGTAAATTTTCGTAAATGAAATACGATATCACTTTCAAATATTTATTTTGCTATTCGCGACAATTGTTTCGACACACTGTGTCTTCTTTAGGCGAAGAAATATTTGAAAGTGTTATCGTATTTTATTTACGAATATTCACCAAAGTGATTAGAATATGAACTTTCAACAACTAACAGCCTCAACTATTCAGTTATGACAAATTAACAATTATTGTTTAATAGATGTTGACACATTGTTTTGATGACGAATAATAGAAGTTAAAACTATGGACAGTTGACAGATAACAAACAGATGACAACATAGACAGATTACAAATAACAGATAAGAGATGACCGATGACATAGGATAGGTGACAGATGATAGATGATAGATGACAGGTAGCAGACAGTAAACGATTATTAATAGCAGATGATTAATAACAAATAGAAATTGACAATATAACAATTACAATAAATGTTGAATCACTGGGTCAATAATGAATAATGGAAGGTGCAACTTTTGACAGATAACAGATGACAAATGACAGATGACAGACAGATAACAGATAACAAATAACAGATAACAGTTAACTGCTAAAAATGACAGATGACTGGCATATTACATGTAACATATAAAAAATGACAGATAGCAGATGATAAATGATAGATGACAGATGACAGGCAGGTGACAAATGAGAGATGCAGATAACAGATGGCAGATGACAGATAGATGACATACAGAATACAGTAGGTGATTAAATATTTAAAAAATAGTAGATTATCAGTAAAAAATAGGCTACTGACAAATTAATAATTATTGATTAACAAGAAAAAAATATCAAAATAATGGTAGCGACCGTTACTATGTGGTAGTTCATTTTAAAAAAGGTTAAATGAAAATAATTTTTAAGTTTTTATACCACTATTTATTTTATAATATACACAAACAAAGTTTACACTATATTATCAAGTGTTGATAATGACCTGCAAAGGTCGAAACTATAGTTGTGTCAAAATTGATAATATATTGTAAACTTTGTTTGTGTATATTATACAATAAATAGTGGTATAAAAACTTAAAAATTATTTTCATTTAACCTTTTTTAAGAAAAAAATAAATGTTGAATATTTGATTCAATGACGAATGATAAAAATCAACTGTTGACAGGTGTCACATAACATGTAATAAATGAAAGATGGCAGATAACAGATGTCAGATGGCAGACAAATAACAGATAAAAGATAAGAGTTAACAGACAGATGGCTGATAACAGATGTCAGACACACAAAAATAACAACTGACTCAATGACGAATGACAGAATACATATAACAAATAACAGATGACATGACAGGCAGATTACAGATAATATGACATATAGATAACAAATAACAGATGACAAAAATCATATTGATGACAGACAGAGAACGCACGACAGGCAGTTGACAAATTACAAACAACACATGACAGACAGATGACAGAATATAACATACATGTCAGATTAAATATTTAAACAATAGCAGATGATGAATAACAAATAGCAATTGTCAAATTATTATTGATTAACAAGAAACAACAAATGTTTAATCTTTGTTTCAATGACGAATGATAGATGATGCAACTGTTAACATATGATAGATAACAAATAACAAACGAGAGATAACAAACGACAGCTGAAAGATGACAGGCAAATGACAGACACAATAGAAATAACAAAAGTCAGATGACAAGTAACAAATGGCAAACAACAGATGCCAGACAGATGACAGATAACAGATGATAGGAGAAATATGATATACAGACGACAAATGATAGATGTCAGATAATAGTTGATGGACTACTGATGACATAAGGAATATTGCACATAAATAGTAACATAAAACTGTAACATAAATAATATGTTGAAGAAGAAAAAATTTCTTTGTGTGATTATTTGTTAATTTAACATTTTCATATTTTACCAAAGTGTGTTTCTGTTTTAAAACTTCAATGTTTTATGTTTTAATTCCTCGCTAAACCTTTTTTACAATTTTTCAGTAAAATAGTTAATATTTTCTAATCATTATTTTTTATTGTTTAGATTTATTATTTTGCAAAGAGCATTTAATTATCAGCCAACTCCATTTAAAACCGTAGAGTAATGTTAAATTATTGTTTGATAACCTAATCTGTAAAGATATTTATAAGCCTAAGTAATAATTACCTGGCATTTAATAATAAACGACCTTGAACATTACCTTAATGAGATTGAATAATTTGATGACCTTAAAAGATCCTAAAATTTTAATTTTGTAAGCTTGGATATTACTGAAAACTATTTCTATTAGTATTACACTTTTTATGTTATCTTCTCCATTATTGATTTTAATAAAAATCTTTATACTTCAACTCTCCATTGAAACAAGTGATATACCATACCTACATGTAAGTATAAAATCATATGAAATGAAATTAATTTACTCAAAGTTAATCTATAATCTTAAAATGATTCTGGATGATTGCTTGATGAACGTAAATGACATTCAAAGTCCTTGAGTTGACCTGGAATAATCTAAACTATAATCTTGAATAATTTTCAATATTCGAGATTGTAAACGAACTTTAACCACCTTTAAGTGAAGTATGTAAATATTTCATGACCTTGAATGATAATCGGCTAGCCTTGAATAATTCTGAGATAAATGAATCACTGTAAGCTACTTCTAAAGCCCATTCAAGTATGTTAAATGGTGTTTCGTAACCATGAAGTAAATACTTCTTCTTGTCCATGACTTTTCAAATTTCTTAAACTGTTTGAATATACAAAATTCGAATTTAAAAAAACCGATGTAGAAACTAATTTCTGATGAGCAAAGAAAAATATGTTGACTAACATTTGTAATTTGAATCAATTTAATTGGATAATATTAAAATGGTAAGACAGAAGGCAAAATAATGAATATAAAAAGACATAAAACAAAACAATGAAGACTAAAGACAGATGACAGGTGATAAAAAACAGAAGACATAAGACAGAAGACAGAAGACAGAAGACAGAAGACAGAAGACAGAAGACAGAAGACAGAAAACAGAAGACAGAAGACAGAAGACAGAAGACAGAAGACAGAAGACAGAAGACAGAAGACAGAAGACAGAAGACAGAAGACAGAAGACAGAAGACAGAAGACAGAAGACAGAAGACAGAAGACAGAAGGCAGAAGACAGAAGACAGAAGACAGAAGACAGAAGACAGAAGACAGAAGACACAAGACAGAAGACAAGACACAAGACACTAGACACAAAATAGAAGAAAAAGACAGTAGACAGTAGCAGGATCACTTGAATATTTTGAATTACCTTCAATTAACGTTTGATAATCTTCAAAGATGCTGAATAATCTTTAAAAGCCGTTTGATAACTTAAATACACTATTAAACATGATATTAATAAATAATGCTGTATAGCTATAATTCGTAATATCGTAATATAAATTAATGCAGTGGACAAAATTCACAAACACACCCTTCAATACGGCCTATAAATTCTGCAGTTGTATCCGGCGAACTCCATCACATCGCGCCATGAATAAACAATGGCCGAAAATATGTATGCGCGTCCCAAGACTTCGCCATTCGGTAGCGAACTTTAAAAGCACACGTGTCCCACATTTAGTATTTATTTAGATGTCCTGCAGGGATTGTATCTCGCCCCCTTTTATAGTGCACCAATTTCCACTTTCCAGTGGAAATATGGACCTCCTTTTGGCGGCACGTATGCGCGAAATAATGTATGTATTTCGTTGTTGTTTTTTTTTTTTTCGTATTATTTGCATGCACAGTAGCGCACACTTGCATGGACGTATAAAATACTGCATGCACAAAGAGTGCTGAATTAAAAAAGATACTCGAGATGTGCAAATGTTAGACGTATAATTGAATTCTTTACAATAAGGTACTAACGATTAGAAAGTTAATTGAAGTCAGACAGTTTTACTTTATTACGTCTATTATTAGTTATATATTAGTGTTAAGAATTATCTCCTTGTAAAAGATATTAACTAAATGGTAACCATATAAATTAATCTAAATAAAATCCTTTAATAAATATTTACAATTATTATCTTGGACCAGTTTCTATCCATTTTGGACCTGTTTGTAGCAATTTGAGAAAAGGTAATCAATATATAATACTTGTAATGTAGTACCTAATTCTCTTTGAGCAATGCGTATTTTATCTAATTTTCAGGGATCATCGTCGAGGTGAATTCAACAATAAACTCTCTTATCGGTGCGCAGAATTTATCAAATTGAATTTACCGCGGTAAACCGAATAAGCAATATTTTCTTGGGAATTACCAGCCATTAGTTTAATTCCGCAGAAAATAACATTACCTGTTTGCAGCTACTTCAAATGAATAATTGCCTGCGGCTTACAAGCAAACGTTGGCTGGCCTCGTTAAACGTTTACATCCCTTGAATATTTCCTTCCGATAATTCCGCTCACCTGCAAAGTATAAATATTCTATTAGTAACGCACGCCAGGGAATCAGTAGTACAAATAATAATAGGTAAAGAATTTTTTAAAACTGTAGTGATGAAACAAACCAAGTGTTTAACAATTCTTGACTTACTATAACTAAAAAAGACTAAACTAAAACTTAAAAAATTTATTTTATTTACCCTTTATAAATATAAAGTTTTCTATATATTTATAATAGAATAACTAGATAGTGATCCTCTCGACAGTTTATGCACTCTTATAATCATTATTCTATTATTATTATTTATTATTCATCATTATGGCACAATTGCTGCTAGTTTACTAAATTTAATTTTTTTAAATTGTTCAATTTTACTTACGTAAATTCCGCATTTCATATTCTATTATCTAATATTGACTTGTAAGTCAATTTCACAGTAAAGTTATCTATTGTTATATATACTATATTTTATATAGCCTATCGCCATCTATAGAAATAAATCGATACTGCTTTTTATGTCGCGACGTTTCATCGCGGCCTGCAGTAGATGGCGTCACGCGTCCCCATTATATGTGCCCATCTGCTTTCAGAAATCTGAAGGGGGAATAGCGACACGCATCATGTGAGATAATCGAGTTAACCCTATAGGGCACTTTCTACCCCAAACTTCTGGGCACCGGGGCCCTTTATTCCCATCCGTTGCACTGAGAGTGGGATAAAGAGAGAGAGAGAAAGGAAGAGAAGGTGAGCCGTGTCGCAGATGTAATTTACACTCTTTGACGGTGTGTTGTCACAATAAGTGTAAATTATTTCGTTTCGGTCTTTTACGTATGTGATAAATTGTAAATGATGGACCCAGCTGCTGCGAATAATTTTTGTCAAGTATTTCGTCTGTAGAAACGAAGTAAAAATTAAATTAATTAAACAAGAACCAAAAAAATAAGTTTATTAAATTTGTCCACATGAAAAATAATTGTTCAGAAACATCAGCTATAATTAGATTTAATTTAAATTAATATATTTTCATGTGAACCTTAAACTAGAAACCACTGTGTGCAATTTTCGGCATAGCTACACTGAAGAGTTGTAATACATTGAAACACGTGTCTGCAATTTGCCATTGTATCTAATAAATTTTACAATTTAATTTAATGTGATTGTTAGAGGCAAATAATTCTGTACTTTTAAAGAATCTTTGTAAGATTCATTGTGTAGATTTACGAAATGTTATCATTTAATCAGGTAAATATGCATTCGTTTTTAAATATTATAAATCTAGATATTCTGTAGCGCTATTTACATTTATATGGAAAACAATACATATTGTAAAATATCATATATTGGTTTGTAAATTTATTTATTATATTCATATGTAAAATGTACAATTTATGTCAGAGCAGTTGCTCCCATTTAATTAAAATATTCCAATTCATCAAATTTTATTAAAAAACAAATGCAATAGGCAAGTGCAATATGAGAAGCATCGAAACAATAATTAAATGGTAAAATAACTATATTAATATTTATATTTTTTTAAATAAATTTGGATTTAATATAAATAGTCAAATAAGGCAATAGATTGCCACTTTGTTTTACTTTTGGGTAAATGATTAATTTGGTCAAAATTTAACATAATTTATTGGAAAATGGGACATTGATCTCATAAAAATGAACTACCGTTGAGTAATAATCACCACCACCATCTCTTTATAAAATAATTTATTGTTTATTGTTTATTGTTATTAGTGTAGTGTACATTAGTGTTTACACAGTTCACTATTTACAAATATATATATACATATTAATTAAACCTTATAATATAAAGAGTATGTTATTATTAATTTAAAAATACGAAAACATTTCGTGAATCTACAACAATGAGTCTTACTAAGACTACAAAACAAATTAATTTGAAACAACTACTTCTCTAGCTAATACTTCGACAGACATTGAATAATACAAATTAATTTGCATGTTACAAATAGTACAACTATCAAAGCAACACTAATTTTGAATGAAATTATTTCTGTTGAAGAAACTAATAAATGATAAAATGTACTTTAGATTGTTTAAATGTAACTATTACATGAAAAATTATGAAAAATGAATTTTAAACTGATTTCATTAAATTAAATTAGCAAAAGCAATTAAAAAATCTAGCATTCAAGTTTATAATCATCTGCAGACACGTGTTTAGAACTTTCGCTCTCTTCAGTACAGCTTTATTATAAAATTGATCTTAAATACAATTTTATACATTTTAGTATGTTATTAAAATACTAAGACTAGAACCCTATAAACAGTTTAAAATACATATATTAATCTAATGCATGTAACATTTAAAAACTTTAATTACAATAAAATTCATCTAAGCTATAAAAAGGATTGCTATGTAAAAATAATTTTATTGCACCTATAAATTGTTTTTTAGTTTGGTGTTGTTTAATATCTCCAGGAAGCTTATTATAAATTTTGGGGGCATGGTATAAATGTGATTTTGTATAGAGTTGGTTCTTATGAATATTAGGGCGAACAAATGTTGAACTTTGTCTAGTGTTATGGTGATGCACATTTGACCCTATATTATATTGATTTTTATTACAGTGGATAAAAACACTTGCCTGCAGAATGTACAAATTAATAACAGTAAGTATATTTAAACTCTTAAAATATTCTCGACATGATTCTTGTTTATTGAGTTTTAACATAGCAAGAATTATTGTCTTTTGGATTAAAAGCAATTCTTTTATGATTGCTGGATTGTGCCAGTACAATAGTCCATAAGCAATTATAGAATGAAAATACGCAAAGTATACATCTCTAAGGGTTGAAAGTTTTAAGGAATCTCGAATTTGCCTAATTATATAAGTCGCCGAGTTAAGTTTACTTTTTATATAAGTGTAATGTTCTGTCCACGACAAACAATTATCCAGAAAAATTCCTAAGAACTTGCAACTTGTACTTAATTCTATGGTTTTACCTTTAATTACAATTGATTCAATATTATCTAACCGCATATTTTTAAAAACTATTATATTTGTTTTGGATGCATTTGCGAGTAGCATATTTGAATTGAACCAAGAGATAATTTGATTATTGACTTGCTCGATGTTATTTAATAATTCATTTTTGTTTGATCCATATACGCACACACTTGTGTCATCGGCATACATAAAAACTGGATAGTTTATACATTTGGGTAGGTCGTTTATGTAAATGATGAACAAAATGGGCCCTAAAATTGATCCCTGCGGAATGCCGATGTTTTTAACTAATATTTCTGATTTATAATGACCAGCTGCATGTTCTGAAATTGTGCGAATTTCTACTAATTGGGGACGATCTTTCAAATAATCCTTAAAAATATTTAAAACAGAACCTCAGATGCCATAACGCTCTAATTTATTTAATAATATTTCGTGGTCTACCACATCAAAAGCCATTGTAAGGTCGTAATTAAGACTTGCAATAAAATTACAATTATTAATTTGTTCGTGTATTACATGTAACATGGATTCAACGGCAGTAATTGTAGATTTAGATTTTCTGAATCCATGCTGCGAAGAACTAAATAAAGTTTTGTTCTCAAAAAAGTAAGTTATTTGATTTTTTAGGCAAGTTTCCACAATTTTCGAGACACAATTTAATAAAGCAATTGGTCTATAGTTTTTAATTAGTGTTTTTTCCTCTTTTTTATACAAATATATTATTATTATCCTTTAAACAATTTGGAAAACTTCCGTTGCTAAAATAATGATTAATAATTGTGGCCAGGGGTTCAGATAAGTAGTCTATGCCCAACTTTAATACTTTTATTGATATTTCATCAGTTCCAGTACCAGAAGAATGTTTTAATTGAGATATAATTTGTTTGATATCATCTTTATTAACTGGTTTTAGAAACATTGATTTATTAAAGAAAGGTATAGAATTATCCGGCTTAATGATAACTTTTGGTATAGTTTCTCGTAGTTTATAAGGTGTATTAACGTAATGATTGTTGAACAAGTTGGCTATAGTTTTAGAATCGGTAATTTTATCATTATTATGTTTCAATATAATATTTTCTGTCTTCTTTATTTTATTCGTAGTAATTTTTACTATATTCCAAGCGGTTTTTATCTTGTTGTTTGATTTATTTATTAAATTACTATTGTACATTTTTTTAGCCTCTTTTATCACTTGATTAAAAATTAATTTGTAATTGTTATAATGATTTAGTAAAACACTATTATTAGTTTGTCTAGATAATATGTACAAATTTCTTTTATTTTCACTTGATACTTTAATTCCCTTTGTTATCCACCGTTTTCTTTTAAAAATTTGCTTTCTTTTAATTGGAAACGCCGAGTCAATTGCACTTTTAACTATTTGAGTAAATTTTGTCATTGGATCTGATTCATTATAAACTTCCTGTTCTCAGTTAGTATTGCTTAAAATTGTAATGAAGTTATCAATATTTGCATTAGAAAATATTCTTACATACTTGTATGCCTTTTCGCGTGTTTTATAATTTGGCAGCTCTGATGCTACACAAAGTACATTATGGTCACTGAAGTCTATAGTAAAACATAATCTAGAAGCCAATGCAACTTTGCTAAAAATATTATCTAGGCATGTTTCACTACTTGCTGTAATCCTTGTTGGCTCATTGAAGTTGATTATTAAATTATGTTGCTCTAGTAACATTTGAAACTTTGATTTATTATTTGATGTACCTAATAAATTAATATTAAAATCGCCGCAAATGTATAAGTCCTTTGTATTTTTGAATTTACATAAAAAGCTATCAAGATTATCAATAAACAAATTTATGTCACCCAGTGAGGGTCTGTATATAGAAGATATAATTTGATTTTCGCCTACGATGCGGATTGCGCACATCTCAATAGTCTTTTCGATTGAATCACATTTTATCTCCTCAAAAACAATGTTATTTCTAATAAGTATAAGAGATCCATCGTGCTTATTATCACGTCTCGCGAAGAATGTGGCAACCTTAAAATCACGTATATATAAATGATTTAACTGTTCTGTCGACAGCCAATTTTCCTGAATGCACACAACGTTTATAGCAGCATATTTACTTAATAATAACTCTAGATAATCTACTTTATTAAAAATACTACATATATTTAGATTCATAATGGCTAGTTGTTTGTCCTTAAGCCTAAAAAATTATTTTCATTGTGTACATGAGTACCAGAATTGAAAGGTTCACTTTCCGGAGTATCATTCCTTACAGTAGTAATATTTGTTGTTACATAGGTATTATTTCTCAAATATAACTTATTAGTTTTAGAAATAATTATTGAAATCCTATCAGCTAAACTTATCTTAAGCGCATTTAATGATTTACATTTTAAAAATCGATCATTGTTTAGGTCAATTACACCGACATTTTTATTACAACTTTGTTTAATTAAATTTAATAATTGTACATTTATTTTATAAATGAAATGGTTCAAAATGTGTCAGTTGGGTTTATATAATGTTGACAAAAATATTAAGTTCGTGTGTTTCGTAGACATAAGTAAGTTATTCATAACTAAATTGGATATATTTTTTATGAGTACCGCGTTCGAAAACCCGCTACCAATAATTACGAAGTCTTCAGATGTGTAAGATAAACCAATTGTGGAATATTTTCAACCACTCCTTCAAACGTATCATTAGGCTTGAAAATAACTTGACACTTGTATTCCTGCGGAAGGGCATGTTTCAATATTGTCGAGAGTCCTCTTCCAAATTCATCGACAACAACAAGGCATTTCTTGTTGGTATTGACATTCTTACAATCTTCTTTATTATATACCGGTGCAATGGATTGGTGTGATTTTTTGTCGTTGTTTATATTTGATGTCGTGCATTTTTTATGCCTGTTTATTGTAGAACTAGTCGTTCATTTAATATTTAAAACTTTCCGTAGTTTAGTCATTTGAGCACTCAGAAAAGATATTGTTTTTTTAAGTCATTAATTTTATTAAGTAATTGCAGTGTATTCTGCTTCTTCTTAGGCTTTGTATTTTGTATACGTATTTCTTCATTTAAAACACTTGAATTCAGCTGCGATTTCAATCTCGTTATTAATACATTTTTATTTCCATATGACGGAATCCCGCGTTTTTGTAGTTCACTTTTAATGTCTTTCGCCTTCATATCCCGTATTCTAATCATATTTTATTTATTATCTTCGAGTTCGATGCACTTTAGGCTAGATTAGTATAAATTAAATTAAACAAAAAGTTTTAGTCTATCCGAAATGAATTTTTCTACACGTATCCTTTAACGTATAATTTATATACACATACACGAGCACATGGATTAAAAGTTATTTAGTTTTCTGACAAAATATAGACATATAGTGTCATAACATATATTTATTATATGCACACTACTATTAGGTGTTGAATTATTCTCACTTGTGAATTATATTTCACTATATTCGCCAATACTTTTGATTACTGCGGCACGGTTCAGTTTAATATTTTGATTAAGTTTCTTCGAAGATCAATACACCTTTTCAAACGACTATTTAGTTTTTTTTAATGATAATGGTCACCGAAACGTTTAGCAAGAAATACATCAATTGAAAAAGACCAAGATATTGTTTCATTTGACCATAAATGTGTAATAAGTTTATTACAAGCAATTTTTATTTTGAAAGAGAAATTGCTTTATAGCATTACATCGATGGTAATGAAAATAGAGGATCTAACCGTCATAAAAATTATATTAGAAAAAATACGAGCTAATGGAAT
Source organism: Ontholestes murinus (assembly GCA_963969525.1). Classification (NCBI taxonomy): domain Eukaryota; kingdom Metazoa; phylum Arthropoda; class Insecta; order Coleoptera; family Staphylinidae; genus Ontholestes; species Ontholestes murinus. The sequence goes on from OZ018397.1 coordinate 9,494,694, forward strand.
ATAAGATAACAGAAGAAATCTCTTATGTCGACACACATGTACAACGGTAACCACCATACAACTGCTGCATATGTTAGGCCGGATCTTACAACAGAAGTGTATAGCCACTCCCAACGATCTCCGACACTTCCAGAACACCATACTCGCCTTCTGTACCTTGGTTTGATTACTTCATTTTGTTGGTGAACAGCATCAGCTCCGTCTTAGTTGGATTTAACAAAAAAGCGTTGTCTGTATATCATTTATTAACTATAATGAGAGCAATCTGCGTTAGTTCACTGAGTACACCTTCATAGCGGCCTTTAAGCAGAAGTGCTATGCTTAAAGGGATATTAAATTCATTTAGTTTCCTTACCTAGTCGTCTATCACGACGTTCCACAAGAGAGGGGATAACACTTCGCCACGTGAGAGCCACAGGCCATCCTTGCTTTTCTTATTAATACTTGAACCGTTCTTTTGCTTAGCATCTGTTTTGTCCACTCACTTAGTGCAATTGGAGTGCCGAGCATTTTAAGACCTTGTTCTATGTTGTTGAAAGAGGCTTTGGCAAAAGCTTCTTCTATGTCGACAATAGGCCTAATGTCGACATTTTATTTACCAGCGCCTCCTCAATATGGATAATCACACAGTGGAATGCTGATTCGGTTGAGCGTCCAAATATGTACGCGTGTTGATTTGGGTTGAGAGGATTCGTTTTTAGAATATGGTCTTTGATGTACCGATCGGAAAGCTTCTCCAAAGTTTTTATCATAAACGATGTGAGGCTTATCGGTTTGAATGATTTGGCATGGGTGTAGTCTTTCTTATCTGGTTTGGGTGTGAATACCACCTTGACTTTTCTCTAGTTTTGAGCGATATATCTAAAAGCTTACAGTCCCCATACAACTGTTGAGAATGTTTGAATGTCTTTAATTATCTTGGGTCCTGTTATTATTTTGTAAATTATAATCCAATCTTCTTTTGAAGGAGTATAAATATCCCGCTGGTCTTCATTCCTCTCCTACTTGTTTTTTTTTCTTTCAGTCAGTAATGTGAGTTTTTAAGAGTCCATCCATTGAGTCTATGAGACTTTCAGTATAACTGCCATGCTCCTTTTTCATTATTACAGGCTGTGACGTTGGATCTCTGGAGAGAACTCTTTTTAACCTTGCGGCCTTGGTTGTGGACTCAATTTTTTTACAAAAGTTTTTCCAGGATTTTGTCCGCTGTTGCCTTTTGTATAGTCAATGGAGCTCTTTATAACAGCTTTAATCGATTTTTTGCTTGAAGTGTTGCGCTTTATTATATGCTTTTCTTCCTTGCTTCCTCAACTCAACCCACAATGGATTGGTGGATTTTTCTCTACTTAAGTAGAGTGGGCTTGACTTTTCATATGAGAATGAGAGCTTTTCCAGAAACATCGCGAGGTCATTGACTTCAGCCTTTGTTCTTGGCATACAGGAAGTTGAGAACCGCATGCCAAGAACCGGTAAGGTTTTTGTAAATAGTTTCTAGTCGGTTTTCCTCAAGGAAAACCGAATTCAAATATCTGAACTTTCCACAGTTTTGCATGTGCTTGTTTTTGCGCTGAAACTTTTTTTAGTTTGAAAAAACATTTAATTTTTTGGTTGATTTTTTTATTAACGGAAGCCATTTACAGTGTACAAACGAGGATTAAATAGCAAACACAAAATAAATAATTAAAAATTACTAATAATAACAAAAACATTACCCATTATTAAGTGTGCAGTTACAGTCAATAATATTCGAAGTCTAGACAACTTCTTAAAACTTGAATTGCAAAACTTGTAACCAAAGAACATGGTTCCGGCAAGACGGAGTAAAGTCATACACATCTAATCCATCTCTGCCACGAGTTCGTGTAATTTTCTCTGGTAAATAGATCTCTAGGATAGGTTACATAGATTGATATCCTGACAAAACCCTTGTGGACTTTTTCTGTGTGGTTATCACAAATCTTAAGTATGGCCAATAGACTTCTCTGGGGCATAATAAAGAAATTATCCAGCAGGAATTGGGAGCCATCACAGAGTCTTCTTGTCGAGCGTCATAAGAAATGTTAGCGTTCGAATAAAATAGTGCCGTGGCCACGAATGTTTCCATTTTAAGGAATAAATTTCCAAATTTAAATGGTTGATTATTTTTTAATTGCTTCACTAAACATATAATTTCTTTGACATACCCTCCACTAAATAGAGAAAGAGATAGAGAGGACAAGAAAGTAAAGTTTGTTTCTGGTTATTCTCCATTTAAGCAACTAATGTTTAATAATAATGATCGTTATCTATAAACAAAACACAACACTTGAAGGAATTGAAGCATGTGAGATCTAGTATATAGTACGGACGAAACTTTGAAAGAGGAGTATAAAGAGCGATTTCTTCTTTTAAGTGTGACAATTAGAAGGAGAATAAGGAGTTGTATTTTAAGAGCAAACCTCTAAATTACAAAGAGTTGAAAGACGTTTGTATAAGGGTCGATCAATTAATATGTATTAGTGTGTGTGTATGAAGACAGGTAGTATTACTGAAAAAGGTTTATATTACCGTCATAAATAGCCATACAAAAATTCAAACTGATTCATGTATTGGTTTTATATATTTTACCAACCATGTTTCGGGTTTCTCGATAAACATGGAATTTTGATCCGTAATTCTTACTTACACTGGATTTTTCAATTCACTGTAAATAAAAGCAAACTTGAATGCTATCTATGGGAACCATTTACCACTATCATTTTTAAAATTCAAAAGGTAAAATCTTGATGGACTTCATCAGAAATAAAGAGGTTATTACTCGGAATTATTGGACCGATTCGATACAAAATTCAAGAAGACATGGCTCCATTTGATTTAAAAAAAGTGATGTTTCTTCACGATAATGAACCAGCACATTCATCAAGAATTGTCGCCGTGAAATTGCACGAGCTGCACTTACCCACCGTACTCACCCGACTTGACACCAAGAAGAGGTGGCCATTTTTGGCTAAACTTGGCACTAACATTTAACTAACGTAAAAATTACCGCTTATTAAACAAATACAAAAGTCGTATCGTTGGTTTACAAGAAGGTATTTTTTCGATTAGAGAAATTGTTAATCGCCTAGAGAGGCTCAGGAAGGTCGTAGAAGAGAAAGGTCATCATGTGACCTTTCAAATAGTTTACCACTTTCGGCCACATTTTGTGTTACCACTAACGGCTCAACATTGACAGTAACGTTTGAAGTGGTATAAGTTGGCACTGCATTGGAACCTAGTATGGTAATGGGTAATGTTTAGTAATGAATACCAATTATATTTGGGGATACATAGTGGCCAATTCCGGACGGTTTGAGAAGAACGTTATTGAGAGGACTGTGCATAAACTGTAAGGATTGTGGTATTAAGTGCTCTAATTTATAGAAGCAGGTCTGGTTTGGTATTCATCCGAGGCAATATTAACATTTAATAATTGAAAGTAACATATTCTTTAAACGCTAGAGCTGTTGCTGGGTTTTACTATTAAGTAAGGTTTTTTATATCTTGGCTATATTGAACACAACCACCTTTATACTGCGCGAGTAATCAACTTATAATAATAATAATAAATTGCTTTATTTGCATAATAAACAAATAGAGTATAAACAAAGAAATGTACATTTGTAATTAATAAAATATGTGATTATATTTGTATATATTTCCTTTAATAGTTAGTGCATCTTCACATAACTCAACACTCACTAAACTATACAATTATAGTAGAGGCGTTTACTTCGTGGTACATCTTGAATGTGTTGTAATTAAAAGAGGATAGCTTTATAACTAACGAAATAATAGTATATTATTTAACAAGCACATAATGAAAGCTATTAATCATGAGAATGAGGTTTACGGAACGAGCCGCAGGCGAGTGGAGTAAATCATTCGAATGATTAATAGCCATTATGTGCGAGTAGAATACTATACTTTATCCACAACCACAAAATGTGTATTTTTTTTTGCTTACTGCAAGTTAACATCATAAAAATGACAATTCGTTAAAGCATTTGACAAAAAAAATCACTATTTATTAGAAGTAATGTTAACAGTTACATTTGAACAATTATTAAGAATGATAGAAGGTATTGAAGCTACATCTAAATTTACATTTTGATTTGAAACATCTAAATTTACTTATTTAGTGCAACCGGCTGATGTAGCGGTTAGATTTTGAATTGGCGATTCTACTGAATGTAAAATTTTTCTGGCTGTTTCTTTTTTGTTTTCTAAGGAATCGTTTATATAACCCTCTGCAACCACAGTTGACTTCCACCCTCCATGTCGCTTTAGGGCTGTGATATCTCCACCAGCATCAACCAAGATGGTAGCTGAAGTTCTCCGAAAGCTATGACCCGTACACTGCTCAGGAATTGGGATTTTCAAAAAATTGGCTTTGTACACTTTCCATTTTGAAAATTTAGAAAAAAATAATCACTTTTCATCTGATTTCGGATGCAAACATATTTTTTTATAATGTTGTAAAAATTATCAGTCACAGTAAATTTTCTAACAATTTTAGTCTTGGTGGTGGGCACCTTCACTATATAGCACGAATTAAGGTCTTCTAGGTCCTTAATTTTCATGTTGTATAACTCATTTGAACGACAGGCACCCATTATTCCTATAATTAATGCAACCTATAGAAAGAAACCACTGTATTTTTTCACAAAATGTGTAATTTAAAACTTACTTTTGATGCAAGAAATTTTTAATCGGGAGCACTTCTAATAAAGTTGTTAACATTTTCAGGAGAAAAGGTATCATTTTGTCGCTTCAAATAAGCTTGCAGTTTAGCAAAGGTCCCAATATTGATATTTTCATAGATTTTTACTGTACTTTTTAGCATAGAGTATTTCTGCCACTATGAAGAACAGTTGTATTTTTTGGACAATTCTGTAAAATATACCAATACTATTGATTCCGACGTAGAATGTGCGTTTTTCTCTCTTTTCCACTCACGAAATGCGGTGTATGTGTCTTGATACAGATTACGCGACTTTTCGGGCAACAAGTTGATTGAAGCAATTTCAGCGGCTTTTCTTAATTCCGGGGGTGTTAAATCACACTCTGTTTCTAAATCCATATTCTTTCTTACACTCGAATCACAAGAGTAACACACAATTACGAATCAATTTCTATTGAAATTGATGTTTGTTTACTAGACGTCAAATTTGTTTAACATGAGATATCCTGATTTTGTAGTGATTTATTATTATTGAATAGATGAGCAGTGATAAGTCAAAATATTATTCACAGGTTACATAACCTGTTAATAATGAATGTCATTAATATTGATCGTTTGCTTGTATAATTGAAACATTATAAAGTGGTTGTGGATAAAATTCCTTACTTCACATATTATTTTATTAATATCAGATGTACATTTCTAGTACTACTACTACCATTGGTAATGAGTACATAGTACTCAAAATGTACATCTGGTATTAATAAATATGAATAAGTGAAGTAAAGAATTTTATTTCGTTCATTATATGATAATATAGAAAGAACACTTCACATTATTCAACCCGAAATTTAGTGGTAAAATTATAACGATAACTTTGTTTTACTACTATATTTATATTTATATAGCACTTTATAGAAGCGCTGCTTATACTAGAGGAACCATGTAATCTGAAATCCTATATGGACCACTGTACGTTTGTAGAAGCACAAAATTTATTTCTCATTATGCTTTACCTATAAATCTTGTCAATCGTTATTTGATCTTGGATTATTCTGAGAGTTCGAATAGGATAACGAGATTCCAAGAACATATTTAAAGTGAATATCAGAAACAAAGTATTCCCACGACTAACTCTAGCTTTGCAGGTAAAGTATCTAAGGGTTATTCCAAACCCTAAACTAAACTGGAGTAATCATCTTCAAACCAAGGTAAAGAAGACAGGTTCTAACATAAACGAAATTTGTATGGTGGCCTAGGGTTAAACTCGAAAATGCAAAAAGTAAGCTATATTATATATTCGTGTGTGGGATTTACTGATTCCATGCGCACCACACCGATGTCAGCGATAGGGACGTTATTATTTCTTTCTCCCCTGGATTTACACATAGACGAAATAACCTTAAGTATAGCGCTAAGCCTGAGAGACAACAGCGTTTGATGTCCTAAGGCGGACCGGACTAAGCATGGGGCAATCCTTGGAAGTGCGACTCAAAGGGACGCTCTTCTAGGGAAGTGTCAGGATCGTGCTACAGCGACCTAATTTTTTTAAAGATACTAGACGTCACGAAACTCTGAGGCTTTTGAAGCTATTATACACATATTCACGAATAGAGCAGAAAACAAGAAAGGCATACATATACTGAACTAAATTTTTCAACTAAAAAAATCCTTGGAGTATTACTCTACGATCATTTAGAGAGAACTCACAGGAAAACTTGTTATTATCCAAAATAATAATAATAATAATAATAATAATTCTTTGTTCGTGCTAGAACAGAGTTTACACATATCATAAAAAGTGGAAAACATAGATATATATGTACAATACAAATAAGATAATGAAAATAGTGTATAAGTAAAATTAATACAAACAATATATAACTAAAGCTAATAGAAATAATTAATGACAATATATAAATACATAAATAAATCACCAAATATGTGTATAAGAAAACCATGTATAAATAAAATAAATGAAAACACTGTATATAAAAGTAGATAAAAATAATGTATAAATAAAATTAATCAAACCAGTATATAAATAATTTAGATAAAAACAGTTAAAAAATAAAAATCAATAAAATAATTGTACAAATAAAATATTGAAAAATGTGTAAATAAAATCAGTAAAAATTAGTGTTTAAATAAAATATATAAAAACGATGTATAAATAAAATCAGTGAATAAAATAAGTCTAAGACTAACAAATTAAAATCCGAGTTTTGGAATAAAAATAATATAGGACAAATAACGAACATATTAAAACCAGTGTATATACAATATAAATTAAAAAAAAAAACATATTAAAATTAGTGGATAATATACTAGTAACTAAAATATTGCATGTATCATACCAATGAGGTCGTTCAAGGCCCGAAAAGTTGCTTGATAAACATTCGTCGATACTATAGAATGCTTTCTTGATTAAGTAGGACTTAATTTTGTTTTTGAATTTATTTGCATCTAATAACTTTACTGATTGAGGTAACATATTAAAAGCCTTTGGTCCATAGTAATTGGTTCCATTATTTGATTTTGCTAGACGCGAGAATGAGAGACATATATTTTGTTTTCCTCTTGTAGGATAGCTATGATGTGATGTGATGTTTATGCTTCCGCACGTGTATAAGACATTCTAATAGATACACTGAAGGTAGTGTTAATATATTAAGTTTGATAAATGAGGCTTTGCAGTCTTCTTGATACTTAAGGCCTTATATGACTCGAACTGCTCTTCGCTGAAGACCAAACAATTTGTTTAGTATTGAGGAGTGACCCCATGCAAGTATACCATATGCCAGAAGAGACTGACATGTGGCAAAATAAGCATTTCTCAGTGCAAAGTTAGAGAATGAGTAGCAAAGTTGTCGGAGGAGGAATATGGAACGGCAAATTTTCTGTGACATTTCCGTCTCATGTACATTCCGAGTTAATTTACTGCCCAGCCACATACCCAAGTATTTCACATGTTTGATTTCCATTATGTCTGATTGCTTTAGAGAGAATGTAATATTAAATGTTTTTCCTTCATTTAATGACAATTTATTTATGTTACACCGTTCTTTACACTTACTTTGATTAATTAAGTTATTGGCTTTCGCAGCACAGACCATTGGCGATTTGTTAATTAATACTGTATCGTCTGCAAACAAAATACATGTACCGTTTTGACACAAATAAGGTAGGTCATTGATATATAAATGTGCCAAGGATGGATCCTTGAGGAACACCATGTTGTAAGTAGCCTTAATGTTATGAGATCTGATGCAGTATAACTTGCTGCTGTCTCTGATATAAATAAGATTGTTTTTATATAAATAAAACTATTTAATCACTTTCAAATATATTGTAAAACGCTACAATTGTTTCGCCACACTGTGGCTTCTTCAGGCGAAGAAATGGTATTACAGACTAGTCGGGTCGGGTATATATACAATTTTTATGGGGGCGTGGCTATTTCAAATGAATTTAAATTTAAAAGAGGTGAATTTGTTAGGTCCGTTTGATTATTGAGGAGATGTCCGGTGTGCTTCCTTTTATTTATTTCCATGCACTCCAGGATGTTAAGTTTGCGGCCTTTAGTTTCCCGGTGTAAAATTTGGAAATTTTCATTAAATTGGTGGTTGTCTTCGATGAGGTGGTTGGAGTCAGAGGAGTTAATTTTGTTTTGTTCAAAGCTGGTTTTATGTTCTTTGATCCTCTCTTGAAACGATCTTCCGGTTTGCCCCACATACACTTTTGGACAGTCTTTGCAACTTAGTAAATAGACGCCACTTTGTTGAGTTTTATTAATTTTGTCTTTATTGTTTTTGATGATTTTTCCTAAGGTGTTATTTGTTTTGTAAGCTACCTGAATATTTAATTTTTGCAACATTTTTCCTACTTTGGTACTATATTTTCCTGTGAATGTTAATGCTGTAAAGTTTTTCTTATTGTTGTCTATTATTATGGGGTAAATGGAATTAATTAATTTATTTCTTTGTTTTTTATGTAAAATTTTTTCAATAATTGATTTTTTAAAACCGTTTTTAATTGCAATTTGAAATATGATCTTTAATTCTTTTTCAAAATTATTTTGTGTCATTGGGACCGCTAATAACCTATGTACCATACTATGATAAGCCGCTAATTTATGGGATAAAGGATGATTAGATTTGTAATTAATTGTCGTGTCTGTGTGTGTAGGTTTATGAAATATTGAAAAGTCGTGTTTATTATTAATTCTTTTTATTGTTAGATCTAAAAAGTTAATGGAATGATCTACTTCTATTTCTTTTGTAAATTGTATTTACACTGACAGACAATTAGATTCATTTTTGCAGTTATTAAATTCACAACATGAAAAAATACAATTTACAAAAGAAATAGAAGTAGATCATTCCATTAACTTTTTAGATCTAACAATAAAAAGAATTAATAATAAACACGACTTTTCAATATTTCATAAACCTACACACACAGACACGACAATTAATTACAAATCTAATCA
>OZ018397.1:11380439-11535431 GCA_963969525.1 Ontholestes murinus
AGTTTTTAATGATAAAACCTTAAGTTTAAAGTTTCATCTCAAACGGATCGGGATAAAAGGGGTGTAGCAATAGACTTTTTCTTATTTTACTAAATGTCTTATTAATATTGGATTTTCAAGAGCTAAAAACTCAAAAAATAATGTGCAGTTTGTAGAAATAAATAGTTTTACCTAAAACAAATTTATTTCAATTAATTTCATTATTAGTGTATTAACAAAATAGCACAGAATAGGAAGTTTAGTAGTATGTATGATTTTAAATTAAGATTGCTTAAAAAATCGAATAAAAATCATTTTATTTTTACTAAAACCATTAACAATTGCAGTGATTAATGTGGTACCTATATTTTAAACACCGATAATAGTAACATATGGTTATCCATTATTACTTTTTCCAGAATAAAGGACATTAATTTTTATCGTAATTTTAATCTAAATCTGATAAAATCCAAGCAAAAAACGGTTAATTTCCTTTCACACACATCCCGCCGACGATTTTCACGTGTCGATAATATGCGCGTCAATTATCGAATATTAGAGCCACGCTAAAGAGCAACAAGTTAATTTCCCAGATTCAAAGCTGCCGAAGCCGAACGTTAATGGCATTCTTTCAATTTAACGGCAACATTAGCGGGGGGGAGAGGGCGCAGAGAGAGGCGAAATTGACGTGATGAAAGAGCGTTCCGCTGGAACAATTTGTATCATCCTGCAGTTAGTGTACCGTATTACATCCAACAATGGAACATACTTTCTTTTAAGCAGCTATCTGTCCGTTCTAATCTAAACAGAATCACGTTCATCTTCCCAGCATCCCCCGACAGGAATGCACTAGTGCATAAATAATGGCGCAACTCTACGACTGCAAGTGCAATTTAACTCGCCGTTCCTATTGTTTATGTTTAATGAATTTCGCAACGGTGTGAATGATACCTAGAGTTGTGTGAATTTGTTAAGATTGATACTATTTATTTTTCTAAAAAACTTCATATTAAATAAATTGTGCTCCAAATCTAAAAATTGAAAATTATTTCACCAGATAAGTAATTATTCAAGTTGGTCATTATAGAATATTTTAATCCAAAAAAATATTAAGGTCCAATAATATATTTGAAGTTTATTGTAATTACAATTTATTAAACTGCAATAAATAATTTTAATGACATTCGAAGACAAATTATTTGTACTGGCATTCTTCGGAAACAATTCGAATGATTATTTATAGCGGCGCAATTAACTTCTTAAACGACGTCACGGCAGTAAAACGTAATGTTTATAGTCGTATAAAGATCACTTTTAGTATTAAATCACTAGCTATTGTTAACAATCCGTGTCGCCGTATTAAACAATAAACGCGTCATAAGTTATGCGGTGGCGGCGCATTGTGTTGTGTAGTTTATGAGGCTGCAGGTGCCGAGTGGAGTTTCCGAAGATTTAGTTGTAAGTGACCGTTCTAAAAGCGTTCCTCCAGACGCATTTAGAACGTTAAAACTAGATGCTAACATAGGAACGCATAAACTAGCGCCGTTTGTTATTTTTATGGGCCACCATTTTATATCTCTGTGTGTCGCTCTAGGAATAGACCGCCGATAGAGGTGGAATTCGGGAAACCGATGCGACGTTTTATCGCCCCTATCGCCGTGCCAATTTTGATCAATATTCTATGACCAACAAATAGTTTATGTTTATTGCCTTGAATATGCGCATTTAAACTGTTTATCACATCGGAATTGTTTCGTTCGTATTTGTAGTAGTTATTTTATTTTTTTCTAGTTTTAAATCTAGGTAATTATATGGAGGTGAATTTAATTGATATCATATCTTCTCACCCTTAAGTATATCGGACCACAACCACAAAGGCACACAATAGTAGGGGTAATAGAATAAATTATAAGAAATGGCCAGGTCCGACTATATGTCTAAATTAGGTACTTTTCGTTTGTTATTTCTATATTTTCGCTTACTCGTTTTATTCTTTCTTTGCCTTCACTATTTTATTATTGCTATTTTTGGTACAGTCACAAAAACCGCTTTCGACAGTGTAGGAATATTTAGCTTTCGTCAACCGTATCTTCTACCGGCTATGACATAATTACCAGATGAACATTCCTTTCTGTTATTCTCACGATCTTATTACTAAATCCAAATATGTCTTACAACACCATACCTAAGAACAGCTAGGGTTCCCTTCGTCTTTCTTTTTGAAAATCGCACGAGATCGCTTACGGAATTCATAAGTTATAGAAATAGACAATGTAATTGGGCCCTCTAACAAGCAGGCAGCTGCGATAATTATTTATTCTAAAGATATACCAGCTTACCAATCACGAAGTAAGCTCATGCTTAAAGCTGATCTGAACCCTGTATTAATGACAATATTCCAATGACTCCAAAAGTCTCCACTAACAGGAAGGAGAAATCTCTTTAAGAGTTCTTTAACAGCTATCCTAATAGTCCTACGTTCTATCCCTTTTATGCTTGAATTTTTTTTAGTTACAATCAAAATATTAATAAAAACGTAAATTAAGCGCACAAAAGATAATAACTAATAACTTGGAAACAAATGCAAAACCCCAAGAAAATTGTTTAAAAAAAGTGTCTGAATAATCTAAATAGCGACCGCTTTAGGCGTTATCGAGTTATTGAGAAAAATTAAAATTGACAAATTTTGTTTTTTTCAAAATATCATAAAATTGAAAATAGTACAGAGATACCAATGGTGAGCATCGAAATTGGGATATACTGTATAATTAATATTGATTCGCAATGGGAACCCTGTGGAACACCAGATTCTACAGAAATTTCAACCAAAAAAATATTTACTCATAGATATTAAACAGTTATTATTCAAGAATTAAAAAACTACTAAATTATGTCGTTTTTAAATTCAACTAGTTTCAATTTCTTTACATATTTTTATTCATTTAAGACAGGGCAGAAAGACTTTCGGTCGATAGCCCAGACAGTGACGGACTAACACCAATCATACTGTATATATATATATATATATTATTGTAAATATTTGTTACTGGAATAAAGATGTTGTATATATATGTCGTTATTAAAACCTAGTGTACATAATTCACTAATTAAAATTTTATAATTTACTCGATCAAAGGCCTTAAAAAAGACTGTGTATACATAACAAATAGTAGTTGAACCGCCGAAGAGTACAGACGTGCCCCCTCCGAGGTAGCACCGCAATAAAAATAATCTCAAAAATGGCCCCAGAACTGGGATCCAGGGGTGAAGAAATAATATTATTTTTAAAAAGCGCAGAATTTGAAAAAATTTAAAAAAAATCAGTTGAACAACAAACAACAAAATTGTGTGGTGAAATCAGTGAATTATATATATAAAAATTCAATCAAGTTATATTATCTCAGCTGTTTATATTCCACCTAATGCTGGAACCGACGCATATATTACACATTGTAATTCAATTGATAATATTGTCAATAATTTTAAGGAGCACAAATGTATTATCCTAGGCGATTATAACTTGCCGTCCGCAACTTGGACTACTAATGAATCCAATATTATTTATAATAATTGTGCAAATGTTAAAACTGTGACTGATACTATGTGCTTTCATAATTTTAGACAATGTAATTCAATTGCTAATAGTAGGGGAACTTATTTGGATCTCATTTTTTCAAGTGTTGAGGATTTACTTGTCTCCATATCGGATGATTTGTTTAAACCCACTATTCATCACACGCCATATTCTATTACTGTACCATATTCCAGTTTTGGCAATAATTTAGCATTTTATCATCCTGTTCTTGATTTTAAAGCTGCTAATTATCACACAATAAATAACTATTTATCATCTATTAACTGGGACCAATATTTACATGAAGATGATGTTAATATATTAGCTGTGAAATTTCAGGAGGTGTGTGCATTTATTTTGTCTGAATTTGTACCAACCAAATATGTTAAATCATCAGTATATCCAAAATGGTTTAATGCGGACCTAATCAGATTAACCAAAGCGAAAAAAAAGGCACATTATGATTACAAAGTCAGTGGTTCAAATGTAGATTACGAAAAATTTCAAAATTTAAGATGTAGGTGTCGCATTCTTAGTGAAAATTTATATAATTGCTATGTAAAAAATGTTGAATCTAACATCAGATATAATTCAAAATCATTTTGGAGTTTTGTCAAGGAATCGCGTAAAACTGATGGTTTTCCTAAATCAATGTATTTTAATGATAGAGTGAGCAATGATGGCAACGACTGTGCCAATTTATTTGCTGATTACTTTTCCGAGGTGTACGTGGATACTCCCGTCACTGATATGTCTAATCTTGTTGGTAATTCTGTGGATTTGAATACATTTAAAGTAAGTAAATCAGATATTTTCAATGCCATTGCTAATTTAAGTGATTCTTGCAAACCTGGGTATGATGGATTGTGTCAGTATTTTATGAAAAGGTGCATATATTCGCTGTGTACTCCATTGTATATAATGTTTTCAAAATCCATAAGCACTGGCGTTTTCCCAGATTGTTGGAAGCATAGTTTCATTGTTCCATATTTTAAAAATGGCTCGAGAGAAGATGTTAAGAACTACCGTGGTGTTTGCTTGCAATCTGTAATCCCAAAATTGTTTGATAAGTTGATTGCTGAGCAACTTATATGGTCAAGCAAATCTTTAATTTGTGACGAACAACATGGGTTTATTGAGGGTAAGTCTACTGTGACTAATCTATTGTGTTTTCAATCCTATATCTTAAATGCCTGGGGAAGTGGCTGCCAAGTTGATGCAATATACACGGACTTTGCAAAAGCCTTTGATCGTGTCAACCACTGTAACTTAATTAATAAACTTTGTCGTCTTGGGTTTGGGCCAGCTGTTACAAACTGGCTTCACAGCTATTTGAATGGGAGACAACAATATGTAAAAGTTAATAATTGCATTTCTAAACCAGTTAAAGTATTATCTGGGGTCCCTCAAGGGTCACATTGTGGCCCTATTTTGTTTTTGTTGTTTGTTAATGATATTAAAACATATATTTCTCACTGCAAGGTTTTATTATTTGCCGACGATTTGAAATTATTTCGTAAGGTATCTAGTCCATCAGATCAATTATTGATTCAAGAAGATCTTTGTAGTTTAAGTAAGTGGTGTGATGACAATAATTTATTCATGAATATTAAAAAGTGCTCTTACATTCAATTTTATAAAAGTAAATGTTTGCCTTCTAACTATTTTATGAATGGCCATAAACTATCACAAGTAGATTGTATTCGTGATCTTGGAGTCATTTTTGATTGCCAACTCGCATTTAACAAGCATAGAGAGACTATATGTTGTAAAGCATTACAAATATTAGGATTTATTATTAGATTTGGAAAAGATTTTTCAGGGGACATTTTAAAAATTTTATACTGCTCATTAGTGAGGTCCCAACTGGAGTACGCTTCTAGCGTTTGGTTTCCATACTATGAAAATTCCGTCAACGAAATTGAGCGAATTCAAAATAAGTTTTTAATGTGTATGTTTTATCGTATAGGAGCAATTGGTGTATCCTATAGTCGCAGTAATATGCTTATTTATCTTAATCTAAGATCATTAAAGGATAGACGTATTATAATGGACTTATGCTTCCTTTACAAAATCTTGAACTATAAAATTAAGTGCGATGATATACTTGGTCGTATTAATTTTAATGTATTTAACAGTACGCGTGGTCAAGTTCCGTTTCGTGAAAACTTTCATCGATCCAACTACGGCAGAAATGAACCCGTGAATAGGATGATGCGGTCATTTAATAATGTTGTTAGATTGAACAAAAATTGTAGTTTAGATGTATTTAGTATAACCTTTAGTTTATTTAAAACATGTTTGTATAATATTAAGTTAGCCTAATTTATATAATATTTTTTAATTTTTTTGTTTTGTTTATAGGTAGTATGTATTTATTTAGTATTAATTCTGATTTGTTTGTATTTACTCATATATTATATTTTGTTTAAAAAGGTGTACCGTTGATAATAATAAATAAAATTTAAATAAATTAGGAAGTGAAATAAAATATCTAAAACAAGATATAAGTGAACTAAAACAAGTGAACTCGACGTGGAAAACGCAAAATATCGATCCAAAATCATTAAAAGGGTCGAAGAAACTAGTTGTACACAAACAATCAAAAAACGCGGAAACACCATCAGAAAAAACATTCGAGAAGGAAACCGAAACTACTCCAGAAGTCCCAATTGATGAAAACGTTATCACAGCAACTTTCAGAATAAACGAAAACCCGGAAATATTAAAAGACAATACTGGAAATAACGAAAATAACGAGTGGCAGACCAAAACATATAAAAGGAACAAGCGAACACACAGAATACATGGAACGAACGAGGGCACAGATGACATAACAGGATGTATAAAGTATCATCACTACCATGTATGTAAACTAAATCCATCCCTAAATGAAAATGATATCATGGCGTACCTAACAAAAAACAACTTTAACCTCATGAAATGCGAGAAAATGAATTCTAAATATCCAGACGATTACTCGTCTTTCAAAATTTCTATACCTTCAGAACAAGCTAATAATTTCCTGAAACCCGAACTATGGCCCAAAGGTACATTCATTGACTCTTTTTTATCATATCTGAGGAAAAAGCAAGACCGAAATCATCCGTTAAATCAAACAAAATTAACAAATCAAATCTAAACGTCATCCACCAAAACATACAATCAATAGGAAGCTGCAGTGACTCACTAAGCGCAAAAATAAACAACAATAAATGCGATATACTCTGTATAACGGACCATTGGAAAACCAAAGATCAGCTTAAAGCAATCACGATGGTAATCTTTACGCTAGCTACATCTTTTTGCAGAAAATATAATCAACATTGAGGTGTAGCAATTTACACAAAAAGAGGAATAATATTTGATGAAATAATTAATATAAAAAATCTTAGCAAACCATATATCTGTGAATGTGCTGGTGTGAATATCAAAAGTGCTGTAAGTAACGTAAATATAGTTGTTGTATATAGACCACCGAATGCTTGCGTAGACGATTTTTTCACAATATTTGAAAAATTATTAATAACAGTATATAATGATAATAAGCTCACGTTAATAACCGGGGACTTCAATATAAATATTTTAATTCAGAATCAACTAAGACAAGATTTTATTCAATTGTTAAAGGGGTGTGGTTTTTCCAATCTATTTGATGAACCAACAAGAATAACTTCTCAGTCAAAAACGTGCATCGATAATATTTTTATCAATCACATTACCATTAGTAAAAAACATATAATTAATATGCATGTGTCAGATCACTTAGCTCAACAAGCAATTATAAGACTAGAAGGAGAAAGCAACCAGAAAAAGAATGTCAGACGATGCTTTAGTAACAAAAATATGATCAGGTTCAATGAGAGACTAAAATCAATTGACTGGAACTGCATCTATGATATTGCTGATGATAATGTCAACAAATAATGGAACATATTTAGTGAAATAATAAATAGTGGTGTTAATAAATGTTTCACAGAACAGGCAATGCCTTTGCAAACAAATCAAATTAAAAAATATGCATCTGAAGAAACTATAAAATGTAAAAACGAACTGGGTATATTATACACAATGTCTAGAAATGATGACAAATTCTTAAAAGACTATAATACAACAAAAAAGAAGTATAATAAATTGTTAATCAAAGACCGTACTAACCAATACTGCTCCCAGATTAATAAATCTAATAATTCTAGCAAATGTGTCTGGAAAATAATAAATGATCTCAAAGGGAAAAGAAATAACTCGTTCAAAATTAATATTCCGGGAACAGTAAATGAAGTAGCAACTGAATTCAATAATTATTTTAAAAATATCACTCACAAAAAACCAAACACAAATTAAATACACAGACAACATTCCAAATAACCCCCACAGCATCTTCATAGAGCCTATAACAATAACCGAATGCTACAATATCATAAGCAAACTTAAAAACACACACTCTTGTGGTAATGATAACATTCCCAGTACAGTTATCAAATTTTGTGTTTTGTAGTTAATAGAGCCCCTAACTCATACAATTAATAACTCTCTCCAGTCTGGAATCTTTCCAGATAAATTAAAAACAGCATTAATTAAACCAATTTTCAAAAAAGGAAACTCTGAACATATCGAAAATTACAGGCCGATCAGCTTACTACCAGTTTTTTCGAAAATATTCGAATATGCAATGATCAATAGACTAATAACTTTTTTCAATAAATTTAATATGATCAATAACACACAACATGGGTATAGAAAGGGAAAGTCCACATCAACTGCAATATACGATTTCGTGGAAAACATAATAACTAGAGAGCGGATAAAAAAGCTTAAAAAATGGGAAAAAAAGCACTTAAAAAGGCACAAAATTTAGAGAAAAAAAGCATTAAAAAAGCATAAAAACAGGAAAAAAAGCATAAAAACACGAAAAAAGCACTAAAAAAGCATTAAAAGGTACAAAATTTAGAGAAAAACGGCATTAAAAAAGCATAAAAACAGGAAAAAAGCATAAAAACACGAAAAAAGCACTAAAGAAAACTATATTTTCTTGATATGTTACACGTTTATCAACATATTTTACAAAGAAATTTGGCTTAAAACTAAAATAAACATACTTTCTTTACGCAATATATAATATCATGTAAGTATTTAAAAATTAAATTGTAATTTTGTATACGTTTCAAAATAACTAAAATCTATTCATAAAAACAGTAGATCATTAAATGTTGTTCTAAGGGTTTAATTGTAAAAATTATTATTTCTGACGCTCAATAAATTTTTGAAAGTAGAAAAGCTTCTCTTTATTTTAAATTATAGCTGGATCCATTTGAAAATTGCCATTCAAAATCAAGTTTAATTTATTTAATATTAAAAATCCTTCATTTTCAACGAATACTTCTTTCGATTATATTTTGATTTCTTGGCCAATGCATGCAGGTATTTTCTAAAATGAATCTGCTTTTATAAAGATTTGATTGTGTTGCTCACAAAATTTAAACGCGATTTTATGTAACTCAATTGTTTTGAAGGAAGCTCTTGTTTCTTAAGAACTGTTTAACAGTCTTTAACTGATTTGCTTGTCGTTTCGGGAAAGTTGTATATAACCTTATTAAATTCTTCAAAATTGTTCGCATAGTACATTGTAGCATATAGCCAAATTCCCCATTTTGTTAGCACTGGTTTATGGGGCAGTGAGATATCAGATAATGACTTCTTGAATAATTGTACTCACAGAAGAATATAAGAACTATTTTTCCATATTTAATTAAATCTACAAATGGAAATTTCATTCTTATAGTTTCAGAAATTCGTTTCTATTCATGTAATTTTTGATAAATGAGCAAAGTTTTTGGAATGTCAATTCAATAGTTTATGTATGCGAGTTTGAATATGAAAATTAACGAAAACCGTAAATATGCGCCAGTCGTCCCATCGGTACTTTTGCCGAGAGAAGGAAATTGATACGGTTGCAGAACACCTGATTATTAGCTATCACTTAAATTTGTTTACATTTAATACTTACTGGGGTTTAACGACGTTTGCATCCGGAATATCATAGGTGTGATTCCTATGAAGCGTTCGTCTGTATTATCTGAATAATGAGACGGTCTATTATATCTACTTATTTATAAACGAATCCATTGTAAATTGGTAATTTATACTAATATTTATTAATAATAAAATTCATTATGATTATTGTATCATATTATGAAGATTTTTAACAATTATGTTGTCAAAAGACACGAAGAAAATATGTAATACAAATATAATCTATAAATGATGGGATACAGATTTTTACGAAAATTCTCTATATTAGCACATTGATTTAATATCAGCGTGAAATTATTATTAAATGTTTCTTAAATGTTTAAGAAAATGCTCCAAATAAGCATCAAAATCTAAAAAAAGCATGAAAATAAGCATAAAAAGTCAAAATAAGCACAAAAAGTCAAAATAAGCAAAAAAGCCCAAAAAAACTTAGTGCTAAGTAATCACATTCTTCAAGATTCGTATAGATATTAAGAAATTTTTTCGATGCTATTAATATTATGGATAAGCATAATGCTAGAAATCCGCTCTCTAATAATAACAAATACAGAAAATAGAGAGCTAACAATCGCAATATTTATAGACCTCACAAAAGCTTACGATTGTGTCAATCATAAAATATTATTGGAAAAATTGGAAAAGAGCGGCATTAGAGGCACTGCTTTAGGCTGGTTTCGGTCATATCTGAACGGACGCACTCAATGGGTGGTTGTAGAAATAGACGGCAATACCGCCCAATCTGAACCAGCTGCGATAACTATTTGCCTACCCCAAGGGAGTTTAACAGCACCGACACTATTTTTATTATTCATAAACGATCTGACACAGGAAATTAGTAGCAATAATCATAGTGTAATAAATTATGCAGATGATACAAACATTCTCATCTCAAGCAAAAACCTAGATTCCTTGCTAACCGACGCAAGTAATCTATATATTCAGGTAAAAGAGTGGTTTATGAAAAACAAATTAATTATAAATAATCAAAAAACCAATATCCTCCTACACGGGCCAAAAAACTTATCCAACCCAATGGAATCAATTACTCTAGACAAGCAAAGCATCAACACATCAGATTCTGTAAAATTCTTGGGAGTTTATCTGGACAGTAGAATGGATTGGAAAAATCATATAACAAAAACAGAAACTAAATTATTCTCTGCTTTATTCTCACTTAGATAATTATCAAAATACCTAAGTAAAACGGTTGTCAGAACAGCATACTATACAAATTTTGAGAGTATTTTACGCTATGGTATAATATTTTGGGGGAAAAAATCAAATGCAAAGCGAATATTTATTCTTCAAAAAAAAAGCAATTCGCTTAATATGCGGACTGTCGGGGCACATTCAAATCAAATAATATCCTTACCTTCTATGCAATATATGCACTAGAAACGATCATGTTCTATCACAAAAATATAAGTGGCCACGACAATAAATTAAATAATTATAAAACTAGAACCCATAATTACATACTCCCTTATCACAAAAGAAAGTTTACAGAAGATGGAGCACACTATGCTGCTATTAAATTGTTTAATGCCTTGCCAGAGCACATAAACAAACTTAAAAATGAGAGAAAGAAGACATTAAAAACACACCTAATCAAATACTTACTAGAGAAGGAACCATACTCTCTAGCGGAATTGTTTTAATAATTTTATATATAATGTAATCTAATTAATCAAGCAAATATCCTTATATATGTATTTAAGTATCTAAGTGTATGTATATATTAGCAAATATTCTGACGCAATTTTCTTTTTGTATTCTTCTGACACTTTGAAAATAAAGACATATTATTATAACCAATTTGGTTATAATTTTTTAAGGCTTTTGAAATAGTTATGTATAAATAGCAACGAACTCATATTAAAATTGTCCAGAGTAGCAGAGACAAATTATTTTATTTAATTTTCATTTATTAATACTGTACTCGCTCTATTAGATTTTTTGTTGCTCATTGACAATATTTTCCTGTTTGCGCCGAAATGTTTTTACAATTCTTAAAGCATTAACTCGGTTTAAATTTATCTCTGAGTATTTGCTTCAAATTTCTAAATTATTAACATGTTTTGGCTTAAGATATTTATTCATCTGCCTGCTGAAGCCACTGTGTGGCGAAACATGTTGCAGTGTTCAACAATAAATGTGAAACCCTCCCAACTGTGTTGTTTTTAATTTTTTGGCTTATTGATGAAGCCTACAATTTTTAATATTTAATATCTTTAGTAGTTTTAGCATCAATTAATTTAGTGGTCGATTAAGCAATATTAAAAAAAAACAACATTGAATCTTCGTTGATCCATTTCTTCCATTTCAGAAGGAACTTCATCAAATTACACATTATTTTGAATAATTTCTTGGATTCTTTATTGGGCCAAATGATATTTAATATCAACGAAGCTATTTTCTATAAAATAATTTAAGGCAGAAATTGTTTTTTTTTTTGATTTGATAAGATATTGTCATTGTGATTTTATATTTCGAAAATCATCTTCCAGGTTATACGGGGGAATGGCATCTGATTTACAATTAAAACAGCTTTAATTAGACTTTTTCTTAGTAATAAAAACAATTCCTATTTTATTAAGCTTAGAGCATTTCATGTAAATATATTTCCCGCACATTATATAGTGTATGGATAGCGTAATGAGTGTTATATATTCAATTTAAGAATTCAATTGTTTTAAGTATTCTATGAATTAGTTCTTAAATATTTTCTTCGTATTTCGACTGTTATTTCTTAATAGGTAAAGAATTGTTAAACTCCTATTTTGTTTTTCTGAAGTGTCAGTGAAACACTTTACTTCTTAACAAATCTATTTTAATTAATTATTTATTATTATTATTATTATTATTATTTCATTTTTTCCTTTTTGAAACAGTTACTACAACAGAATCACACGTTTTCTGTTTTGATAAAACCTTGTAAACCTTATTAAGGTTATTATTATTATTATTATTTTAACTTTTTTAATGACGTCTAACTCATCACGTAAATTGGTTGAACATATCGTATGTTATAAATTTAAAAATACGAAAACATTTCGTGAACCTACAACAATGAGTCTTACTAAGCCTACAAAACAAATTAATTTGAAACAACTACTTCTCTAGCTAATAATATCGTATGTTTTCTCAATGGATTGTGAAATAGAGAACACCCACCCACCCAACATTATCATTATTTTTTCTAATAAGGGCACTAGTTTGGTTTCTAAATACGGACTAAATTTTATTTAGGTACAATTAATATTTGTACCTAAATAAAATTTATATCAATTAAATATTTAAAAAAAAACAGTGTACAAAATAATTGAAGAACAAAATATCACAACTGAGCTTAAAATAAAGATAATTAAAATTTCCTAAGAAATACAACAGAAAAATATAGAATTAAAATTTGTTAAAATCGGTTATTTTTTATAAATCAAGAAAAAATTGTTCTTTGAGTCTAATTTTAAAATTACGACGACTGACCAAAATATATTCCAATGCAATTAAAAACATCCTCGGTAAGTACAATATTAACGTTTCTCTAAAATTATATCATATATAGTAATAAAACTACCATAAATAGAATGAATAAATCAGACATGTATAAACTAACTTGCAACACTTGTAAAGGACAATATATTGGTCAGTCAGGTCGTAATTTTAAAATTAGACTCAAAGAACATATAATATAAAATAATTTTAACGATAAACATGTACTCGAGATAATTAATTTCGTTGAAATAAGAGTTTAAAAATGGATTTACTTGAGTCTCTTGGAATTTTTAAAATTAAATCCTGAAATTCTACTCATTAACGACAAAACTCACCTTATATATACCTATTTGTTCAACTTGGAAAATTTTTATTACATTTTTTTAAATTATATAAAAAAATAATTGGAAAAATTTGACAAAAAATACTAATTAAAGTTTATCAATTAATCCTTATTGTTTATTAGTAGTAACATATATTTATTAACAAATTTTGTGCATATTTACATTGGAATAGTGAATAATGAATAATGAATGAGGTGTTAATGTATTAATTTGTCAAAAGGCTATCGACCAGAGGTCTTTCTGCCTTGTGCTGTCCAGTCATATGGCGTCAGTCGTTATTGCGTAAAAGGATGAAATGTTGAAATGAAATCAAATATGGTTGAATTGGGATTTTTAAATTTAGGGTTTATACTAGGGTTTCTAGCAAGACAATATTGGGATAATATATGGAAGTTGAAAGGATGTTTGGAGAATTTTTCTGTTAGGAATCGAAGGCGTTCTAGGATAGGGATAACTAAAATGATATCATAGAGGAGTTGATGGATTGTGTAGAGGATTAAGAGGATGTCAGAGTTTGGTTAGGGTACGGAGGGATGCTCGCTCGCTAAATTTAATATTACTGGAGGTTGGATTGCTGGGATTGGTATAGAGGGCAC
Organism: Ontholestes murinus; assembly: GCA_963969525.1. Classification (NCBI taxonomy): domain Eukaryota; kingdom Metazoa; phylum Arthropoda; class Insecta; order Coleoptera; family Staphylinidae; genus Ontholestes; species Ontholestes murinus. Next base: position 11,394,461 of record OZ018397.1, read on the forward strand.
AACCATAGTCAAGTAGTGGGCGGCAAATCTTTTTATAATTTCTAACAGCTGTGTTAGTAATAATCCCATTGTTCTTATAGGTTAAGCTCCTAAAGCATTTTGTCCTAGAAGTTATTTTATTTTTTATTAAAGCACTGTATTTTTTGAAATTGATTTTTTGATCTATGGTTATGCCCAGGTATTGTTTATTATTTGTTTATGTTTCTCAAAATTGTATATACTGGGTATCCCATAAAAGAAAAACGCCCAACGCCATAACTTTGTTATTTCTTAACCGATTTGATTGATTTTTGATGAACTAAAAACCAAATTGAATGGCCATTTAAATACTATGAAATAAAATTAATTATATATTTTTCAAATATAACATCATTGACAAATGACGGTCGACTTTAAATGTTTAAACGGCTGTATATATTTTTCTTTTTTTATTATACTAGATATTATTTTTCTGAATCCCATGATGCCCAATATGTTGATTTTAATTTAATATATATGTCAGAAAAAAACTAAGAATAAATCTTATTCATATGTTATTTTCCAATAAATTTAGTGTGCCTTGAAAAAATCGGAACCAAGGATTTTTTATCAGTAATTTAATAATTTCATTCAGGTTTTTATAGTATTCAACTGGTTTCTTACTTTGGTACAACTTTAAAAAACAATAAATTGGTAAATTAAATTTTTCTCTTTATAGAAATTTTTAGCAATGACAAAAGGCAATTATTCTTAACTAAGATTTAAACTGTCTCTTTAAAATATTTTTCAATGTTGTTTTATTGTGATGATCTAGTGCAGCACAATAGATGGTAACTTTAAATACTCCATAGTAAAACTCTTTTCCTTGCCTCCAGTTGCGTTAAGTTGATGAGATCTTATATAGATCGAAACCGGTCCATAGCTGTAAAATATATGGGTCATTATCAAAGTGTCTGCGACAAACACAACCATTTCACTAGACAGTAGTCTAATATTTATCTGAAATCAATATGATTGGACAAATCAAAAACGGGGGTTATATTCCATGCCGTTCGGTTTTATAACGTCCTTCCTTATTCAGATTATTGTTGTGTATGTTTTTTTATTACACCAATAAACCATTTGTATATTGGTATTCTAGGTTATTGAGAGCATATATTACTTATACACCACATGACATGTTAATTTTAATTTTAGTTATAAAGGCAACTGTTGTTTTAATTAATTCATGTTGATTATCCTTACCTGTAATGTGACGTGTGTAACAATTCATGTTAGCGCATTAATAAAGATTCATTATTAGTATTATTATCATTTTGGAAATATACCGTTTTTCTTTTAAATTTTTTTCAAACATTATAAAAACCTGTTTACGTGTGTTTTCAGGATTTATTAAATGTTATGTTATGTTACGTTATGAATTACCACGTAGTAGCAGTCGCAATCATCATTATGATTTTATTAAATGTTTTTACACGAATTTCTAGTTTTCGTTACCCTTTTGTAATTGCAAATGTTTTTTTGGGAAATTTTGTTACAATTCCCAAAGTTTTATGCAAATTCTGATATTATTTTAGATAATTAACAATTTTTTTAAGAGGCGGGAGGATTTTCATTTTTTTATTTCTTATTTTTGATAATTATTGGTTGATTTTTTTTTACCAATTTTCGATTTTTTCCAAATGTATAAAAGTTTAAGCCGAATATATTCACTTTATTAAGAATTGTCGATTGCTTGTTTTTATATTTTTTACTTCTATGGCAATTAAAAATTTTAATATTTTGTTTTGAGTAATTTTTATATCCTTTCAGAAAATTGTTAATTATTTTTTAAGGGTTGGAAGAACTTTATTTTTTTTTAAATTTCGTTCGGTGTGATAATTATCGATTGAGTTTTTATTTCTTTTCAGTATTCTTTGTTTTATATTCAATTTTCTTTACGTTAGTTTTTGTTGTTTATTCTACTCTATTGACAATTGTCAATTGTTTTTTTAACTTCTCTTAATGTTGCTTTTTAGGCAATTTGTTTCTGAGAATTTTATTTTTTTTTTCGAGCAATTGACATTTTTGTATTGTTTTAGACAATTACAAATTATATCTTTGTGGAGGAGGGGTATTTTATTTTTGAAAGTTTCTATTTCATTATAGATTGGGGTATTAATAGCATTGTTTCCCTTTTTTATCAATTTTCAATTGTTTTTTTAACTTCTTTCATAGTGGTTTGTTTCAAAGAAATTTTAATTTCTTTTTTTTGACAATTTATAATATTCTTAGCAAATAAAATTATTTCTTGAGCAAATTTTCTATTATTTTAGTTGAATAATGGGGTAACCAAATTTTTTTTAAATCTGTTTTTTTATAATTATCTCTTTTTTTATTAGTTTTTAACAATTTTCTTTTTTTCAAACAAGAATTTTAGTTACATATTTCTACTATACTATATTGACGATTGTTATTTGATTCATTATTTACATCTTACAAAGTTATAAAAATATCTTTTTTTGCAAATGTTTTCTGAACGAAAAATTATTTGTTTAAATACAATTATTTGGATTAAAAAAGGATAATTTATTTGTCTTTCTAGGCAATTTTATTGATTTCTTTTGTAAAATTCTAATCAAAAAATTTTAGTATTCATTAATTGGTTTTAGTAAATTCTCATTGTGGTGGTTTAAAAATAAAAAAAATTATTTTTGTTTGGTAAAGCAAAATTAATTTTTAGTTTTCATGAGATTTTATAGTGTTGAATAAACAATCATTTTTAACTAAATTTTAAACAGTTTCTTGGTAAACTATTTTCTAAATAAATTTTGTAGCTTTTGAAGTCAAAGTTCAATCAGCCTTTAGTAACGTTTCAATTGTTTTTAAGTTAATTGTATGCTAATAATAAGGTTTTGTCGTATTTTTATAAAATTTTAATTGATTTCATGAAAATTTTAATACTTTTTAAACTTATCAATTAAATTGCGAGATATTAGGCTGAGGTCTAAAAAATCGTCATAGTTCTTCTTAATTCTAAATTTATTAGTTATTAAGCATCCTTCTTCAAATTTGAAATTTTTAAAAGTGATTGAACTAACTTTCTAGAATTATTAAAAATTTGCATTGAATGATTCTGCATAAAAATGCAATTGAAAAGTAACTAAAACTTACTAAAAAATATGTTTTGCTGAAAATGTTCCTACAACTTTCTAAAAATAGCAGCTGCTTCAATTAAACTTCATTTTTTGTTTTGATTTGAATTTAAAATTATTTTTTGGTTTTAATTTACGTATAGAAACAGTCGGCGTGCTTACTACTGTACAATATTTTTAAAATTGCTTAAGGACATAATTTTATCAAAGAAACTGATTTTTGAAAGTAAATACAAATTTCCTACTCTATTCAAAAATCAATTGAAAAGTTAGTAAAACTATTTTTTGTATCAGGTGGAATTATTGTTAATATATCATAATTTTTTTGATGAATAAATATTTGATTATTAAGCAGATTTATAAAAGATTTCATATGTTGACTAACTTTTTAATTTTCTTGTAATGGAATTGTAGTCTCTAATTTATAACTAGAAGGCCACACACCATTATCTTTAGAAGTTAAAAAAATATTTGAAAGGAACCAATGTTTGGAAATAAAATGAAAAAATTGAAGATGGCAAAATAATTTCTTCATTCCTAAGGAAGAAATTTTTTGATATTTATCCCCAGTAAGCATAAGCAAAAGCAAATAAGGAGGTTTTATTGGACAGTATGCACAAGCGTACGGAATTATACATAGAAAAAACCTGAAGAAGTCATTATATAATTCATAAAGAATTGGATACAGATGTCAAAAACAGTAAAAAGACTGGTACTAGTAATGATCAGATGTTTGTGACTAAACGGCAACTATTTTATTAGACAAATTAGTAGTTTTGGATAATTATAATTAATATTTATTATATATAATTCTGCAGCGCAAAATATTTACATCGAACTTGTTTTGTATAACGATATTAATATATTAATCAAAATCTGCAAATAACATCGCGCATATATTTCGCAATTTTTTTGCTCGCGAAACGTAATTAACATCATTCGGAACTCCCAAGAAATTCTTTCCTGCACGTTACATAACACGAGATAGAACTTGCGACACAGTCATTGCATTGAATTGACCAGTAAATGTTATTGCACTCTGCAGATGACCTTACGAATGCTTGGGGCACTCTCGTGCGTCCTTAGAACAGGTGTAAGACAATACGGATATTCTCAGTTTATTATGCCGCCGATATTGTGATGATTTTTCAAAGTGATAGATTAATTAATAATAAACTCACTTTATTAGGACTGCGGATAATTATCATCAATTTGTTCCGTTAAATTCTTAAAATAACACATCAGGTATTATATAGAGGTAATGTATTTTGTTGTTAACATTATTATTATATTACAACATATGATAATCTATTTTCATTGAAATTATGACTTGATAGATGTCACGTCAATTAAATTAATACCTAATGAACTGGTATCATATTAGCAGATAATTGTAAATTATGTCTGATTAGCAATGATAATTGTGTTTGAGTGAAAATACGTAATGTAGATTATTGTAATATAAGAAGAAGATCTTTTTACTGCTAATTTCCAAAGTTTTCTTAAACTCACCATAGGTTCAGAAAAGATACGGGATTGATGAGGCTCTTATTTGTTCAAACTCCATATAAATACTGTGTCAGTATTTTATTAAGTTCAGAAGAGACACAGAGTATTCTAGAAGAATATTTATATTTCCTTAGATTTATTATATTTAGATAAAAGATAATCATTTTAATGTGTTGATTTGTAATTTTTAAACATTGACTTATTATCCTTTCTAAGATTAAGTTGGTTATACTCGATGCTAGTCTCAAATAAATTCTGCATATTTTATGATACAAAAAGGTAAATATTATCCTAAACACAACATCAGATACATGCTCGTAGTACATTCGACGTCTTCTACATAAAATAGTCATAAACCAGCTGATTTGGTATAACTGTGGGATCCTTTCAACGCAGCTATAAATTTATAAATCATTTAGTGCAACCCTGGGGGTTATCCTGAATTGAAATTTATTATCGCATGAACGTCTCCTAAGCCGAGAATGGGCAAAAATAGAACCGGCGGAATTTGAAACGATTTTCCGCTAAAAATTATTTTTACCTATTATTTAAAACATTCTTTTTTTAACTCATTTGATTCATTATTGATTGTAATTAATACAACTTAGTTTAAAATGTTACGAGTTAGTACTGTAAGTAATTATTTAATTTTAATAAAACAGTCGCAAGAGGATCCAGTGAACAAATGATCCACTGTCCATTCAATTTTAACTTGGCCAAATTTACATAGACAAACAATAAATACATTTCCCCGGACAGAGGCATGTACTCAAATTTGATTTCATTGTTGCGCAAAGCGACAATACAATAGTGCCATAGAGCAGAAGAAAAAAATGCAAACGTTTTATTTTTTATTTTTTCGCCAATACACATAAAAAAAATATTATGAGAGATTAGCGTTGATCTGGTATTGTGATGTTTGCTGTCTCAATTTATTGGGTGGATTTTCTCAGCGGATTACGTACCGATATTGTGCGGACCATCAATTTTCCGCGCCGGCACACATATAATTTTGATTTGTTTTGACCGGCCTCGTAAGCCTACGGCCACTTTTCTATATAAATAACCGTAAGCAGTAAATACGATGTGATTGAGCACCTCATTTTATTCGGCCGTATATATAAAAATATCTAGCTTTATTGAATGATCGATTTGTTAATAGTAAACCGGCTAAAATTATACAAGTGAGTTATTTTATATTATTCAATTAAATCAAGCCGTTTCGGTATAAACGTGTTTTCATATAAAATTGCTCATCAAAATTAAAATAATAACTTTTATCGATTATTATATTAGCGTACTCCTGATCTACCTCAAAAACTTATATATTATAATAGCGTACTCTTGACCTACCCTAAAGAATTATTAATTAAGATATATCAACAGTATACTAAGTTAATACAATTTTTTTGTACATATAAAGGGGATTATAATCTAATGTATTTTTCACTTTGATAAAAACACTTAAATCCTTTCTTCAAAATTTCAAAATCCAGATGTACATTTCGGATACAAAGTGCCCATTATCAGTGGTTTGATACAAATACGAAAAACAAATTTAATACTTATATATGTACAACAGAAAGGGGGCATTAGGGGGTGTCGGTAGGGACGGGTATAAGGTTATTGCTGAAAAATTAACATAATTTCACCGAAAAAGATGAATGTAACTAAGTTGGTAATAGTTTAAAGGGATTATGGGGGAATTAGGAGTTTAATTTTAGTCCACTCGAAAATTATTTATTAGATTTAGTGTAACCACCTTAAACTCCTAATTCATTTTTATAGGTCAAGAGTATTTAGATAGATCAAGAGTACGCTGGATCAATGCATCATATAAAATATATTAATTCAACACATAGATAAATTCGGATAATAAGCTTGAAAATTTCTTTAACTAGACGAAAATTAAAAGAATCTTAAATAAAAATATCTTTTTCATCTAAATTTTTTGAAACATTTTTTCAATAACAACAAATTTTTACGATTCTAGCGCCACCTGTGTCGAATTTGAAAAAAGTTGCCATAAAAAAAATGCATAACTTTTTACGCTCTTTCCGAATCTGCAATAGAAATTAGGGGTTTCCATTTAAGATTTTCCAACTGACCCCCTTTTCCGCCCGCCCTTGGGGTTTGCAGGGACTATTTTGTCTGAATCCGATGGCTTCCTCGAAACTATGAAAGTTTCCATTCGGCACATTTTTCATTATTTAAGTTTCAAAAAAAGTTTAGTTTCAAAAAATGTGTTTTCTTACAAAGAACATATTTGCTGAAAAAAAAAAATAGGTAACCTTAATACTTCAAATTTTCTTAATACAGTTGAAATTTCTTTCTCTCTCAAAGAAATTTGTTTAAAAATTGTTCTAAAAACTTTATATGAATAAAACTATATAAGTACTTTCAAAAAAATATATTGTAAGACGCTACAATTGTTTCGCTACACTGTGGCTTCTTCAGGCGAAGAAATGAAGGTAAATCCTTACCAATAGGTCCTGCAGATAATACTGCATCTATTGCAAATTTACTAGCATCAGTAGTTAAATTGAATGGTTTAGAAAAGTCCGGATATTGGAGGATTGACTCATTTACCAATAAATTTTTAAGTTTTGAAACATTTTACAAATTAATAAAAATATATAAGTCCTTTACGTTGTAGAAAATTCATCAATAGTTCATTTTACAGAATTTGCTTTGATAGCCTTGCTGTTTTGTAACACGCAAATCACTTTTGTATTATTCTGTCTGTCTGTCGAGGTATTAGCTAGAGAAGTAGTTGTTTCAAAAGTGATTTGTTCTTGTAGTCTTAATAAGAATAATTTGTTGTAGATTTAACGAAAATATTTTCGTGTTTTTTCTAATTATTAGTAATTTTACAAATTCTATATTATGGATAATTTTCTCATTTTTCTTTAGAAATTTTGTTAATGGTTTGGGTTATTTTTGCAAAGTCTTTAATAAAACGACAGTAATACCCTAACAAACCTTAAAATGACTTAATTTCTTTAGTAGTATTTGGTAAAGGGTATCTCTTTATAGCTTCAATTTTTGAAGGATTTGGCTTTATACCTTGAGGAGTTACTATGTGGTAAATAGAAAAAACACGAAAATATTTTCGTAAAATCTACAACAAATGAGTCTTATTAAGACTACTAGAACAAATCACTTTTGACACAACTACTTCTCTAGCTAATACCTCACGTGTAGAATTAGATCCTGAAAAGACTAATATCGAAGTTAATATAAATGAATTACAAAAATATATAGAACAATTTAATAAAGAACTCGAAACTCAATCTATACAAGCTAATGTAGATAAAAATGAAACAGATCCCATAAATGATATAATAGAAATTAGTTCACAAACAGAAGAAGAAGTGGATAATATTCCATAAGAAACAGTTCATACTAATCAAGAAGAAAATCTTCCTCTCTAAGTTGTATTAGTGATTAATTAAAAAAAAAATTAAAAAACTTAATTATCCCACGGGAAACATAACTCCAGTTCATTATCACAAGCCTATCTTGAGGTTAGTTTTGTGCCATGAAGAACATTTTGCAAATCCTTTAAAAGGTGATACTCGTTTGGTTCGAGGTCTCGTACGACAGAACCTTTCATCGAATTGGTCATAACTTACTAGATTATAATATTATAAGTCATACTGTACGTGATAACAATAAAGACCATCATATATTTGTTACAGTTTGTGAAGCGTTTGTAAACAGTAGATCTCTACCCGCAAACTCCTGCGTGCTCTGCTCTTATTTAACAGGTTTATAACTATAAATTTAGTTACACAGTTACAAAGCGTTATTTATTCCCTGCACAGGGGTAGTAATTCCACGGGGCCGTCCAGATCGGGGCCATAAATCAAAATCGGATTCGGAAGTTCGCTATGTCTACACACAAAATTACAAAGCCTCGCCCCAGGCCTTCATTATTATTTATTACTGTTTTATATAAGATTTAGTGGGAAGTAGGTGTGAAAGTTTCATGAGTGATGCGCCAGCGTCAAGTTCATAACTTTATTTCAGGTCGATAGACGAGGACTGAATGATAACTGGACCGTAAATCGGCCAGGTCTATATATTCTTGCCGGCGGAGATTTTATTGCTCTCATCATTCTAGACTAATGGCAATCAATCCATTGCATATTACCAATTTATTGGGCCGACAGATGGCCTTTACCGACCCTTGGTATTTAATAAAAAAGGGCCCTTGACGCCGGCTTTGACAATTTGTTGGGTTCATACAGAGAGTTGGGCCTCGAATATTGTTACCATAAAAAGCAATCAACTGGAAGAAAAATAAAACGTATATAAAAATATATAATACTACTTTTAGTGCTTTAGTAATAAAATATTGTTATGAGTACTTCTAATTATTAACCCCACCTATTAATATGTTAAAAAACGTATAATTAAGACTTGAATTTATTTAGAATAAACTAGTCACTACAAATAAAGTTTAAAGTGGTATAAAAAAGTAAAAGTTATTTCCTTATTCTTAATATCGAAATGTAGCATGTAGCCTTTAAGGTTTCACTTTGATAAAAACACTTAGAACATTTCTTTAATATTTTAGAGGTTTATTTTTATGCGCATATTTATAGTTAATGTTAAAATAATACTCGTTTAATTATGAACATATTTAAAATATATTCATCCCTAATATTTGTAGAAAACTTTTCCAATTACAAAAACAAAACTTTCGCCTCAAGTTGGAGCACTTGAATATGTTAGGTAGAGTCCGTCGAGATAAGGTGGGATATTGGAATGTACTTTACATGGGCGGGTTGGATTAAATCCTACTTTCGGCTGCAGAGGAATCGGCAACTCATTTCCCCAAGGGTGGTTATCCCCATCGCTTTTAACCCTTATATGTAGATGTTTGGTCAGATCGGACGGATGGACGAGGTCAAGCTCTGCGGTCCGGGCACATATCCTATTAACATGTTTCTAAATTTAACAAACACACCGTTTTAGGGCTAATATATTATTAAATGCTCGGCCGTATTAATTCAATTAGAAACGTTTGCTACTATAAAGCATATTTAAATTAAAATCTCTTTTTAAATAACTATGAGTATTAGGGTGGGTTGGTGGCCACTATCCCACCCTTCAATAAATTTAACATAAACGGTGATTTTATTCGAAAATATTTCAAAGAAAAACGAACATTATTAAATAATGATTGTTTTGTACAAAATTATTTTCAGTAAAACTCTCGTGAAGGTTTTACTGATTGGAGGGTGGGATAGAGACCACCCACCCACCCTACATATGCAGTTGAATTTAAAGCACTGTCAGTCTTTTGATTTCCAGAAAATTACAGAATTTCTAGTGCTGATGATTAAAAAAAAACTTGAAATCCCTGTTTCAGTGGTTTCAATGTTCTTATAAGGTGGTTCAACATCTAATTCTTAAAATATAAACGTAGTAGGAAAGTACTATGTATAGTATCCTCTATCCCACCCTCCAATTATTGTTTATTTATTTTGAGAATGTTGAAAAGAAAAAAAGATATATAATACAAAAATGATACGATTATTATAAGTAAAAGTTTTAATAAATCTTTCTTGTGTGTGGTTAAAGCTCATCTCCTTTTGTATGATTTATTGGTTAAATGATGGGTTAAAAATCGCCCACCCACCTTATATAAACATTTAGATTCTAGTGATGTTTAAAAATTCTTTAAAAATACAGCAGTGTTAATATTAATGTTATTTAAAACCTAAAAACAGAGTTTTTGGGTAAAGTTTTTATGTTTATGTAGGGTGGGTGGGTGTTCACTATCCCACCCTCTAATTAATTTAACATAAGCGGCGGTTTCATTGGAAAATGTTAAAAATAAAAACGTATTTCACAATGATGGAACGATTTTTTGGAACAAATATATTATTAGTAAAACCCTCGTGAATGTTTTACTGGTTGGAGGGTGGGATAGGGGCCACCCATCCACCCTACATATGCAGTTGATTTACAATCACTGTCAGACTTTTAATTTCCAAGAAACACATTAGTTCAACCACTGATGATATTAAAAAAAATTAAACGCAGTGTTTTAGATATTTTAAGGTTTATACAAGTTGTCTTAAATTAATTTCTTAAAATATAAACATAAGGGAAAGTATTATGTATAGTGACCTCTATCCCACCCACCAATTATTGATGTTTTATTAGGAATATCTTCAAAAGAAGAAAAAATATATATAATTTACAAATGATACAACGATTTTTTTAAGCAAAAGTTTTAATAAATTCTAGTAATGTAAAAAAAATAAAATTACAACACTATTAATATTAATGTTATTTATAATCTAAAAACAGTGTTTTGTGTCAATTTTCTAAGTTTATGTAGAGTGGATTGGTGGCCACTATCCCACCCTCCAATTAATTTAACATAAACGGCGATTTTATTCGAAAATATTTAAAAGAAAAACGAACATTATTAAATAATGATTGTTTTGTACAAAATTATTTTCAGTAAAACCCTCGTGAATGTTTTACTGATTGGAGGGTGGGATAGAGGCCACCCACCCACCCTACATATGCAGTTGAATTCAAAGCACTGTCAGTCTTTTGATTTCCAGAAAATTACAGAATTTCTAGTGCTGATGATTAAGAAAAACTTGAAATCCCTGTTTCAGTGGTTTCAATGTTCTTATAAGGTGGTTCAACCTCTAATTCTTAAAATATAAACGTAGTAGGAAAGTACTATGTATAGTATCATCTATCCCACCCTCCAATTATTGTTTATTTATTGGGAGAATGTTCAAAAGAAAAAAAAAGATATATAATACAAAACTGATACGATTATTATAAGTAAAAGTTTTAATAAATCTTTCTTGTGTGTGGTTAAAGCTCATCTCCTTTTGCATGATTTATTGGTTAAATGATGGGTTAAAAATCGCCCACCCACCATATAAACATTTAGATTCTAGTGATGTTTAAAAATTCTTTAAAAATACAGCAGTGTTAATATTAATGTTATTTAAAACCTAAAAACAGAGTTTTTGGGTAAAGTTTTTATGTTTATGTAGGGTGGGTGGGTGGCCACTATCCCACCCTCCAATTTATTTAACATAAACGGCGATTTCATTGGAAAATGTTTAAAATAAAAACGTAATTCACAATTATGGAACTATTTTTTGGAACAAATATATTATTAGTAAAACCCTCGTGAATGTTTTACTGGTTGGAGGGTGGGATAGAGGCCACCCACCCACCCTACATATGCAGTTGAATTACAATCACTGTCAGACTTTTGATTTCCAAGAAACACATTAGTAAAACCACTGATGATATTAAAAAAAAATTAAACGCAGTGTTTTAGATATTTTAAGGTTTATACAAGGTTTCCTAACTTAATTTCTTAAAATATAAACATAAGGGAACGTATTATGTATAGTGACCTCCATCCCACCCACCAATTATTGATGTTTTATTAGGAATACCTTCAAAAGAAAAAAAATATATATAATTCACAAATGATACAACGATTTTTTTTTAAGCAAAAGTTTTAATAAATTCTAGTGATGTGAAAAAAATTAAAATTAAAATATATTGACACTATTAATGTTAATGTTATTTATAATCTAAAAACAGTGTTTTGTGTTAATTTTCTATGTTTATGTAGGGTGGGTTGGTGGCCACTATTCCACCCTCCAATTAATCTAACATAAACGCCGATTTTATTCGAAAATATTTAAAAGAAAAACGAACATTATTAAATAATGATTGTTTTGTACAAAATTATTTTCAGTAAAACCCTCGTGAATGTTTTACTGATTGGAGGGTGGGATAGAGGCCACCCACCCACCCTACATATGCAATTGAATTTAAAGCACTGTCAGTCTTTTGATTTCCAGAAAATTACAGAATTTCTAGTTCTGATGATTAAAAAAAACTTGAAGTCACTGTTTCAGTGGTTTCAATGTTCTTATAAGGTGGTTAAACCTCTAAATTTAAAATATAAACGTAGTAGGAAAGTACTATGTATAGTATCCTCTATCCCACCCTCCAATTATTGTTTATTTATTGGGAGAATGTTCAAAAGAAAGAAAGATATATAATACAAAAATGATACGATTATTATAAGTAAAAGTTTTAATAAATCTTTCTTGTGTGTGGTCAAAGCTCATCTCCTTTTGTATGATTTATTGGTTAAATGATGGGTTAAAAATCGCCCACCCACCTTATATAAACATTTAGATTCTAGTGATGTTTAAAAATTCTTTAAAAATACAGCAGAGTTAATATTAATGTTATTTAAAACCTAAAAACAGAGTTTTTGGGTAAAGTTTTTATGTTTATGTAGGGTGGGTGGGTGGCCACTATCCCACCCTCCAACTTATTTAGCATAAACGGCGATTTCATTGGAAAATGTTTAAAATAAAAACGTAATTCACAATTATGGAACGATTTTTTGGAACAAATATATTATTAGTAAAACCCTCGTGAATGTTTTACTGGTTGGAGGGTGGGATAGAGGCCACCCACCCACCCTACATATGCAATTGAATTTAAAGCACTGTCAGTCTTTTGATTTCCAGAAAATTACAGAATTTCTAGTTCTGATGATTAAAAAAAACTTGAAGTTACTGTTTCAGTGGTTTCAATGTTCTTATAAGGTGGTTCAACCTCTAATTCTTAAAATATAAACGTAGTAGGAAAGTACTATGTATAGTATCCTCTATCCCACCCTTCAATTATCGATTTTTTATTTTGAAACTATTTTAAAGAAATAATGTATTTACTATAATATACAAATGATACAAGGATTTTTATAAGTAAAAAATTAATAAATCCTTTTTGTATGTGGTTAAAGTTCTTCTTCTTTTGTATGATTTATTGGTTGAATGATGGGTTATAACTCGCCCACCCACCTTATATAAACATTTAGATTTTAGTGATGCTTAAAAACTTTTTAAAAATACAGCAGTCAATATTAATGTTTTTTAAAACCTTAAAACAGTGTTTTGGGTTAATTTTCTATGTTTATGTAGGGTGGGTTGGTGGCCACTATCCCACCCTCCAATTAATTTAACATAAACGGCTATTTTATTCGAAAATATTTAAAAGAAAAACGAACATTATTAAATAATGATTGTTTTGTACAAAATTATTTTCAGTAAAACCCTCGTGAATGTTTTACTGATTGGAGGGTGGGATATAGGCCACCCACCCAGCCTACATATGCAGTTGAATTTAAAGCACTGTCAGTCGTTGGATTTCCAGAAAATTACAGAATTTCTAGTGCTGATGATTAAAAAAAACTTGAAATCCCTGTTTCAGTGGTTTCAATGTTCTTATAAGGTGGTTCAACCTTTAATTCTTAAAATATAAACGTAGTAGGAAAGTACTATGTATAGTATCCTCTATCCCACCCTCCAATTATTGTTTATTTATTGGGAGAATGTTCAAAAGAAAAAAAGATATATAATACAAAAATGATACGATTATTATAAGTAAAAGTTTTAATAAATCTTTCTTGTGTGTGGTTAAAGCTCATCTCCTTTTGTATGATTTATTGGTTAAATGATGGGTTAAAAATCGCCCACCCACCTTATATAAACATTTAGATTCTAGTGATGTTTACTAATTCTTTAAAAATACAGCAGTGTTAATATTAATGTTATTTAAAACCTAAAAACAGAGTTTTTGGGTAAAGTTTTTATGTTTATGTAGGGTGGGTGGGTGGCCACTATCCCACCCTCCAATTTATTTAACATAAACGTCGTTTTCATTGGAAAATGTTTAAAATAAAAACGTAATTCACAATTATGGAACTATTTTTTGGAACAAATATATTATTAGTAAAACCCTCGTGAATGTTTTACTGGTTGGAGGGTGGGATAGAGGCCACCCACCCATCCTACATATGCAGTTAAATTACAATCACTGTCAGACTTTTGATTTCCAAGAAACACATTAGTTCAGTTACTGATGATATTTAAAAAAAAATTAAACGTAGTGTTTTAGACCTTTTAAGGTTTATACAAGTTGTCTTAACTTAATTTCTTAAAATATAAACATAAGGGAAAGTATTAGGTACAGTGATCACTATCCCACCCACCAATTGTTGATGTTTTATTAGGAAAATGTTCAAAAGAAAGAAAAAAGATATATAATACACAAATGATACAACGATTTTTTAAGCAAAAGTTTTAATAAATTCTAGTGATGTAAAAAAAATAAAATTACAACACTATTAATATTAATGTTATTTATAATCTAAAAACAGTGTTTTGTGTTAATTTTCTATGTCTATGTAGGGTGGGTTGGTGGCCACTATCCCACCCTCCAATTAATTTAACATAAACGGCGATTTTATTCGAAAATATTTAAAAGAAAAACGAACATTATTAAATAATGATTGTTTTGTACAAAATTATTTTCAGTAAAACCCTCGTGAATGTTTTACTGATTTTAGGGTGGGATAGAGGCCACCCACCCACCCTACATATGCAGTTGAATTTAAAGCACTGTCAGTCTTTTGATTTCCAGAAAATTACAGAATTTATAGTGCTGATGATTAAAAAAAACTTGAAATCACTATTTCAGTGGTTTCATTGTTCTTATAAAGTGGTTCAACCTCTAATTCTTAAAATATAAACGTAGTAGGAAAGTACTATGTATAGTATCCTCTATCCCACCCTCCAATTATTGTTTATTTATTGGGAGAATGTTCAAAGGAAAAAAAGATATATAATACAAAAATGATACGATTATTATAAGTAAAAGTTTTAATAAATCTTTCTTGTGTGTGGTTAAAGCTCATCTCCTTTTGTATGATTTATTGGTTAAATGATGGGTTAAAACTCGCCCACCCACCTTATATAAACATTTAGATTCTAGTGATGTTTAAAAATTCTTTAAAAATACAGCAGTGTTAATATTATTAATATTTAAAACCTAAAAACAGAGTTTTTGGGTAAAGTTTTTATGTTTATGTAGGGAGGGTGGGTGGCCACTATCCCACCCTGCAATTTATTTAACATAAACGGCGATTTCATTGGAAAATGTTTAAAATAAAAACGTAATTCACAATTATGGAACGATTTTTTGGAACAAATATATTTTCAGTAAAATCCTCGTAAATGTTTTACTAGTTGGAGGATGGGATAGAGGGCACCCACCCACCCTACATATACAGTTGAATTACAATCACTGTCAGATTCTCGATTTCCAAGAAAGACATTAGTTCAGTTACTGATAATATTTAAAAAAAATTAAACGCAGTGTTTTAGATATTTTAAGGTTTATACAAGGTATCTTAACTTAATTTCTTAAAATATAAACATAAGGGAAAGTATTATGTATAGTGACCTCCATCCCACCCACCAATTATTGATGTTTTATTAGGAATAGCTTCAAAAGAAAAAAAAAGATATATAATTCACAAATGATACAACGATTTTTTTAAGCAAAAGTTTTAATAAATTCTAGTGATGTAAAAAAATTAAAATTACAACACTATTAATATTATTGTTATTTATAATCTAAAGACAGTGTTTTGTGTTAATTTTCTATGTTTATGTAGGGTGGGTTGGTGGCCACTATCCCACCCTCCAATTTATTTAACATAAACGGCGATTTTATTCGAAAATATTTAAAAGAAAAACGAACATTATTAAATAATGATTGTTTTGTACAAAATTATTTTCAGTAAAACCCTCGTGAATGTTTTACTGATTGGAGGGTGGGATATAGGCCACCTACCCACCCTACATATGCAGTTGAATTTAAAGCACTGTCAGTCGTTTGATTTCCAGAAAATTACAGAATTTCTAGTGCTGATGATTAAAAAAAACTTGAAATCCCTGTTTCAGTGGTTTCAATGTTCTTATAAGGTGGTTCAACCTTTAATTCTTAAAATATAAACGTAGTAGGAAAGTACTATGTATAGTATCCTCTATCCCACCCTCCAATTATTGTTTATTTATTGGGAGAATATTCAAAAGAAAAAAAAGATATATAATACAAAAATGATACGATTATTATAAGTAAAAGTTTTAATAAATCTTTCTTGTGTGTGGTTAAAGCTCATCTCCTTTTGTATGATTTATTGGTTAAATGATGGGTTAAACATCGCCCACCCACGTTATATGAACATTTAGATTCTAGTGATGTTTAAAAATTCTTTAAAAATACAGCAGTGTTAATATTAATGTTATTTAAAACCTAAAAACAGAGTTTTTCGGTAAAGTTTTTATGTTTATGTAGGGTGGGTGGGTGTCCACTATCCCACCCTCCAATTTATTTAACATAAACGGCGATTTCATTGGAAAATGTTTAAAATAAAAACGTAATTCACAATTATGGAACGATTTTTTGGAACAAATATATTTTTAGTAAAACCCTCGTGAATGTTTTACTGGTTGTAGGGTTGGATAGAGGGCACCCACCCACTCTTCATATGCAGTTGAATTTTAATCACTGTCAGCCTTTTGAATTCGAAAAACTACCTTCGTTTTATTGCTGATAATATTAAAAAAAAAAACTTAAACGTAGTGTTTTATATTTTTTAATGTTTATTTAAGGTGTCTGAACCTCTAATTCTTAAAATATAAACATGAGGAAAAGTACTATACACAATGACCACCATCCTACCCTCCAATTAACGATTTTTTTATTTGGAAAATGTTTAAAAGAAAATTATACATAATTAACATATATTGCAGGGTTTTATATAAAGTAATGTTTCAGTAAAAAATCCTACAAGAGGAATTCTGATTAAAGATTGCCCCCTTTTGTATCATCTGTAGGTAAAATTGCAGATCTTACATAAACATTTATAGTTTACTGATGTTTAAAATAATCGTAAAAATACAGAAGTTTTGTTATTAAAGTTATTTCAAACCTAAAAACAGTGTTTTGGGTAAAGTTTTTAAGTTTATGTAGAGTGGGTGGGTGGCCACTATCCCACCCTCCAATTGATTTACCATAAACGGCGATTTTATTGGAAACTGTTTAAAATATTTATAATTGCTACTAAGTGTGCTCTTCCTGTTAATTTATTTAATCAACTATTTATAATATAGCGATTTTGGAAATTTGGTTGTGCATTATAAAAAGAATTGATTCTTTTCTTGATAGTTTGTGAGACTTGGATATAATGATCAAGTTCGTCAGAATTTCCATTAAATTCTGGAACGCATTTTAAATATTCTGGTTTAAACACCATTTCGTTTATATTAATTTTGTTTATTAAATTTAATCATTCTTCTACAAAATCTATATTTATATTACTTGTGTACGAACCGAGAGGAACATACTATGAACTACTTGTAGAAATACTTGACATACTTGTATATGAAAAATGCAAACATTCAAAATCGACTTACAATGATAACAATAGTACGATCTTCATTCTTGATCGATGTTGAAGGACTTCTTGGACTGTTACTGGGTCTGATAATTAGACTGCTCTCTGGATTGTTAATTGGACTGAACTGCGGCAACAGGATATCAGGTACTCAGGTTGTTTCTTCCGGTACGTTGATTAGTGATGGTAGTTGTTGGACTTGAACTCTCTGGTAGAATTAAGGCCCTTTGGTTCAAAGTTCACGGTTTTAACCTCAATGGAAAGTTCTGGGTTCTCTTGTTTTCGGTGCACCAGTTATGTTTCCCGTGGGAACATTAAGTTTTTTGAAAACAATTTAAATTATTTTTATTTAATTAATCACTAATAGAACTTATAACCGAAGAACTAATTATAATATTAACGCTTAATAATTATCTGAAGTGAAGTCGAATGAATTGCAACGGTCTACAATGGTCTGTGTTAATCTCTATTCTAATGCGCACAAAATAATTATATAAGGAGATAAATAAATGCGAACTATGCGTTTAGCATAGACATGTGTCAGCATAGTGTAAGCCGTATGCACGTCATTGCATGGGATATGTAACTCTGGTCATGTTTTTGTACCCTAGCTTCATATTCCACCGCCGGCAGTTTATAGAGATATGTAATCTTCCTTTAATGCCAATAAGTCCTTGACTTTTGCAAAGAGATGGTAATTTGGAGAAGCTAAGTCTAAACTATAGCGTCGATGGTTAAAGTTAATCAGTAATAGCGGCGTTCTTCATTTTCTTGAATAGTATAAACACTCACATAACCAACAGCGAGAAATAATTTTACATATAAAAACAGCTGAAATAAAACTGAACATGTTAGCCTACATCTAATCGCCAGCGCTCCGCACGGTACAAACGTTTGCTACTTTCATACATCCCTCGTATACAGTTTTGATGATATTTTCTTCGTCTTATTATTACTATAATGTATAGACAATGCTAGAACTACGTATAAATTATTATTTCAACCCACAGGTAATGATTAAAGACTCTATAGATAGGTTGTATGATTATTATGTTTGTGAGCCATTTATAGGTCACGTAGGTATATGATGGCCCTATTCGATAAAGGATGTGTTCATCTACTTGCGCCCTTAGACAATGCATCGATCGCGATAATAATAGCTTTTATGTTTGTACTGTGCCCCGATGAATTATTACCAAGAGACGCACAAAACACGGATTTGCATAGCACCGAATACGCATTTCCGGTTCTCTACGTTCGACTCAAATATTTGCATGTGATATTATCGAAAGAATGAAATCGGCAAATTTATCTTAATCCAGCGCATGCATAATATATCTATGATATAAAATTCAATTTGTCGAACACTCCCTTCATCCATCAGAAATTCTAGAGAGCATCCTTCCTTTAGAAAATGGAAAGAAAATTCCACCCGCCCTCGGCTCAAACCAGCTTGTTATGGCCAAAGATCATATTGCCTTTATTCTTATTATTATCATCCACTAGTTTCCCGTTTCCTCGCGATCGCTAAACGACCTGCAGATTTAAACGCCGGGGTGTGTAGGGATTATCGCTAGTTAATACGTAATCATAGGTTAGGGGGTTTGATTTATGCCTTGCGCTAATAATCGGTTTCTAAATTTTATTACTCTTTACTTAACGATGCAATTTTCGTACATAAATTATCCACTATTTCTAGATACACATGTACTTACGTTCATATATTTATTATTTGATATGTATAAACAAAATCTCTAATTTTAATTGTAAACTGTTTTCTCCTATTTCTATCCTCCCTTATCAATGTAAGAAGTGACTTAAGTATACATTGTATATTAATGATTTAACATCTATTAATTTGTAGTCTAAAGAAACTATTTTAGAGCTAATCGTGTAATTTGAAACAGCCACTTAACTAAAATTTATCATCAAGTAGATATTTACGTTTTTATGTCCGCCATAATGTGAACAAATAAGAGGATTACGGGCCGATGATAAATTGCACGATTTTATAGTTGTTTTCGGCGTTAATTCAAATGCTGAACTACATCATGTCGCTTAGTTTTTGGCATGGTTCCGAGTTGCAATATGCGCGGATAATTTATGTGCGGAATGAATGACGTCCAGGTGTTCTGTTAAATTGTTAATTATGCGCGTTTAAATTAGCACCTGAAAATAAAATGAAAATCGTAAGGCCGATGTTTCGTAAACAACGTTCGCGCTGACAGGTCTTAGAATTATGAATTTAAAATGTCTGCGGGGAGGTTTATTTCGGACGGGGAAAAAATCGCTACAGGTATATATAAATGTCATATTTGTCGACACGTATATAATAAGAGATAAATCCTGCAAAATAAATTTTTATTTAAACACCTGTCCCTGTTTAAATCATAAAACGCATATTGTTTAATCTTTGTAACCTGTTGGCTGATTAAGAGTTTGATTACAATTATATATCGAGATGTACTAATTAGGTCTTAAGTAATTTATTTTTTTTCAAATTATAATAATCGAAAGTGATTCTTACAGAAAGAAATAATTAGTTAAGTATTGACCATTTTTTAATGGTCTGTTGCCTTCTTTCGGGTAACATCATGAAGCCACGCTCAAAGAACTTCTGGCCTTTCTCAGCTAAAAATGAAGCAATTGCTGTTTGATACCATTATGTGAATTGAATTATTTACCATTCAAGGATTTAGCAAAGATCGAAACAAATAGTGGTTGGAAGCTCTGATGAGTACGGTAGATGGTTCATCAAATCCCATTCAAGCTCCAGCAACTTCTGGCGTGTCACTAGAATTGCGTGTGGTCTCAGGTTGACATGGTGAAACACAAGACCCTTACGATTTGCCCATTCTGGCCGCTTTTCTTTGATGGCTTCATTCAATTTGCCCATTTGGGACAGTACACAGCCATATTAATGATTTGGTTCTGTTTTCTTCTTCTTCTTCTTGCTTTTCTAAGTATTTTTGTATTCTCTCTGCTAGAGTCGCAGCTGGGATGATGAGCTCCAACTTTCATAGCATCGTATAGGTGGATGTATAGAAGGTCTGTTAGATCTTGGAAGACCTTACGATCTTCGGCAAGCTGCTGTCATCCATACGCTCAACATCAAATCCCATCTTACAATTTCTCTTCAAATCCCATCTTCGTTTCTTTTATGGTCCCTTGAAGTATATCCCGCTATGGATCTTAATATTCCAATCTTGGCTGCTCGGATGATTCTCTTTGTTGTGGAGTTTTCGGCTCTTGTTTTCACAGTATATGTCATAACGGGTCGTACAAAGGTCTTATATGTGCGGACTTAATTTCGTGATCAATTGTTTTAGTTTCTCAATATAGATGGTCCACAGTTCTTGAATATTATTATCATGCTGTTCTAGGTCAGGATTTACTGAGTTAGTGCCAGAACTGTAAACTTGGCAGAAATGTTATGTTTAGTTATGTTTATATGTTCGTTGATTTTTCTTTTTCTTAACATGTTTCAGGGCTTTTTCTGACCTCCATAAGGGCCGTGCTTTATATCTGATGAAAACTTTTCCCATTGTGCTCTTTTAATATATTGGATTTTGTTGTTGACTGCATTTATTATAGATTTATATTCGTCTAGTGTTAAGCTTTTTTAGATATGATTCACTTTTCATTTGCTAGTTCTTTAACCTCTTCTCTAAACCACAGTTTTGTGTTCGGTTTTGTAGATTTGTTAGATATTCTTCCTACAGTTTCTTCTGTGGCTTTGAGTATGTTGGATTTTATTTTTATCTAGGCAGCTTTAACGTTGTTACTTTCTATGATGCGATTACTATTTATATAATATTTGTCACTACTTGGTTATGGTTAGTTCCAGCGTATTAATACTCTGACGTCTTAGGTACTTTTTGGGTGGATATTTCTGTTTGTTATTATATAATCACTGATTTCTGGCCTCGAGTATTCTCAAATGTGAATTTTTGTTGTGGTTTATGTGGGAAGTAAGTCCTATTAATTCTTAACTCGTTGCTTACCCATATCTGAGTCAGCTGTTCTCCGCTCTCGTTGTTGGTTTCATCGTTGAATCGATTTTGTACACGAGGTATTATATTGTCTTGCGATGTTATCCAGAACTGTATGAAGGTTCTGGTAAAACAGCTCTATATCATCTTTTGGCTTGCTGATATCTGGAGCGTAGACACATTAAATGAGTTAGTTTTGACTTTTGCAAGCGGATGGTCACTTCCAGTATTCTATCAGAAATATGTTTTGTCTTATAGATGTTGTTTTGAAATCTCCATGTATGAGTAATCCAACTCCAGATACTGCTCCCCTTTGCCTTTCATTTTAGTTTCTGAAAGGCCACATATGTCGATGTTATGTCTTTTCACTTCCATCTTGATCCTTGTGGTTTATGGATGTCATATTCCAGCAGCCAAGTCTGAGTGGTTGCGATATTTGGTCCATTTTCCGTGCCCGATCGTCAACTCTTTTTCCTGTCCTGTCCGAGGCATTGTTATATTTCAAATAATAATAACTCAAGTTATTATTTGAACTACTTTTAATACAAATATTTATAGAGCTAAAGAGCAGAAAGAAGGCTATATGTTGTTTTGCTGGTTGTAATTTACCAAAAGGTTTTTCTACCTCTTGCTCCATGAATCTTCAATTACTCTTCTTAGAAGTTGTCTTCTATCCCACATGGAAGTCCACTCTTTGCTATACTCAGGAAGGTTGCTAGCCTCCCTTAAGTTTCTTTCCACCTTTATCTGGGCTTGAGACTGGCTGCAATTCAAAGAGCTACTCGGTTCACCCACTCTCTTTGCAGGCAGAGTTCTGTTGTAACAGCTCAAAATAAACACCACCTTTGAATTCCCTCTAAATTGAGAGCATAACCTTCTATTTTATAGATATTTGCTTTCGAAGTGGTTGCAGCTTGATCATCAAATTTGTATCATGATAATTTTCGCATCACCATTGGCAATACGTTTGAGAAGTGCATCATTTTCTTTGTTTTTCCGGGGCATGTCGGAGGCGTTTATGCGCTCTGGTAATGAATATCTTTGAGTTTATATGGAACGCAAATATTGACTAATATATCCCAGTTTGTGCAATGCAACAGCGGTTTTCTACGATTAATGCCTTTATTTTATCTTTTTAGCTTTAACTAGGCGGCCTGAAAGTTTACCACTTTCACATTGAAATTTGGAATTTGGCAAACCAATTTTGGCACCGTGGCCTTTCCACCTTATACAATTATTTACGTTAATTCTTGTAATATCTTGCAGATTAATTGTTGAAGGTTTGATTTCTTCTCACTGTGAATTGTACTTTCATCTCGTTCTTTAGAGATTTCTAGTTGGAATGTAATTTGTAATTGGAGTAGCAGCCATCTTGTTACCGGTTAAGGGGTTTTCTGATGATCACGCTAATTTTAAAGGCTCTATTAACGTTCGCGTACTTTTAATTCCTAATAACTACGAGTATAAGCCAATTTCATGAACTTTTGTATAAAATGTCACTTGGTTTCTAATTGCAACGAACCAGGTAAATTCGCAACATACTCGTTGGTGCCCCGGCACCATAATTTTATTGTCTGTTACAGACGTGTGGTTTGCTTGTTGGGTTAGAGATGACTGATGTGGATCCGGCGATGAGTCTTGAGTTCTTAATGCGAGGTGAAGTTCTCTTGTTGGAAAATGTCAAGAGTGTGGGGAGCGGGTAGCTGAGAATGGGCTCTTTTCTGTGTCTGCCGTGGGTAACAGATTTTTTGAATTGATGTGTGTTATTATTCTTTTTATCTTTTTAATGTATGAATCGTTTACGTGATGGGGATGGGGTAAATTCAGTAGTTGGGCGGAATGGCGCGTTTCCATGTTTTGGGGCGGAGGTTAGCGGTAGGAGCAAAGATTGAGTCTATAAGGGATTTGTTTATGGGATTAAACGCGTACGTGGGAGTGGCGAAGTTGCTGATTAGTTGAATGAATTTTCTTAGAAGTTGTAGTTCTAGGCAGAAGAAGGAGTCAGGGAGTGAAGAAGAGCTGTGAGAATTTAAGGATAGGCTTAATCAATGCTCATAAGTGCGCAGTTAAATATTGGAGTTAGGGTCGGGTGATTTGCAGTTTGACGAGGCGACGAGGCAATACCTTGAGATGATTGTTTTACGGATATCTTTGATGGTGACCGAATGACAGAGATTGGTGACGCGAAGGTAGGAACTTTAGTTTCGATTGTTGACTATGAGGGACAGTGAAGATTAAAGGAGGTTTTTTGATGGAGGTGAGGATGGGGGAAGATGGTGTATTTGGATTTAGAGGGGTTGATGGATAGGTTCCAGATCTGGGCCCAGTCAGTAAAGAAGTTGACGTTTTTTGAAGATTTGAGACAGCTAAGTGGGGATCACTGTGCGAGGACCATAGGGCAATATCATGGGCGTAAGTCTGGATGATGGAGGAGGGGGGAGGAGAAGGAGTAAATTGTTGGTGATAGACGGATCTTTGGGGCACACATAAAAAATACATGGCGGAGAAAAAAGAGACTAACTGTAAATGATTATCGAGAATGCAATTAATTATTCGGGTTACCTAAATTGAGGTGTTCATGCGGTGGACGTTTACCATTACTTCTTTATGACAGCGTGTTAAAGGCTTTTTAGATATCAAAGAAGAGAACAGCAGGAGCTTGACCATTGATGGCAGTACTTACTGCAGAGATAGTTAAAATGGCGTGTGAAAGTAGTACGCCTGAAGAAGCAATTTTGTATTTGAAGTGTTGCACCAGCATTATGTGCAAAATTTTGATGTGTATAAAGTTATCACCGCAGCTGCAGTAACAAAATCAAAAGGATTCAGTTCGTGGATGGCACTAGAGTAATCTGCTATGGATCGCATTACGAAAATGATGTGAGCCAAATAATACTTAGTATTGTAAATTTGTCACTTAAAAAACAAGTCGAATTGTTGAATAAAATCATTGTTGAAATTGCTGATGAAAATATTATTTTAAAAGAGCAAAATCAGCTGCCTAAAGATAAAAGTAATACAATGGAAAGTGAGAAGTTGAACAAAACTGTTGGTGACATCTATGAAACAACAGCCTAAACCAAGAATATAGCCTACAAAAAGTCTCGTGATGAATATCCAAATAGATCTCTGTCTACAAGTGATTTTGATGACAAAAAGCAGCGCGAGATAAATACCGTTCTTCATGTGCCGAAATTCGTTCGCGTGAAGCCAGAATCGAGCAAAAAAAACTGATGATAAACGTACTCCAATAACTAAACAAACATTTAAGTGCAAATGTCATTCCACTGTCGTTTGAGAAATGTTTAATATTTTTGCAACCTCTAGAGTTGCGTAACAGCGGTTTACTTCGATTAATGCCTTTATTTTCTCTTCTTAGGCATCAACTGGCATTCCTGAACGTGGTGCACTTTTAGCATTGAAATTACCAGAACAAAATTTGGCAAACCAATTCTAGTACTCTGGTCTTTCCACATTTTGCGGCAATAGCTTGCAGTTTACTCGTTGTTGTCTTGAGTTATTCTCTCTGTGAATTGTGCATTCCTGTCGTTCTTTAGAGGGTTGTAGGTGGAAGGTGATTTGTTGTTAGAGAGGCAGCCGTCTTGCTACCAGCTATGAGGTTCTCTGATAATGACGCAAACTTTAAAGACACTATTAACGTTAGAGTACTTTTTACATTCTAATATTAATAAGTCGATTTTATTAAGTTTTGTATAAAATGTCTTTCGGTTTCGAGTTAAAACGAACCAGGTAAAGTCGCAACTTCCTCTTCCGCTGTCGGCACCATTATTTTATTGTCTGTTGTAGGTGTGAGCATATACAGACGTGTGGTTTGCTTGTTGGCTTGGAGATGACTGTTGAGTCCTAGGCTCTTGGGGTGATGTGCTGGATGCTGGTAGTGATAATGTTGATAGATTATAGTAGAGTGGGGAGGAGATACTTGAGTAAAGGGGAGGGTATCGATTCTTCTCTGGTTTTGTCATGAGTAATAAATTGTTTGAGTTGACGTGCATCTTTTTCTTTACTCTACAATTTTTTTACGTGATGGCGATGGAGTTAACTATATAGCTGATAGTAGGGGCGCGTTACCGTGCTTCGAGGTGAAGGTTAGCAGTGGGGGCAAGGTGATGTCCAGCAGGCATGGGTAATAATGACGGAGTAAGGAAGCTTCTTTCAATGGTGATTGATGGGGTAGAGCATTGAGTCTATTAGGGATTTGTTTATGCGGTTAAACGCAGACGTGCGAGTAGCGAAGTTGCTGATTAGTCGAATGATTCTCAGTAAAGGAGAAGTGACATGACAGAGAAGAGGGGGCAGGAAGTAAAGAAGAAGACATGCGGGAATTCAACGATATGTCTAATAAATACTTTATAATAAGTGCGGAGTTGAATATTGGTGGTAGGGTCGGGGAGTCTGGTGGTCTTTGGATAAATGTTTGATTGATTCCTTGTGTTATAATTGTGAATAACTGAGTTGGACTGATAAAGTGACCTGTGCTTTTTAATATATGTAAGGCATTCTAGTATATACAAACAAGGCACCGTTAAAATCTTCATGTCTATGAATGCCTGCCGACAATCTTGAGTATAGTTGGATCCATACAAAATACGGATAACTCTGCGTTTTAACCTAAATATATGATATCTGATAGCAGAGTGTCCCCATAAAAGAAGTCCATGTGAAATTTGGCTTTGGATGAGAGCAAAATATGCCAATCTTATGGTTTCCTTCGAAGCTGTCGTTGAGAAATTCCGTATTAGAAATATGTTAGAATATAGTCTGCTAGCCAGAAGTTGTTGATATGCACCTCTAAAAATTTTACTGATTTCGTTTCAGTTGCACCTCTGCAAATAGAAAGAGTGGGTCGTAAATTTAGTATTGTTTAATTTAAGCCGATAATGTCTCTGTTTTTTTTATATTGATTCACAATCATAGTATCATCGGCATATAAGATCGTATTTGCGTTCGAAGTTATACCTGGTAGATCATTGATATATACTAAACATAGTTGGGGTCTGCGGTAAAACAACATGGGACACCGTATGTAGTTGGTAAGAAATCGGATAAATAGCAATTTGATAATACGCTCTGCTGTCTTTCTGAGAGGTATGACATTATTAATTTACAACTACTCGGATGTACATTGTAGAAATAGACCTTAATAGTATTTGATGTGAGACACAGTCCAAAGCTTTTGACAAGTCTAGAAAATGTGACATTAAAATTTATCCCTTTTCAAAGCAGTCAGTGGTTAGATCAACGAATTTCAAGATTGCGTCTGACATAGATCGTCCTTTTCTTAAACCAAATTATCCATTTCGTAGCAGCTTTGATTATTTGGAAGATTATTTCAACATTTTTTCTAAATAGTGTAAGTAATGACACAGGCCGGAAATTATGCGAGTCATCATATTTACCCTTTTTATGTATTAGAATTACTAATGCCTTTATTAATGCTCCTGGGAAAATATTATTCCGTTTAAGATTTTTGTCAACGGTAATAGGATGGCGTTTCATACGGCTTTGCATCGAAGCGCAAAAATATCTCTACTTTTCCTATGTTCTAAGTTATTTATTATGATACTAACAGTAGTGGAAGAGATTTTAGAAAATTTATTTTGGTAAAAAAGGTGTTAAGTCTCCACATGAAATGTTTGGTGTTTTTTATTAGTAGTCGATGTCCTTTCTGAGTTAATTATGTTCCACGCAGCCTTTACTTTCAAGTCATTATCTCTCCTCAAGGGCACGTATGAGTTAATCTATACTTATTTCTTGCTTGTTTTGTATTGATAATACAATTCAGTTATTAAATTTAAAACATTTCTCATATTAACCAATTTATTATTAATCCATTTGATATGTATACTAACGCAATTTGTTTTCAGATGCTTTTCAGAAAAAGATAGTTGATAGTGCGTGAGAAAATGTAAAAGAAAACTATCGAACATGTTGTTTAGATTAGAGGTGTCCTTAATTAAGCCCCAGTCTTGTGGCTATATTAAATAAGACACCACTATGATCCGATACGCCTGTTTCCAAAGGCTGTACAACTGAGTCAGGATGATTAGTGCCTAGATTAACGATACAGTTGTTCAGGCGAGTCGGGAAGTTAACTAAAAAGTTCAAACTATAGGAGATCGCAAAATCAGCAGCTAAAAGCACATTTTTATTGGACGTATTAATATTATTCAAGACTTAGACAAAATTCATAAAAAGTTTTCTAAATCTTCTTTGTATGTATATCCTCCAAGTTTTCTTGTTCTTTTCATCGCCATATTTCTTCTTCCTACAACATCATACTTCTCACTAAGCTATAATGTTGATTGATGAGTTACGTAAAGATGATGTAATATAAAATAACTTTTGTACAGCTATTGAAAATATTTACATCGAAAACGAAATATACATTTAGCATAATAAAAATAAACTGTGAAGAAGGTGATTACAAGTTATTTTATATCTCACTAATCTGTCGAAAAGCATTCCTATAATTTTAATACTGCTAAAATTTCTTTCACGGGGTGTTTTAGAGTACATCCCCTACTACCGTCATAGCCAGGAGAAGAATTTCTGGTGGATTTAATTAGTGATATGTTCGGGAGTGATATAATTGGAGGAATATAAAGTGAAATCTGTTAGGAGAAGTTGGTCTGGTAGTCAATGGTGAAGTAAGGAAATTGGAATTAATTTTGATGATATGTAAAGCATGCCCTTAGCGATGTCCATAGGGTCAGTGAAAGAGATTCGAGGGGGTGGCGGATGGAGGCTTGACAGGACAAGAGATTACGAAGGGTTTCCAGAAAATAGCGAGGGTCAAGAGTGTCTATATTATTTAGCCATTTTTGTATTTTGTGCTCATTGTTTCTAAGTTTTATTAGGACATTGAGTCTATTCCATTTGGTGCAATCTTGTTGGTGAGGTTATAGCGTCGAATTTGTCTGTAGAGTTGCCTTTTCTGGCGGACGAGGAAGGTTATGTGGGATGGGATAAGGTATGAGTGAGATAAAGGGCGGGAGAGAGGGGTCTGCTTGTTGATGACTAGCTGGATCGAAGAAATTTTAGTTTGAAAAGCTGTGTCAATTTCGTTCATCGATGAGAGAGTCAGGAGAGGTAGAATGGTTTCCAGAGAGGAAGAGAAGAAACAAGACTCTGATGTGAAGGGAGTTAAATGGGGAGTAGGAGAAGATGGTTATGAGGTGAACGCTGTTGCTCAGAGAGAAAGGACCAAAGTGATCCAATATGTCATCCTTAACTAGAATGTGGTTGACGAACGAGTGACGACCTTTGTGGCTTATACATGTGAGAAGAGCGTTAGAGAAGCGAAGGAGTGGGGAGATTAGGAGAAGGTTTACAAGTTCGTGGCAATGAGAGTTGGTTGCGGAGGATTTTGCTTTAAATTCGCTTAGTATGATGGTGCTGGTTTGGGAAGAGAGAAAATTAAGTTATCGGGATTAGAGGGGGAGCAACATATCATGCTAAAAAATTTATTTCAAAATTTAGTAAGTTAAACTATGTAATAAGAGAAACACTAACCTTGGCATATAAATAAATTATATATATAGGGTGAGTTTTTTTAGATGTTCTCTATGGGGATCTCGGAAACTATAAGAGATAGAGAAACAGTTAAATGGGGAAAGAAGTGTAGATTTACCAGACGAATAAAATTCCACTTTGAAAGTTTTCAAAAAAGTCAAGGGTAACTAGATATTTTGAAATTGCAATTGTTTTACTTCTTTCCCCATTTAACTGTTTCTCTATCTCTTATAGTTTCCGAGATCCCCATAGAGAACATCGAAAAAAACTCACCCTGTATATCTCTGTTATCGCTTGGTTGGCGTAACTTTATAACATTCCTGTAAGATTTTACATTGACTTCTTTCTCTCACTCTTTCCTCGTATTTAACAGCACATTTTTCTGCACAATGTATGCTGAAATTTCCTTGTATGTATCTAATTTTACTTTCCAATCCCATATTTCTGCTCCCTACAGCATCATCTCACTAAGCTGTCGAACAACAATACTGCCAAAGTTTCTTTCACTGGGTGTTTTATAATATAGTATGGGGTACTATCAGAGCCAAGAGGGGAATGCATGAGAATGGAGTAATGTCATAATTATCGGGGAAATATAAAGTAAAATCAGTCCGGAGGAGAATTTTGATAATATTGAAGCAAAAATTGGCCTATGAGTTAATGGTAGAGTTACTTATGAGATAAATGGAAACGATTTTGGTAAGATGTGAGGCAAAGCACTTAGCACTGTTTATAGCGTCGGTAGCGGAGGAGATTAGAGAGCGGTGGCGGATGGTGGTGGGACGGGACGAGAGATTTCGAAAGGTTTTCCAGAAAAGAGCGAGGAAGTGGGTTTATGGTTTTTGAGGTCATTGATTATGAATTTTATTAAGGCATTTTGTCTATTCTATTCGGTCCGATCTTGTTGCTGAGATTATAGAGGCGAATTTGTCTGTAGAGTTTTTTTTTCTGGCGGATGAGGATGATTATGTAGGGAGGGAAAGAGTATGAGTGAGGCGAAGGCCAGGAGAGAAGGGCGTATCTTTTGATGATCAGCTGGATCGAGGAAATTATAGCTTGAACAGCTGTGTCAATTTCGTCCGTCGATGAGAGAGCCATGGGAGGGAGAAGGGATTTCAGAGATGATTGGAAAGACATTTCGATTGGTCCGAGAAGTTCGTAAGGTGATGGTGGGTAAAGAGGGAGCAGGGAAGAAGATGGGGAGGGATCACTGTTGATATTATTGCTCAGAAAGCAAGAGCTAAAGATTTCGTCGTAACTAGAATGTGGTGTCGACGACCGAGTGACTTATAAATGTGGGAAGAGCGTTAGGGAGGCGAACAAGTGGGGAGATTAGGAGGATGTTTTCATTTTTGTGGACATTAGGGCTGGTTACTGCGTCCCCGAAGGTGGTGGAGGATCTGGCGTTGATTTCGCCTAGTGCAGGCTTGGGAAGAGAGAAAATTACGTAAACTGGAGGGGAAGGGAGAGCAACATCCTCTCTCATGTTAAAAAAAATATTACAAAATTTAATGAAATAAGTATAACTACGCAAAAAATAATAATTTTCTGCAAAACAGAATATCAACTTCTAGAATCTTAAAAATTTATCTAACTTAATATCTTTAAAATCATCAGAATTGGGCAACCTTATTTTTTCTAAATCTTGAAAGTTTTCAAAATTCAAAGAATCTCTAGAATATTATAGATATTTTTGTAAATCTTTTAAATATTTTTTGGAAGAAATTTTGTACATAGAATTTTCGAATCTTAAAAATTGTTAGAAATTTTAAAACTTTATTATTTTGAAATGTAGAGAGTCAATTTTTATAATCTTTAGAAACTATATAATTTAAAAAATTGAATTAAAACATTTAACAGCTCCTAGAATCCTCAAAATGTATGTATCTTTAAAATATTGACAATTGAACAAAGTCTTTTAAATAATTTATTTTTTTGGAAACTATATACATACAGCTTACACTTTGGTATTGTAGAATTATAAATTCTTTAGAATTTTCAAAAATTTCCCCATTTCTAAACATTTAATAACCTTTAGAATCTTCACACCTGAACAACCTAAAACTTACTTTTTCAAAATTTAAATAATTTCTAGAATATTCAGATTTTTTGTAAATATTATTTAAAAACTCTATACATACAATTTTAAAACTTTCGAAAGCCATAATAATTTTAGAATAAACAAAATGATTAAAAATTTTAGAATCGACAGAATATCAAAATATTTAGATTCTTTGGAATTGTGGGATCGCAAATTCTTTAGATTTTTTCTAATCTTTAAAATTTACTTTTCAGAATTGAAAAATCAAAAACTTTTTTAAATCTTTGAAGTCATTAAATTCCAAAGAATTTCTAAAACATTCAGACTTTTGTAAAAACATCGTTTGAATTTTTCAAACTTTTCAAACCCATAAGAGTTATTTTCAGATGAACGAAATCATTAATTTCTGTTGAAGTCTTAGAAGCTATAGATACCAGGAAATCTATAAAATCTATTTAACTTAAAATCTCTTAATTTTATAGAATTAAACAAGTTAAAATTGTTTCAGGAATTTCTTAATTGTTTTGTTTTTTCTAATCTTAAAAATTTACCTTTATCTTGAAATTTTCAGAATTGAAAAATCAAAAACTTTTTTAAATCTTTAAATTCCAAAGAATTTCTAAAACATTCAGATTTTTGTAAAAACATTGTTAGAATTTTTCAAACTGTTTAAACCCATAAGTATTATTTTCAGATGAACAAAATCATTAATTTCTGTTAAAGTCCTAGAAGCTATAGAAACCAGGAAATCTATAAAATCTATTTAACTTAAAATCTCTTAATTTTATAGAATTAAACAAGTTAAAATTGTTTCAGGAATTTCTAAATTGTGAAAGTCTACGAATCTCTAGAATATTCAGATTTTTGTATTTTTTACGGTTTATTTTTAATATCTTGACTATATCTTTTTAATTTTCACAATTGAACAATCTAAATCTTTCCAGAACGTTTTAAAGTCTTAAAATTCTGAAAAATCTTTTCAAAAGTAACGGATAAATTCTATAAAATCGTAAATAAAAATATTTCAGAAAAATGCTTTGACCCGTCGATTTTTGTTTTTAAATTACTATCCTGACATACACTTTTCAGCCCTCAACCCCTTCGAAAAAAATATCAAAATCGGTTTATAGGGATAAAATCTAATCAGTCATTTCTAAGGAGAAACATGATTAGTTTCACTTTTGGGGTGCAGCACGACACTACCACTTTTTGCTTAAACATTGGTCGACACTACACCGTCCTTTTATTAGAAAAACCACTCTAATCTCTAATAATAGGAAACTTATTTCAATGTGTTATTTGTTTCATCAAGTATCCGCCTCGTCAATTCAATAGGAGGGTATGTTGTTTTCATGGATGAGGACTATTCATCCCAACTCCAAGGGATTCACTATTGCAGGCTTCAATTTCCAGCTCTCAAAGATTCTCCTTTTGCCGTCTTGATCAAAATTACTGCATTTGGTGTATCAGTTGCCATCTAGATACCTTCTAATTTTGACTTCCTCTAGTGTTCGAGAACACATAACATAGATATTCTTTAATAAGATCATGGCTACATATAAGGGAAAATAATTTATAAGGATCATTATATGATGACATTAAGATTATCTCAATTTGCGTTAATGATATAAGAAAAAAACTTGTTTCGCCAAATTTATTTTGCGCAGTTCTCCCAATAATAAATAAATAACAAAAAGACTAACCATTAATCTTTGCTCGCAACCATTGCTCAAGAAGGTCAAATGTTCGATTCGTCAGAGCATATCTTAAAGAAGAAAGTCTCAGACTTCTTACCAAATCTCGATAAATTTAAATGTACACACGACGCAATTGAATTAATTGTATTAAAATAATTAAAAATCTTAAAGATTGTCCAAATCAATTTAATACCCATAGATTGTCATATTGGTATTCGAATGCCTTCAAAAACAAATACCTTGCATAATTTCTCTTCATTAATTAGAAATTAACTACTTAAAGATATTTATTGTTATTCTTCTTCTTCGGGTGCTTATGCGTTACAAATAGTGCTGACCATCCTGGATATTACTTTGTTCACGGCGGTAATATTAGAGTACCATTTTTTAAAGTTTTTAGGCCATAATGTTCTTCTTATTCCTTGTCCTCTTTCTCTTGAAGAATAGATTTTAGAAGGCAGTATTTGGTCTTTTATAATGTGTATTCTAGTTTTCTTCTCTTGATGATTTTCACTACTTCCAAGTCCTTAATTCGTTCCACCACTGCATTGCTGGTCACTCTGTTTACCCAAGAGATCCTCAATACTCTCCTGTATAGCCACATTTTGAAAACCTCGAGGTTTATTTGTGTTCTTTCGGTTTTTGCCCATGACTTCATCCCATAGAAAATAATTGAGAAAATATAGCATCGAACAAGTCTGATTTTAATATCGATACACAACAGGTCGACCATTTGGTTAAAGGCAGCCCTTGCTTTCTCGAATGGTCCCAATTGGTCATGATTTTCAAGTAGGCAAACTGCGATACTCTCTCTATTAGTGTGTTGTTGATAATTAGTTTGCACCTTTCATTTGTTTTTCATTACATTGTTGATTGTCATTAATTGTTACCAACTTTAGGATAATCTCAA
This sequence comes from Ontholestes murinus, assembly GCA_963969525.1. Taxonomy (NCBI): domain Eukaryota; kingdom Metazoa; phylum Arthropoda; class Insecta; order Coleoptera; family Staphylinidae; genus Ontholestes; species Ontholestes murinus. The sequence continues at coordinate 11,428,583 of OZ018397.1, forward strand.
ACTTCTTATACGAATGTACATGTTTAGCTTTTAATATATGATAAAATATATTGAAACAATACGTATGCTTACATTGTCAACATTAAAGGTCGCATATGGAATACAATATAATCAGAATATACAACAACTCGTATTATTTCGTATCAGTGATGCATGTACAATATGTTATTGCATGGATTCATTATTTTTCTAAATGCGTACATCAGAACATTTTATTAGTTCCCCGCATTCAATAATATTTCCAGCGTAATTCGTGCACGACTCTAATAGAATTTATCATATCGTACGCCCGGGAAACAATAAAATCATAAATTTATATAAATTGCGTGCACGCTAACGTAAAGATCGAAATCGAAACATGGGTAATATTTTCCACACATTTTACCATTTTTGCATACGGTAAGTTCCGCAATTAACACGAGGCGCTGATATATTAATGTGTGAAGAATAACGAGTTTCTGGTTACGCGCAATAACTTAAAATTTAACTAAGTAGTTGGTTTGAGACCGCGTAATTAGCGCTCGGATTCATTTTCTCACTCTCCTGATTTTTTCGTTTTCTTGCTTGGGGCCGTGAAGTGCAAAATTCATCAGACTAGATAAAAGATGCGACCAATTAGTAGCTATTATGTTACACCTTGTTTCACGCGCGCATAAATTCTTGTTTCACGCTTCACTAGCGACAATAATTGCTTCAGTTACGGCGTAATTTTATTATCGTTTGATTTATACGTTGCCAGTTATTAAATCTTATCAAACGAACTCGAGCGTATTTGCAATTCTCGGTATTTGAAACGTAGGTATAGTAAGTGCGAAATTGCACTATTAAAAGAAAAAGTAATTGTAATAGTTGTTTAATTAATATTTCACAAATAAACTCTATAAATAGCAATTGTTTCATATTTAGTTCTAAAGGAAATATTAGTTCAATTATTCGGTTTATCGCTAAAGGGAATATTAATAAGGATTCAAGTAATTATTGAAACTATGCACCGTTTCTATTGAATTTGTAACAGTAAGAATTCTCGATGGAAAATATTATATATTCGTGCATGTTTCGCTCTTTGATACCGAAAGCGTAATAACAGTTTACTCGATACGCTAGAAATTGCCCAATTAAATTTCAAACAATAAAACGTAATTTTTGTTATGACACGATATGGTTACGTTGTTGCAATACCGTTATTAGTCGTATGCGTAACTTGATTTCAGGTCACTCGTTTTGGTTTTTGTAAAACCTCCAGTACATCCGCTTTTTTGATGCTTTGTCATGTACACTATGAAATTATTAACTTATTAGATTGTGTAATAAATAGTATATGTGTTAATTTTGAAATATATTGTTGCAAATTTCATCATCGTTATCAGAAGGTTATTTTTTACTTTTATTATATTTTTTTGTAGAAATTATTGTATTCTACGATTAGGATTAAAACCTATTAGTGTTATAGGCTATATTTGAGCTAAAGTTTATCGAAGGCTTTGAAAGTGCCATTTTTGTTTTATTAATAGTATGGAAATTGTTCTAGACTATTCTGAGGTAGTTTACCTCTTTTTGAATATGAATTATATAATTCTGAAAAATTTAAACTTACTAAAGTGCATGGAGGCACTTTTGTCAGTATTAATCGCTAGAGGCCAATAATCACCCCACTCCTCGAAAGAGTCTAGGTTCTGGAGAGGTTTCTTCAAGTGAATTTTAATTACTCCTCTGCATGAAAGAACAGTATCATTAGCATATTACGCGATTATTACCAGAGCGAGATTCGGTATGTCGCTGGTTTAGGTATTATACAAGTCTGGGGACAGAGAAGATTCATGTGGAACGTCTGCTAATAAGTGGAGAACGTAGTTTTCATCTTGTTAGAAAATTTCCTTTTACGAAACTCTTTGAGAGCTGAAAGCATGACCAAGAAGAGCTTAGAGGCAGCTGCTTCGAGGTCAATCGTCGAATTGAGGACAGAAAGGGGAATGATAGAGTTTGTATTTACAATTATCACAGCGCTGGAGACTCTTGGCAGAAAAAAAAACACATTTGGAGGTGTGATTGCCCTGCGCATTTAATGCAGACGAACTTGGCTCGATAGTATTGTTGCACATGACTGAACCTTTGACAGCGATGAATTTTTTAATAGGTATATTTAACAATTGAAAGATCAGAGCTTACCAAGCAACCTTTTGAAAATGCACCAGAACTTGTGGCGGGAATCACAGCTATTTATTAAAGAGAGTATGCTGGATCTAATCAGAGTTCCCATGCCTTATCAGCCCTTTGAAAACATCGACACACTCTTATCGGCTACTCGAAGAATTGTAGGAACAGAAGTTGTAAACAATTCCTGCACAATAAAAGAAAACCAGTTTCAAGTAAAGGCGCTAGAATCCGTTGCCCAAATTATTTACTGAAAGCACATCCACAATTTAATCGTAAGAGTAATAGTGATAACTTCACACAACTCAAATTAAACCGTGAATATTTACAAAAACTTGACAATTATAGGCCAGTCGCACTCGTATCAGTATTTTTCAAAATATTTGAATTATGTATGTTAACGAGACTGCGAGAGATTTTAAATCTTGGCACGTTCACAACACGGTTTTCTTAAACATTATCCAACAGCAACAGTATTTGCGAAGAATATCCAATTGGACTAATTATTGATTTGAGTCGTGCATTCGACTGCATTGATAATGATCTATTGCTTGAAAAACTCTGTTATATGGAATAAGGGGAGTCGCAAAGTCTTATTCAACAAATAGATAGATAAAAATAGAAAAAAAAATGGCCGCGGCCGAGCAACGTCGGGGAGACTCTGGCTCTAGTGAATTGTGTGTTTACAGTAGTTGTAAAAATCCTGTGGTAAATAAAACTGAATGTCCAACTTGCTTGAAATTATGTCATCCATCGTGCATTAAGAAACATAAGTGTGCAGGTGTTTAACCACGGCTAAATAGTGTCTCGTCCAATGCAGAGGTTAGGTTTACTAGTTCAAATGAAGATGCATTAATTAGTGAAATTCAGGAATTGAACAAATCGCTATTAATAAACAATAAATTACTTCTTGAAAAGATAGAAATATTAGAAGCAAAAGTGAAGGTATTTGAAAACATAAACGCGGAAAATCATCAGTGTTTACAAACAGAACGCGCAAACGCAAGTGTATCAACAGTGGGCCCGACATACAGTGAAATCGCAAGCAAGAAAGAAGTGATTATATTAAAACCCGTGAATACCGCTCCTGAACAGACTAGAAAAATGTTAATTAAAAATTTGAACCCAAAAAATTTAAAGAAATTCGAAATAAATAACGTGTAAAAAAATAACATCAAAATTCAATGCAATAACAAAAATGATCTAGATAATTTAAAACACGAATTAAAAGACAAAATATCCGACTGTGAAATAGTTGATGTTAAAACATATAAACCAAGGATCAAGATAATGTATATATCCGAAGAACTGGACTTGGACAATGAAAATTTAAAAAACAGAATTATAGAGCAAAATAATCTCGAAGTGGACGAAAATTCAACAATGGAATTCATTAAAAAATCCGGAAGAAAACTACAACATTTCAGAATTCGTGCGGATGTAAATAAATTAAGTGTAGTTAACGACTTTGAATGCGCTGCTGTAGACTGCATCTCTAATCAATGTATAACTTGTGTAGTTTGGTATCGTGCGCCGCCCTCCAATATAAATATTTTTTATCAACAATTAGATACTCTATTTAATAAACTATGTAAAAGTAAGCGTCCATTCTTTATTACAGGTGATTTTAATATTAATGTGGCAAGCGATTCTATTAACTCCAGAGATTTGTTAAACTTGGTAAATGCTTATAATTTAAAACTATGTATTGATGAATATACTAGAATATCTGGTGGATCGGTGAGCATAAAAGACAATATCATTACAAATGTTGATTCAGGCTACTCTACAAGTGTGATAAATTGTAATATTTCAGATCATCTCGTACAAAAACTTTCACTAGAATGGGCTAATATTGATAATAAAAACAAGCAAAGACAATACTATCGCAAATATAATAATAAAAACATAAGTAAATTCAAAGACAGACTTGGTGAGCCCCTATTGTGGGATTTTATTCTATGAAATTCATACTCCGTGAATGAAAAATTATTATTTCTAAGGCATTTTAATTACTACTTTCCAAAAGTTCAAATCAGTACTGTAAATCGTTGTCATAACAAAAAAATATATAATTCTCCCGAAATTGAAAATTGTAAACGCCATTTAGACGCCCTTCTAGTTGTATCTAGACATGTATCCGAATTACAAAATGTTTATAATGATCATAAAAAACATTACGACACATTATTGCGTAAAGCAAAACAAAATTACATCAGGAGTAAATACTTTTATACAGATAACATTAACAAAGCATCTTGGAATATCATAAAAGAAATCACTGGTAAATCTCATAATAAAGTTCTAATAAATAACGGCCAAGACTCCGAAACTCTATCAAACAACTTTAATAGTTATTTTGTTAATATTTGTAAACATTCTCAAACAATTCTATACAACGATCACATCCAAGAAAATACAAAATCTTTATTTCTAAAGCCAGTTATCAAAACTGAAGTTTTCAATACGATATGTTCATTAAAAACTAACAATTCTGCAGGGTTCGATGAGGTGCCTGGAAAAGTCATAAAATATGCCATATATGAAATTTTAGACCCTTTAACAACTCTTATAAATATATGTCTAGAATCAGGGATATTCCCTGATGTACTAAAGCAAACACTTGTTACACCCATCTTTAAAAAGGGAGATCCTGACATTTGAAAATAATTAGGCCAATAAGTGTAATATCATGTTTCTCCAAAATCCTTGAAATTATAATTAATATTCGTTTTCTAGATTTTTTCAACCATTTTGAGCTTTTAAACAAATCACAGCATGGTTTTACGAAGAACAAATCAGTAATCACAGCTTTACATAAATATCTCCATAATATAATAGGTATATTGGAAAAAAATTGCTTGATTTATCAAAAGCGTTCGACAACCTGGATCATGATATTTTGCTTTCTAAATTATGTAGGTATGGATTCCGTGGGATAGCGCTAAGCTTAATCAAAAGTTATCTAAGTGACAGGAAACAATGTGTTAAAATACATAATACAATTTCAAACAGCCTAAATATCACACAAGGAATCCCGCAAGGAAGCGTTCTAGGACCTTGCTTTTTATTATTTATATAAATGACTTAGCCGAGGTGGTACAAAAAATATGTTGTTATATTGAAATGTACGCAGATGATACAAATTTATTAGTTTCATGCAACAATGTAACAAATGAAATAAATAAACGTAATGAACTACTTTTTAAATGTAATAAATGGTTAAACAAAAACAAACTAATCTTGAATACTGAAAAAACTGATGTCATATTTTTCAAAACAAATCGTTCTAGAATAGTGTATCCAGAAAGCATAATTCTTTTAAATCAACAATTTTATCCAAAGGACTGTGTCAGATTTCTAGGAATATCTATAGATGATACTCTTAGTGGAACAAAACAAATTCAAAAACTGGAGAGCATATTAAATTCTACCTGTTATATGCTGCGTATTCAGAAACAAGCCAGGGCACCTTTGGATGTACTAAAACTCGTGTATAATGCGCACTTTTGTTCACACCTAAGGTTCGGTATAACATTCTTCGGTTGTAGCTATCAGGCTCAGCGTCTGTTTAGCATTCAAAAACGAGCTTTTAGAATAATGTTAGACCTAAACTACAAAAAATCCTGAAGAAATAAATTCAAAGATAACAAAATATTAACTTTATATGGAATGTATATATATGAACTTCTTGTATATAATTTTAGATCAACAATAAATGTCAAAGTTACCCATCAGCATAACCATAACACCAGAAATTATAATAATTATGCCTTACCATTTCACCGGTTAACTTTGTATGAAAAAAACCATCGTACGCTGCCATGAAATATTATAATCATCTTCCAAATGATATCAAATCCCAAAATAATTTTAAAAACTTTAAAAAATGTTTATACAATTACTTACTCTCTAAAATTCTTATGAGAAACATATCTCTTTAAGTTTATAATTTTATTTTATTTTTGTTTCATCAGGTTTAATACCAAATATCGGTTTTCGGACACTTTTTCATTAATTTGTATTGTGTACTTGTACATGTACTTATTTTCTGAAAATAAAGTTGTATTATTAACTAGTTTTTGCAAATTGTCAAAACAAAAGTGCATTTTCTTCGACCGATGAACATATCAACTTAGGGGTCCTACAGGGTTCTATTCTTAGCCCGATTCTCTTTATTATTTTTATAAATGACCTTAGAAAATATACACCAGACAATATTTTTATGTATGCTGGCGATACATCATTATAAGTCACTCTTTATGCAAATCCCTTGAAATAAAATGCAACCTGATTATCAATAAACTATTGGTTTGTACATAATAGAATAATTATTAATTTAGATAAAACTGTTTTCATTCGATTACAAAATCGCCAATTTAGACAGGATTTAAGCACACACCTAAAACTAGAAACTACTCCAAAATTGTAAAGTAAAACAACTAAATTTTTAGGAATTACCATCGGCAAAAATATTAGATTGGCCTGTACATAGCTTAGTTAAATCACTTTATAAATCGTCTTATCAATTCAGGATTTTAAGATCTATCTCGACCCCTGGTCAACTTAGAATGTTTTATTTCGCCACTGTATAATCGTAATTAATATTAGGATTATATTTTTTGGTTAAGTTCTAGTTCTTCGAAAACGGATTCCACCAAAAACTCCATGCAGACCTTACTTCAAATATTTTAATATATTGCCTCTTCCATGTCTGAATATATTTAAACTTTGCTTGTATACATACAAAAACCGGAGCAAATAAATGATTAATTAGGCAGGATGATAATATATACATTTCGCATTATTCCTTAAAATTAAATTGTAATGTTCCTGAAATACTTGGAGCTGCAATATTTCATAAACTATCAACCATTATTAAGAATAACTCAAATTTATATTCCTTTTAAAAAGCCCTACATGAGTAAATTCACAAAATTAAACCTATTGTTGATTTTCGGAACAATAAATTTTGTTAGGTTACCTTACAGCAAAGTCTCAATGTAAGTAGAGACAAGTTCTACCAAAGTTAGGCATTCAATAAAACAATATGTACCAATGAAGCCCCATAAATGGGGATTCGAATTTTTTATTATGCCCAACATTTCTGGATTTGCCTATAATTTTAAAATTAATTATTGCTAGCCAAGAACAAATAGATATACCAGTCGACGAACCTGACTTGGTTAATATCTAATTTGGTTTTACGTTTAGCTAGAATTATTTGACGGTAATAAAATTGCAGGCTCTATCACGATAAAATACATTCAATTTTTTTTTACTTTTTGTATAATATTTGTGTATATTCACATGTATTTGTATGGAAAGGAAGCTAAAGACTAATAAACATAAACATTGCTTATATGACATTTGGCAAATGAGGGAATTTATTCCTTGCATACTATACGAAGAAATAGGGTACTTAATTGTAAATTGCCCATAGACGTTAATTTTCATCTATTATCTGGCAGGGTTAGAGATTTGTGACATAAATATCCTCAATTTCCTGAAAAAGTCTATTTTCAAAAGTGAAAAGATGTGATAGGAACAAAAATAAAATCAACTGATTGTCCTAACATAATTTCCCCGGGTCTCTTCAATTAAAATTTTAGTTATATTATTTATAATGGTATGTATTTTTGATTAACTTATGAAGAGAAATAAAGCAAACAATAAATAAATAAATAAATAAATAATCTAATACCCATTTACTGTCAAGGTGTTGGCTTTTTTTCATATTTTTTTTCAGAAATATTTTTCACCTTTCCTTATGTTCCGATATCATTTTTGCTTCCATCCATGTTATTCCTCTCTTCTCTATTGCTCTTGTCGTCACTTGGTCTCATGATAGTCTGGATCTACCTCGTTTTTTTTTTCCTTGAGTTTTTGCTCACCATACTCTTTCCACTGGTCGTGCTTCTTCCATTCTCTGTAGATGTCCTCACCAGTCTTCTATGAAGTCTAGTGTAGACTGTATTTATAGATCGTTTCTTATTTCTGTCTTCTTCTATCTATCTTTTTTGGTCACTCCTCTGGCTCTTCTTAGGTATTTTATTTCAGTTGCTTGTATCCTGTCTCTTGGTTAGCGTCCACGATTCACATCCATAGGTAAACACAAGAAAATATATATAATGAGCCTTAAGTGGTACATTTTCTACAATCTTTTAGACTTGTTACTCTACAAACGAAATCATTTCAAGAAGCAATCAAGTTGCAAATTATTGAATCAAACCCAATTTCATACAGAAGTAACTTATTGCTTGTCCAATCAGCTACTATTAGACAGGTCCTAGTAATAGCTTATATGAAGAAATTGAGATTAAGAGAAATAAAACATTAATGTATCATTACCACTTATAGAAGCTAATAAAACTGGACATTGCTCAATTATAGAAGATAAGAAAATGATATACAACTGTAAAGTATTTCCCCATACCAAGTGTAAGAAGAACCGTCTAGAATAGTTTCTTAACAAACATAATAATTGTTTCAAAAAAAAATTACATATAATGTAATTTAATACCATACTATGTTTTCATTTGTCTACGTATCCTTAGAAAAATGAATAAAATGGTTAAAAATTAAATACATGTTCCTTCTATTTTTCTTTTTAAATTTTGTTCTAAAGCAAAAGCCAATACCTGGCACCCAAACGATCGGTGCTAAAGAAGTGAAGGCAAATGTAAGGGGTAAACATAAGAGAACCCTCCAATCAGCATGACTTTATTACTTCAACTAATAATTATTTTCTTCCGTCACCCCTAGAAAAAGATCAACAGCACAAGAAATAAAACACTTCTTGTAAAATCGCCAACAATTATTTTTTGAATAATCAACTGTCATTCCATAGATTAAAAATCGGTAACGTAACCTTTGTTTTTACTTATGTTTTACCAGAAGTATTTCTGTGTCTTATAATACCTCATTTCTGATAGGACTTTCGGTTGGCGTTCTAGTTATAAGGCTAAGACTTTTGTGCGTGGTACAATTATTAGCCATATATCTTAAAAAAAAGCTTACGTTGCTTAAAATTACTTCATTATTTGATCTAAATATATATTCAGTTCTTACGTGAGTGGGTATAATGATTTCTTTCAACTTAACATCTTTGTATCGATCAGCTAATAGTTTGACGACGAGAAAAGTTTTAAGGAGCAGCTGGATATATTAAATAAGAAAAAACTATAAAGAAAGTCAGGGTAGGGTATTTGCAGCAGTATTTTAATTTCTATTAATTTTATTATTGTGTTTAATATGAAAGAATTTCCAGTGTTTATCCAACTAAGTGGCCAGTTGTGGATTTTAAGTTCATAACTGCTTGAGTGGTTGATATAAATTAAGGATACCGTTTCTAGACACTGTTTTCTTCTATCGATACTTCAAACTCTAGTAAATGGATGAATAATTTTGCTAAATACTCATATCTCAAAACCGCTCTAATAGCAGGCGTGGAATTAACGATATATTTTCTTTTATTTTCGTAAACATAAATAAAAACATTAAAAATCCTTTGTGATTACACATCACGTTAAAAATACTTAAATAAAATAAGAAAAATATTAATAATTTACACATTTATTCTTGCTGGGTACTTGTGGTTACCAATTCTACTAGTTACAATGAAATTACCAGATCGCTGTTAATAATCAGGCAATTAATGGGCTACTAAATTAACTTAGCAAAAACTGGACGTGTTTGCTTCCAAGTGTGCTTTTCGTAGTATCATTGGGACGCGAGTCCTTCGTTCGAATTGATTGATGATTCTGCGTCTCAGCTTCGCTTTCTGTGCCTCCTTTGAGAAGGAGTCAGGAAGTGAAATGTAAACAAAGGTCTTCATTTCAATAAACAACCAAGAGAAGTGAACAATAGAGTCATTCCAAAAATTTACTTCTATTCTCCAGTGAGAGTTAAGTATTCAGAAAATGTCTGCCTAAAAGATGCTCTTTTCCAGAGATAGCTGACGCCAGTCTCACTTTTCCTTTTCACGGAGAGCCTCAACCTTTCATCTGATGGCAAACAATGAGGATTTATGCCTTTTAACATAACTAATGTTATGTTATCGGTTTTGTGGGTTCGGACATTATCTCGACCTAAGAGAACTTTTGTAATTACCCCTGACCTACTAGAGTCTCTCAATGTTTAGACTTTTTATGTAGTCTACGATAGTTTGAGGGTTATTTTTCCTCATGAGGTGGTGTCGCTCAGCGTCCCTGCACTGCGGTCTCCGTGGTCCTTTTGTGCGCCTCTGGATGTTTTACTCGCTGGGTACTCCGGTATCTTCTATAAAGTCCAGGAGTTTCTACCAGGGGATAGTTTGAGGGTTAATGCGTACCAGTTCATCAGGCTTCAAAAAGGCCGATGACAGGTAGTTCATTTTTTGAAGGGACAGGGCAGAGCATCGCACAGTAAGAGCTCTGCTCTTTCTTGTGCCTTGTTGCAGAATATGCAGTTGGAATCTGTTGTCTGACCCATCTTAGTAAGGTGGTACTTCAGAGGGCAGTGTCCAGTTAGCAGGTCGGTTATGAGATTTAGGTTGCCCTTGCCTTATCTGAGAAACTTTCTGGACCTTACGCCGGAGAAGCCGATAAACCTTTTCGCCTGACGCAAGCCAAACGAGCTCCTCAGGTGGGCACTATTGGCAGTATTTTCCCATTCCTGGATCATCCCCTTAACTTAGAACCAAGAGCAATTTAACTATGTTATTCCTAGCCAGCTGCTTTAGGGATAGTTTGCACATCCAGTCAGATTTAGACTTGCGTTTTGGCGATTTTATTGCTTTTAATTCAGCCTTACTCTTCGAGCATATGCATATCCTCCTTTTGTTATATCGATGGGAATCATCCCAACGGGTCAGTGATGCCAATTCCGACTCCATTATCAGTTTTAGATCCGTCAGTGAACGAATCTATTAAGGAGCATTGTAACTACTTGACTTTTGCTTCAACATCATGGCGGCTATGGATGGCCACTTCAATCGTTGACTCGAGGTCGTATTTAGTTATCATTTGGTCTTTGGGCATATATATCGCTCTTTCGCACACAGTATTGAAGATATTAAGGTTCCCATTAAAGTGTCTATATTTTGGAGTATCTGTCTGGAGTATTCTTAAGGCAGCTTCCCTTTTCACGTGCAGGTGCAGAGGTCTGAGGTTTAAACTGGCCTCCATTGTTCCAGCAGGGCAAGTGCTCAATGCCCCTGTAATACCTGTTCAACGGCTGGCATGTATATGCTGGGAGAAACAAGGATCTTTTGCATGTATTACTAAATACGATTGTATGAAGGATAATCGTTGAGCAAAATCGGTTCCTTAGAGTAACTGCATTTGTTGGAGGTAATAGAGGCTCATGTCGTTATTGTGCGATATAATAAATATAAAGTTATTATCCATACCTTGTTACAGCTATGAGATCCAGCATACTATTTCCGTTGGTCAGAGTTCTTACTTACAGAAGCGTGGGCGAACGCTCCATTCTGTTCACAATATAAAATTTGCTGTCGGACGATCTTTAATGCAAAGAAGATGTGGCTAGGAATTTGTTTCTTAGGATAATGTTTGTAATTCGTATCAACGTGTATAAAAATGTGAATCAGCAAAATCGACATTTATTTATCGTTTCAGACCACTCTGTTACTTGTCAAGCTTCACATTAAGCGCAGTTGCAACAACCACAAGTGCACACGTATCGATATTTGCTAATACAGTTTACGCAGCGACATCTATCGCACACACTTATATTGCAATGCAATTTTCTCATCTATATAAACTATATTTCTCCTGTAAGTATGTCTCGATTATACTATACACCCTGTATTTATTTATTTAAGGTATATTTATTTTTAAACCTAAAGTTTTTTATATCTGAAATTGAAATGTGTTATATAAATTTAATTACTTAAGCGACGTTTATTACCTTAATCATTAGAGAGAGAGAGAAAACATCTTTATTATAGATAGTATGATAATATGTAATAATAATTATTATGTTTCTTTTCTTCCTCTTCTCTCCTCTAAATTATTATTAAAAGGAATTACTTATTTAAATGATTTATATTGAGCTTTTACTAAATAATTTCTTTTTTTTCAGGTAAGTTTACGTTGTATACTTCTCCAACCTATTATGGACACGTATTGTAAAGGTAATTATAACAAAAAAATGTTAACCACATAACATACATTTTTCTTGAATAGATATGTTATTTTCTTGGTTCAACCAAATTTTCTAATTAGGAGAATAATATATCCCAATATACAATTTATTTTAACAAAAGCATATTGGTATTTAGATTAGATGATTGGATTGAAGATAATTGATTAAAAATACAAGTGTAGACATCTATTGGTCAGAACCGAAATGAATGACTTAATACTCAACCCAATATATTTAACTTAACATTATTATACGAAATATAAATAATCTCTAATAAAATCGTACTCATCATAAAAGGTTATATATTCAATTTATAGATGAAATCAATCCTGACATTATTAATATATCCAAAAGGACTATTTATATTTATTTAATCAGCCAAATAAATTGCATGTCCAATAGCGAGTTAATATCAGGCAATACAATTACTATTCGCGCAAATGGCAATATAATATCTCATTAGAACTCAAATAACAAACCATATTATGTTGTACCCTAGTATCGAACACGTATATGTAATTTTAATATGCATGTACAGTCTGTTTGTCCAGTAATTTGTATTCCATTGCAATGATAGCTTAGTTTAAATAAAATATTTAACATTTTTGACATAATAATTATAACTTAGTAACGGATTTATGTAAAGAAAATAATAAATTTGTATTTATATTAAGAAATATAGTGATATAATTTAAAGTACTTACAATAGTAATACGTAAAGAATTGATGAACACTTTGTTTGTTTCACCAAGAAATAGGTGAGAAATTGATTCAAGACAAATAATTACAATAATTTATTCTTTGTATGAATTTATTTTTACTAAGATTAAAGTACTTATAGAAATGATATTTATCACGAAAATGTTCATTTCAATTAATAAAACACGAATGTTTTAAGATTTTTGTTTCATTGTGTAGAGACACTGCTATAATCCATTACGAGAAACTATGGTTGTTTGCAGAATGTCTTTATAACAAGAGGTTACTAAGAATTAAATGATATAAATGAATATTTTTTTAAACCTGATGAATCGCTATAATTTCTATGTCAAAGACAATACTTTCACATAAATGAAAGGAAAGAAAAATTTTGTTTATTTCGAAGCCCAGTAAAAATTTGTCCTTTGTTACAAATTAGCCTGAGCCATTTTTTTTGAATCCTTGATCCATATAAAATCTTTCATGTTTTTATTTTTTTTTTTATATTAAAGTTGTAAATAACTAAGATTTTCAAAATGTGTGTTTATTTTCACTACAATTGTTTCGCAAATTTATTGCTTCTTCACTAGTGCCAATAGTGTTAATGTATATATATAGTTCTAAGTTTTTTCTAATTTTATTGTAAACTTTCATTCACCTGAAGAAGCAATAAATTTGCGAAACAATTGTAGTGAAAATAAACACACATTTTGAAAATCTTAGTTATTTACAACTTTAATATACAAATGAATATGGATTTTCAACATCTCAACGCCTTATCTATCAACCAACTTTCATGTTTTTGGCTTAACTCATCCGTAATAATTTGATTTCCAGCTAATAAAATTAACAAATAATTAGAAAAAACCCGAAAATATTTCGTAAAATATACAAATGAAATATTAAAATTTCTAGTGCAGTGTTGATGATAATAATTAATATTGAGAGTAATAAATCTCTATGAGCATTACTGCACTAATGTTTTACATAATAATGTAAAAACTCCAGCTAACAGTTAAAACAACTACTCCCCGTACTAAAGCACCGCCAGGCATTGAATGATATAACTGTTAGCTGTCGTTACATGTCTAAAATAATATTTAGCACTATGTAACAATTTTGTGGTGTTATCGTTTCTTAACCGCGTCTCGAAAAGTGTGATGTAAGACAATCTGCAGACACGTGTTTCGCTGTATCACAGCTCATCAGTGCAGCTATGTCGTAATTACGTGCGTCCTTCCTGTTGGAAGGCCGCCACGAGAATGAATCAATTCCAGTTGGAATTGAAACATTGCCGATCTTCGATTTTCGAGGCGCGTTTAAAAAGCGATATCACCACGGACAAAAAAAGGCCCGCTCTCGGCTTTTAAATATACAAATGAAATATTTATATATAGATTTCGTAAAATCTACAACAAATTCTTATTAAGTCTTATTAAGACTACAAGAACAAACAACTACTTCTTTAGCTAATGCTTCGACAGACATTGAATGATACAGAAGTAATTTGCGTGTTATTTCCAATAATTTTCAGTTTTTTCAGCAATTTTTTTCTAGGTTATAGATTTTTTCATCAATTTCTTTTATTCTAGACTTTATACAAATTGTTAGAATTTTTAAATTTTTCAATAAAGATTATTTCAACTCTCTAGAAATATTTATCAACCATTACTTTATCGTGTTATTTTATTTTTTTAAATTATAAGGATGTTTTTCGATAGTTTCTCATCTTTCTAAAAAAAAATATTAAGTTTTTTGCGAATTTATTAATGTTGTTAGAATTTTACACCAATTTCTTTTTGAACTAACTTTGGATTACTCCATAATTTTAGAATTTTCTTTTATAAATTTTAGAAGTTTTCAATAATTTCTTCCTTAATTTTCTAGAAATAATAATTTTTAAATGAATTATCAAATTCTCCAATAATGTTTCGTTCAGATTTTAAAAGTTTTCTCTCTTGGTTCTAAAATTTTCCATCAAATTCTTTTACAAAATCCTCTAATTTGCCTGAATTATTTCTTACTGATTACAAACATTGGAGAATATATTGAATTGACGAGGCGGATACATGATGAGATTCCATAACAAATTGAAATAAAACAACACAGTGAAACACGTTGCAGTGTTCAACAATAAAGTCTCCCAACTGTGTTGTTTTATTTCAATTTGAGAATATTATCTTTGAAATTGTGAGAATTTTATTTATTTTGAAGAATATTTCTGTTTCTTCCAATTTTTCAGAAATATATTTAATCCATTACTTTATTGAATTGAAATTTTTTGACAATTCTTGTTTTATTTTATTTTGTTAAATTGCAAAAAAATGTCTTCCACTTGTTACCAGTTTATCTCCTAATTTCTTTTACGAATTTTTGGCTCTTTTTGAATTGTTTCCTTCCAATTGCGAAAATTTTGGAGATTTTTAACAAGATATTTATCATTTCTTACTTTATCACCAGTAAATATAATTTTAGCTTTATATATAGTAATTATTATTAATTTTTTCGAGGTTTTTGCAATTTTCGAACAATGTTTATTTCAGATTTTAATTTTTTTATTTGCTACTTTGGGAAGGTTCTAGACTTTTCCACCATTTTTTCTCTTAAATATTTTAATTTTTCCAGATTTGCAGATTTTTTTTCCCAATTGCGAGAAATTTAGAATTTTTAAGGAAATTTCTTTTGTTTCTCTAATAATATTTACCATATTTTCCTTTATCAACAACTATTGTTCCATTTAATTTTTCTAAATTGTAAGCCTTTTTTATAATTTTCCAATAATTTCGTTTCAATACCAATTTATTCTTTATAACTTTGCTTTTCTTGCTAATAACATATTCACAAAAGAATATATAAATTAATGATACACGTGCAACAAAGTTAGACAGCAAAAATCACGTGCGGAGTTTACTAGTTTCTAATTATCTTCCACTTAAACCTATATCCATCAATGATGATAGCTTCTGAATTCTTCATTTATAATGTATTTCTCTCCACCTTCGCAAAGGTTCCAAAATGTTCTAAAAAATTAAGAACCAAATTGAAAAACTTTCTAGATAGTTTTATGAAATTTTTGAGAATTTCCTTTTTCCAAATTTATCAACATCCAATTTTTCATTTAATTTTGCTAGTTTGTTGTTGAATTTTTCAATAGTTTCATTTAAAAATGTTTAATGTTTTGTACAAATTTCGGTTTTCCTTTGCAAAGGTTCTAGAATTATCCAAAAAAATTAAACTAAAGTTTTACATAAAATTTTTGCGAATTTACTCTTTAAATTTAAAGTTTTTATAAATTTTCCTTTTATATTTTCATTTTTATCTTTTACCTTATTCAAATTTACAGAAAATTATTTCATTTAAATTTTCTATATACAACTATTGTGAATTTTCTTCGAGAACTTTTCACGAATTTATCTCGGGAAATTTCTAGAATTTTCCACTTATTTCTTGTATTTCATTCTGAATTTCTCAATAATTTTAGAATTTTTTTAACTCCAAATTGTAGGAATTAAGATGATCTGACAAATTTTTACTACAATTTTCTAAAATTTTTGGATGTACATTTTTAAAGTTTTCCAGCAATTTGTCTCTAGTTTTTAGAATTTTCCATTACTATCTCATGTTTACTTGGATTACAAACATTTGAGATATCTTTTTCCAAATTAGGAGGTTTTAAAATTTTTATAGTATTGTTTTTTCAATTTTCCAGATATATTGAAATTTATATTAATTTTATTTAAATTGTAGATGAAAACAAAAATTGGGAGAAAAATTGGTGAAAACTTTTTGAAATTTTTACGAATTAATCTCCTAATATTGGTTTCATTTTTCTTGATTTTCCCGAATTGTCTCTACTCAATTTAAATTAAATTTCGAATTGTCTGTTTCAATTTGCAATAATTTGAGAAAAACCCTCCCCACTTTTTAGAAATCATAACCCTTGCCTTATATTTAAAAATAATTCTTATTTTATTTTATTTTTCTAAATATCGAGAACTTGTTTCAAAGATTATACAATTTTCAAATTATTTTTCGTTTAGACTTTAAAATTTTTCAAAAATATATCACCTATATTGAAGAGATTTATAACCTTTACACTATTTTCTCTTTTAAAGAATTTTTAACAATCTCTTTTTTAAATTGCAAGAGTTTAAAGATTTTTTAGTATCTGTCGTTCATTTCTTAAGAAAAATTTACAATCTCTTATTTCTCTTTTTCTTAAATAATTTTCTCACTAATCTCTTCGTTAAACGTTCTGAAATAGTAGGTAAAACATGGATAAAACGCTTGGCTTGTCTCATTAAAAAACAAGTATTTGTCAATTTTTCAACTATTATTTACAATCTCTTTCTTTATCTTTTCGAAATTTATCAAAAATTCTTGTTTTTTAAATTTTTCTATATTACAAGAATTTACTAAAATTTTCTAACAATTTTGATTGAAAGTTTACTATCAATTTATCTCCTACTTTGCGAAGGTTCTAGATTTTTCCAACATTTCTTAAACTATATTTCCAGATTTTTCCAGAATTCCAAGTTTTAATTGTTTTTTGGGAATTTTCCTTCAAAATTTTGTAGGTTTTGTAAGTTTTCCATTTTTCGTTGTTGTAAGAACACCCAAATTTACCGACAATTATTTTATTTATTTTTTAACTATAGAGAATTTTCTATAAAAAGCACAATTTTTCAACAATTTTTGTTTCAGATTTAAAAAAATTTTTTTCACTAATATATTTCCCAATTCACTAAAGTTCTATTATTGCACCAATTTCTCCTCAAATTTATGAATTTTACCAGAATTTTCTCATACAGATTACAAAAATAATAAAAATCCATATTTCTATTTTGAGACATTTTATTACTAGATGATTTTTTCTCGGCTTAAGGTTTCTTAATTCTTTGTATTAACTTCTAACTATTTGTTTTAATAATTTGTAATTTTTGAAATGTTGTCCTCTTGCTTAGACTACCTATTTCATTTTCAAAATGAAATTAAAAATATGTTTTAGATACAAAGTTTTATTGATTCAATTTGCAAATTTATTAGGTTACACAAATATTTCTAAGAACAAGCAAACTTCTAGAAGAATTATTTACAGCGACTATTAACAATAACAATTTTAAGCGTTTCACTTATAGTTAATTGTCACAAACCTAAAAAAATGTCTGTGGTTTATCCACTCAATTAGGGAAATAAGTACAACGTCTAGACAATAGATGTTACTTTAATGGTGTTTTAATCCTTAACGGATAATTGAAGAAAAAAATAAACACCATAAAGTTTTCATCTATTGACTGATTGTTGCACTTTATGATATCATCTTGATTAACAGTTCATTTGGAGGTTTGTAACACTCCTATTCCTTGTCTTTGGCTGAGCTGCGCTGACAAGACTTTAATAGATTGAAACCGGTACAAAGCTGTTCTCGAAATTTTGTATATTTTTTTCTTAAGTACTTTCCTGCATATAAAAACTTGCAAGAGCAAACAATTACATTAAAATTACGTTTGTACATTATTCTTGGTAATGGCACAATATCGAAACTAGCCGGATAATAAAATAAAAATAAGTAGGAACGATCTAATTGAATTTTTAATCAATTACCTATCATTAACACACTCTTTTGCGAAGTGATAAATAATCAACAAATACAAGATATAAACATATTCTTTTCTTAATTTTTAGATAGATAGATTTTTTATTGTGTTACAAACATTAAGTTTTCACACTCCTCAGACATAGGAGAATTGTAATCTTTTAATATATAATTATTACCATTTTTATATCACTCAGATTTCAAAAAATACAAAACCCTCGTTATTGCACCTTTAAACAAACGACAACGTTTTATCGTTTATACCGTTTTTTCCACAGTCAGCATTTACCTGGCTTTAATATTATTCCATCTGCCACCTTTCCTAAACCTTTTATCTCGGATTTACTTTTATATTCATATGGGAGATCAATAGGGAGGGCGTTCTGATTGTTAAGGTTGACGCACCGTAAGCCGCTCTGCACTCTCGCATTGCTTATTATACTAACATGAGAGAACACCGAACAACCGAACAAAAGTGACAGTGTTTGGAATTGCACCTATAATACCGTAAATTGTGTAGGTAATGGCCACGGACGAATAATAATCGATTTAATCATACATAACAAAGCATCAGCATACAATAACATTAAATTTATTTTTGCGAAGAGAATAGGTTGTTTAGATATTTAATAATATATATTCATGACCAAATTGTTTTTTATTAGAATTGGAAATTGAAATAATTTTTTTTATTAGAATTTGAAATTGAAATATATAAATTAATTTTGTATTAATATATTCGATCACAAGTAGTTTTTTCTATCTTGTATTTGTTTCTCATTAATCACTTGGTTTCTGTTTTTTTAAGCTTAGATATTTTATACATAGTGTTTACAAATAGAATTCACCCATACGATAATATATTACACAGAAATTTCCTTTTTACGCGATAGATGTCGCTATAGCAGCAGATAAGTGCGCATGCGTACATGATGTTGATTCTTAATTAAATGAAACCATTTATTTTTCTTTACTAGTTTATTTAAAACGCTAAATGTAAATTACACTCAATAAACGAACAATAACTGTACAAAGCTTATACTTAGTTTTTTTGGATGTATTGGAAGTAATAAACACATTTTCACCTCTTTTCCTTTCTTCGGTGTTTATTGTGTCATTAAGAAAACGTTTTAACCATTCATTGCACTGTGATTACCCATCATCTAGAAACACTTCTACTAAATGTTAATAACCACTGTACTAATACACTCTGTACATCAAATATCTATATATGCTACTATTAGCCTTTTTTAAATGTACATAAATTGTTAGGTTAAGTATACAGAAATATTTATTAATTATGAAAGCAATAATTGGTAATATAATGGAGAATATTTTATAAATTATATCATTAACTTAGAATTGAATGTCGCTCTTTCAGGTGAATAAATGTAAGGCAGATTGGCCGATCTTAATATTTATTATGTTCGAGACGGTTAAATACCGCTGCGACGGATCGCCCTCTGGCCCTTTCTGTCCCTTTTAGGCCCTTTCTTTGGGAATGTTTACCTTTCGAGTGCCGCTTTCTACCTGGTCTGGATAGGGACAAAGGAACAGTTTGTATTTTCAGTTTTATTTGAAATATCACCGTTTAAGCGGTAATCTCACACGGAAAGAACTGAATTTCTTCTGCGTAACACTTAAATATAACATTTCAAAATCATGCGTTGTATATAGAAATTGTTAACGATCTAGTCAGTATCAGTGATTAGTTTTGTATGCAGTGTTGTATCTGTTAATTATTTAAAATACGCCAATGTCTAAAATTACGTACTGTACACAAAAGGGCTGACATATAGATAGCGCTACAAACTAAAAATCTTTGTATTTCCTATATACTACAAAATTTAACTTACAGGGTCCTTTTTAAAAGTAATGTGAATTTGTTGGAAAAAAATGTTTTTATTGATCGTACCGGTAGAAATGCCTCAATACACCTGCGGAAAAGTGTCTGCCCTGCCTAGAAGCTACCTTGAAGCTCCTTGACGGGAATATCTCTTTGGAACATTGTAACATCCTTTTAGACCGTTTCCATGGACATTATGGAAAAGGTCCAACAGGATATTACAATGTTGCTAAGCGATATTCCCGTCCCGCTTTTCTTTTGGCTCTTTCCTGAGTCGGAGACACAACAAAAGTCGCACGGAGTTAAGTCGGGACTGCAAGGGCGTGGTATTTCTCCAGAAGAGGAAATTGATCACTATGGAGGCCGTGTAACTAGGAGCATTGTTATGGTGGAACCTGAGTCTGTCTTTGATTTCAGCTATTACGCGCGTGATCTGACGTTTCAATCTCTTAAGCATCTGTAAGTAAAATGCTGAGCTGACAGTTTCTCAATGTGGTACAAACAAAATGGACGATTTCTAGGACATAAAGAAAAAACAAATGAACATAATTTTGATGCGAGACTAGCTCATTCGCGCTTTCTTGTGGCGGAGGATGATTTTGTGTGCCATTCGCTACTCTGCCTTTTCGATTCTTGGTCGTCGCCAACATTCAGGATTTGTCTCCAGTTTCGACAGAGTTAATAAAGTCCGGCTCACTTTGGCCTTCAACTTTCGGCACAAGCTTTGCGTAGATTTTGTGTATTTGAAGATCCTCGGACACTATCCCATGTACCGGAAATGTGGACATGTTTAGATTGTCTGTGATTTGCAAGCTGCTCAATCGACGGTCGGAACGTTAAACTTCGAGCACACGATTCACGTTTTATCGGTTCTGGCGTTGTTCAAATGCAGTCATACTTGATAAAAGGCTTTCTAACATCTGAAATGTTTCGATTGAATTTTCCAAGCCGTAAATAAAATCGCGTCGCTTTACAAAATTGAAAGACTTCTCGAAGGAAAATTTACCCCACTGTCATTAATAATCGTGTCATAATAAAATCATGCGCTTTACTTTCATAATAGACCCTGTATGATATTTTTTACTCGTGAACAAGTTATAACTTTCAAAGTTAGACTTACTATGAATTTATAGTTACAATGCAAAAAAGTTAATTTTGTGTTTTGATGAAACTTTCTAACTGGACAAAACACTGTTGAAGTAAAGGCTTGGCTTGATAAATGTTAAGGTGCATCTGCCTCACCGAATTCAATCATCAAATATTGGTTTACCGAGTTTCGTCAAAACGGTTCGAGCACAAATGGTGAAAGATGTTCAGGAAGGAAATGACGCAGTTACTTTAGAATCATCAAGAAAATCAGTGAACTCATTTAAAATGGCTGCAAAAAAATTGAATGTGCTAGTTAACACCATAGACATCTCATAGGAACGCGTTAGTCATATTATTCATGAATATTTACATATAAAAAAAGCTTTTCACACGTTCGGTGTCGTGTTTTTAGACTATTAAGCAAAAAGCGGAACGCGTTTGACTTTCAAAGCAAATTTTGGTCCTTTTTAACTGAAATAAGAAAAACTATTTGTTCAGATTTCTGTTGATGTATAGAACATCGATCCATTACTATACCCAGGAGCCCAATGGGTAATCAGTCTACTGAAAGCCGTCCGAATAGCCAAAAGACGCAACAATCAACCGTCAACGTTTTGGCCAGTATTTTTTTGGATGTGCATGACGTAATATTTAATGTTTAACTTAAAGGTGATAAAACTGTCAATAAATAAAATTACTGTTTATTACTGGATCGACTGGATAACGAGGTCAAGGTCAAATTACCAAATTTGGCAAAGAAAAAAGTTGTCTCACCAAGACAATACTTTAGTTCACCTTTCTTGCGATTCGACAGAAAAAAAGGAAAGTGCTCACAGATCACCGACAAGATTAAAATCTTGTATCCGTGTACGTCATCAAAATAATCTTATAAACGCAATTGCTATGTTGATATTCAAACGCTACTCTTCAAATAATTTTATCCTAGAGAGTTGCAAAATGAAAGAGATCAAGTGTTGTGCAAGAAACAGGATATTACTTACTACCAAACCACTCAGCTTCAAATAGGGAAGTTGAAGGTGATGGTGATAAAACCCAAGAAGACAAAGCCAGTTGTTGAAGAAGAAACTAGCGCTAGCCAAGGATCTGGTAGCTAAAGTACTAGCGGAAAAGTAACGCAACAACTTAATCTCTTGTATGAGATTTAATTTGAAAGTATTTGTATAATATATTATAAAAAGAAGTTTGGATCATTGAAAATATAAAATGTCTCGAAGATTAATAAAGTCACGGTCGATTTTTGCATTTTTATGGTTATGATGATTGGAAGAATATTAAAAATTATATCATAATAAATAAGATCCATTTGTAGAGAAAATGTGCAGAAAATGCAGAAAGGTGAAACGTTTACGTCAATTTACTGTATAGTTAGAAAATATATTTTTATGATGGTTATATACTTCTGCCCATTTACCGTCTTTTATATTTTAATATATTGTATTTCATTACATCTTATTTATACAAAATTTTTACCATTTTAAACATCTTTTCAGTTCATATCTTTGTATATTTTGTCAGTTCGTTCATGAATAATTTTAGCCACATTTGCTGTTTTTAATTTGTACATATATGTAATTGTTTATTGTCGTAACATTTTTCATATGTTCGGCATAATTTACCCATACGATATGTTGTACTTTATTCCTTAATTAAATGACGAGTGTAAACAATTTCATTGTAATATTACGAAAAAATACTTAGTAGTAACATATATTTATTGACAAATTTTGTACATATTTACATTGGAATAATGAAGAATGAATGAGGTGTTAATGTATTAATTTGTCAAAAGGCTATCGACCAGAGGTCTTTCTGCCTTAAAAATACTTAATATTTGATGAAAGTATGCCAATGATGTTTCTAAATGAATATCGGAGTTATAACGATATGTGGTACTTATTGCGTAAAACGTTTTTTTAAATGAATATCGGGGTTGTAATGGTTTTTAGTACTTATTATGCAAAACTTAAAATTATAATTAATAGATAAAATGAACGAGCAACTCAAACAGTTCTATTTGTTGGTAAGCGCATACGCTAGAGGGCGCTACTAGTAAAAATGACGACTAATGAATAGAAAGCTCATAGTACAGATTCTATAGATTCTAATGAATTTTAAATATTCTAAATTAAATTCTTAAATGATTTTAAATACTTTTAAGATTCCAAGAGGTTTCTAAGGATTTTAAAGTTTTTTAAATTTCTAAAGATTCCACGTAGTGCGTGGGTTAACGTAGCCGTTTTTCGTTGAGTAGAAAAGGTACTTAAGATTGCAAAGATTCCAATGGCTCTACAGATTCTAAATATTCTAAAGATTCTTTAGATTCTAAATATTTCAAGGATTCTAGAAATTTTAAAGATTCTAAAAATTTTTAAAAGTATTATGAAGCAAAAAAAGGTTAAATGAAAATAATTTTTAAGTTTTTATACCACTATTTATTGTATAATATACACAAACAAAGTTTACAATATATTATCAATTTTGACACAACTATAGTTTCGACCTTTGCAGGTCATTATCAAGTGTTGAATTCAACAAGAACAAAATTGATAATATATTGTAAACTTTGTTTGTGTATATTATACAATAAATAGTGGTATAAAAACTTAAAAATTATTTTCATTTAACCTTTTTTAAAATGAACTACCACATAGTAACGGTCGCTACCATCATTTTTATTATGAAGCAAGATTGTAAATATTCTAAAGATATTAAACTTTCTATTATTATTTCTATTATTTCTCTCGACCTACCTTAATACGCTACTTTTTGGACCTAGATTAAGAGTACCCTAGTTCTAACTTAAATCTGGCAAATCGGGCGTGCGTTGGTTAAGGTAGTCGTTCTTCTATAAAAGTTCTTGTGATTCTAAATATTCCAACGATTTTAAAGATTCGAAATATTCTAAGTATTCTTATTATTTTAAAAATTTTAAAGATTCTAGTCAATTTTAAAGATTGCAAAATTTCTAAATATACCAAAGATTCTAAATATTCTAATGATTTCAAAGATTCTAAAGAATTTTTAAGACTCTAAATAATCTCAAGATTTTAAGAATTCAAAGGATTCTAAAATTTCTAAAGATTCTAATTCTACGTGTATTAAGGTACTTATTATTCGATGAATAGAAAAGAATCTGAAACTTATAAAATTTATAAAGAACTTATTTTTTTCTTTACATTCTAAAGATTCTGAAGATTTTACGGATTCTAAAGATTCTAAATAATCTTAAGATTCTAATGATCCTTTTAAAGTTTTTAAGAATACCTTAAATCTGGCAAATCTGGGGTGCGTTGGTTAAAGTAGTCGTCCTTCCATAAAAGTTCTTATGATTCTAAATATTCCAACGATTTTAAAGATTCCAAGTATTCTAATTATTTTAAAAATTCTAATGAATCTGATACATTTTAAAGATACCAAAAATTCTAAATATTCCAAAGATTTTAACGATTCTAAATATCCTAATGATTTCAAAGATTCTAAATAATCTTAAGATTCTAAAAATTCCGAGGATTCTAAAATTATTCGCTGAATAGAAAAGAAAAGATTCTAAAAATTATAAAATTTCTAAAGAATATAAATGTTCTACAGATTCTACATATTCCAAGGATTTTATAGATTCTATATATTTCAAGGATTCTAGGAATTATAAAGATTCTAAAGATTTTAAGTATTATAAAGCAAGATTCTACGAATTTTAAAGATCCTAGACAATCTTAAGATTCTAATGATTCTTTTAAATTTTTAAGGATACTAATAATTCTAAAGTTTTTAAAGTTACTTAAATTAGAGTAATTCTAAAGATTCTACAGATTATAAAATTTTAAGAATTTTGTAGATTTTAAGGATTCTAGGGATTTTAAAGATTCTAATGATGTTAAGAATTGTGAAGATTCTAAACATTCAAAAGATTTCAAATATTCTAAACATAATAGTTTTTTTTTGCAACACTCCCTTGCTTGGTAATAGAAAATGAACTAATAATTCAAATTTTTTTATAGATTTATAAACTGTTGCATATTTTAAAATACGCGATACGTCGAATGTTTCTTTATTTGTACCCAGTTCATCTTGCTGCTTGAAGGAATCTATCGAAAAGAAAGGCTATAAGTTTTATATGATATGATATAAATTTCCCAAACTGATAAAATCAAAGTCTTGTTGTAGGCTCCATTCATTTCCTATTTTAAATGGAGAATATTTTCTGGATGCTTCAACACCGTTTTAATCACAGAAATTGTTTTTTTCTAGAAGATATAACTTATTATTTTCAATAGTTGTTTTAGTGAAAAAGCGACTATTGGCAGAAAACCATTTTTTAACTGATTAATGAAAATGTTTCGCATAATGAGTTATAAAAAGCATTTATTTTTTCCCATGCGATACTGTCTTAACATTTTATCTATTCGTTTCACTGAAATCTTCAACATTTCGATTGATGTATTTATATTTGTTTTTATCCGAAATAGGTTTGTTTGTATATTTTCAACTACGTTTATTTCGCAGGGCGTTGTCGACTTCTGTGTTTGCTTGGCTCGATTTTGGATTGCAGAATTCTGTATTTTTTATTTTTTATTTTCTCGGATTATAAGGTTATAATTTCTGTTTGTAAATCTTCATTTTATATTAATTGGTTTCACCAATAACTACTAATGCGTCATAACGTTTGTAGTCCAATAATTGATTTTATAAACTTTTGCCAAGAAACCTCGAAAATACACTTGTTTTGTATGAACTGGATGTGGTACCAGCTAATCTTCGAGGGTGGTTTCGTTGTTATTAAAAGTGTTTATTCTTCTGGTGCTAGTTTAAGACTAGTTTAAAACTATTTTCTATTTACAATGAAGATTGTGGTGCGGGCGTATCCGAGAGCGCCTGATGGTTAGCCGGGGGGTGTGACAGCGCTCTTTACAACCCTCGTTGTTTTGAAATTTTTGCTATCAGATGCTAAAGTATACATTTTTTAAAAGAAAACATGTTTAAAGATTTTATAAGTTTTTATTGTTTTTGGGAACATTTTTTCCTCGCGGTCTTCCCTTTTCTCGCCTTCATGTTATGTTACTAAATGGCATCTCAAACTCCTGAAGCGTGTAGGCTTTGCCTGGCATATTTTCCTTAAAGTTCTTATAGATAGTCGATCGATATTCAGTAACCCATCGTCTTCAAAACTGCGTGTACACTTCATTGCAGATGCTGCTGAAGTTCATGAAGTTCTCTTAAGAAAGGCTGCAACCTGCTTAGACAAAGATAACAAACGCAAACTTTTTTAACGCCTCTGTATGTCATTTAAATCATCTCAAGAATGAAACTTATCCGTAATTCAAAAGATTAAGCTCGACCTACGAATAAGTTATTATGTAATAAAAGTTGTAATTCAAAAATAAACCAACAGAAATAAGGTATTGTTATACCAAACAATCGACGTAGGCACCAAATATTAAGAATAATTGAGGAAAAGAAGAAGAAACCATCAATCTAATGATCTATTAATCTGTGTCAAACTATTAGAAGTTTAGACTTCAGGCTGTACATAAAAGTTTGATCATCCGGACAATGTGGTTTACTTTTGCCTTTCATAAAAATTCACAAAAAAAATACGCATGAAGGCTCATATTGACTTGCTTTATAGTTAACAATATATATCGAACCTGGTGTAAAATGAACGGCTTCTAGAAGAAAACGTGCTTAATGTTTGGAACAAATTTATATAATTTTTTTGGGAATTTTTAGCTTCTCTCAATACTATTGTTAGTGACCAAAAAATAATCCAACTGGATATAAAATGAATGTGTTATGCCACTGGAGATGGCATCTGTAGATAACAATGTGTCTGTCCTGGGTCAAAGCACACTAAAACCACAGAGGCAACTATAGATAGCAAAAGATGGAGCATTTTTGAATACCGAAGAGAGGCTTGTGCCCCTATCTAAAAGCAATCTCTCAAACATACTTCAAGACATGACTCTAGCAGAACACAAAGCAAGGTCGAAGAACGTCTCCACTTGTGCACATTTCAGAAACAATACGAATACCCAAGTGACACCTCAACCAAAAAACCGTAAAAGATAAAGTCGAAAACGTTTCGTAAAAAATCCACCACCTTTTAGTGATAGACAAGAAATATACAATCTAGCTTATAGAGTATATTTTAAGTGTACAAATGAATAAACTATTCTTTTCAGCTTTAAACACAGTTTATTTTAAAAGGAGGTAAATTAAATTGTTCAATCAAACTATTTGACGTTGATCCTTTTTTTGACATCAAGCAGACCTTACATTTGAAATTTGTTCTTTAAAACCTGATAGTAAACCGACAATTATATTTGGAGATTCTGAAAATGCTGTACAGAAGATTGGCGCGAAAATTTCCAGCTTAGCGGAATTCTTGAATCGCTTACAGGGCTCTTAATATTCGCTATGTTTTGTCTCTACGAAGATAACTCCCTCGGCCTTATTCGGTAATTTAACGCTTTCTGACTTCAAGGATAAAAAAGACGTGAAAGCGTTTTAGCATATCGGAGATATAAAACCTAATGCAATAAAGGTACTAGAGCCGAAGAATTTTAAAAGGTTATTCCAAGACTGATATGAATGTTTAAATAACTGCACGAAAAATAATGAAGAAGATTAAAACTGAATTTAAAAACGAAAAGAAATGCTTTCTACATAGAAATTCTAGTTACTTTTGGAGTATCTCTCACTAATTTACTCAAAAATAAAAGTTTTAAAGTAATACACGGTAAAATAATTATATTTATCTACGACTGCTTAGATAAGTGACGAATTTGACATTCATTTGAGTTACGTAATGAAACTCATTACCTAACTAGTGAGGTAATGAAATCAAAAACACACTCATTTTTTAATACCAACTAACCATCAAATTTATTAAACAATTATTTATGAACATTAATAATAACATGTTTACATTTATTCAAGTGTATTGCTCAGGACATTTCTGTTTTAGAAATTTCCAAACTACTGCGTTTAATGGTTGTAGCTTCTACAAGTACATTCTTTTCTCCAAGAATATTCGTTGCGATACGTTTCTTATTTTCAACCGAAGTTTCTATGTATTCTTCGGCTACTGTATTGCTCTTCCAGCCCCCGTGCCTTTTTATTGTTAGCAGATCTGCCCCTGAGTTTGCCAACAGTGAGGTTGACGATCTTCTGAAGCAGTGACCAGTGTACTCTTTAGCATTTGGTAATTTTCAAAAAGAAGCAATATTTTTCCGCATGCTACCAATCGTGTTAATGCCAACGGGCTGTTTTATACATTTGCGATTCCTGTAACCAACAAAAAACCTCTCTACGGCATTATGTGGACGCAGTGCCATGTATTTTTTTATAATGTCTACGAAATTGATCCCATCACTGTCTCCTGATGTTATAACAAACTCTCGCGAAATGTTGGTCTTTGTATTTGGTATTGTGACGCAGAAGACCTGCCCACAGACTTGAAGGTTTATAGCGTTTCGAAATATTTTCAAAATATACTAGAAGTACCTTTTCACTTGCTTCATTTTTTATTTTCTTCTCATCGCACCATTTCCGCAAACATTCATAAGCTTGCTCATATTTAATTTTTGATTTTTCCGGCAATAATGTTGAAACTACCTGCGTGGCCGATTCTTCGATATCCGAAGGCAGAGATTCGGAGTCGCTCATTATTTCACAGAAATTACAAAATTAATTCTTGAAGTTTTGACTTAAATTGTTGACATTCAAATTACATGTTGCTATGGTTCTACATACATACTATGATATTCCGATTTTTCGTCGAATTCAATTCAAAAGTATAATTTCCGTAATTCTGAGCAGTCGTAGATAAAAAAAGTTGTATCTAATACGTGGGATAAGGCATATTAACTAAGACTCATGCTCTTACTTCGACTCGGGCTACGCCCTCGTCTCAGCAACTCACCGCATTCGTCAGTTAATGATGCTCTTATCCCACTATTTAGATAAATAACTATTAATTGTGTACTACGTGGAGTTTAAATATCCGAATGCATGATTATATCATTGCATCATTTGTTACTTTGTAGAACTGAATGCATTAGTTTAAAGGGTGATTCAATTTCTACATAATTTAGTAATCATTGTAGCTATTTGTAGTATTTGCTATTTGTATATCTGGTAGTCATCTCTCATTGTGTGAAATATACATTAAATTAATCAACAGGTATGCATTTTATAAGGATATTTAATATACATGTAGAAATATACAGATTAAAATATTATGCTTCATTTAACTTTCTTAATTACTTTGAGAATAATTACAAAATACAAAGCATTTCGTAAATCATCAACAATGAGTAATATTAAGACAACAAAACAAAACACTACTTCCTGGACAAAACCAAGAGAAATATTTAATTGTATATAAGTAATTTGATCTTTACAAAAACCACAACTACACAAGTAAAATTAGCTTGAATGTATTAACTTCAGGCATTTTAATTTACATTGAAATGTTTTGGACTTTAATTTGAAGTACTTTTCAATTGTAGATAGCTTATGTATAGTAATATCATATATAATAATTCTTAGTAGTAAAAATGCATGCTTAACATAAGCTTTCCGAGCACCCAATGAATAATTAAAACATAAAAGGCGTTAACACTTTTTATCGCCCGAATAAAACTTTACTACCGGCAGAAACGTGACACCCTCAAATATATAGAATATTAACCAGTGTGCTTACAAACTGAAACAATATTCGGTTGTAAGTAGAGTCAGAGTCCAAGCCATATCCATTCCATACAGTTGTTCCATTAATGCAATATCCTTTACATTTCAGTCATGTGTCGTACTCATAAAATTTTATAGTTTAACTTCCATGCAGGACCTCCGCGTCCTGGAGAACAAAGGCGGAAAAACTATTAAATTTCCTTGGCACAGGAAAAACCAGTCTGGGATGTATAAATCTGGGATTTTTTTTCCGCCGATATCTGAGTTTAGATAAATTATTCATACCCGGGCGTATTATTATAAAAAGACACGTTTAAGTCGATGCCGAATGTATTCAAATCGATGTATTAAAAAAGGATGTCGAATTTTACGAGTCCTCGATAAGATTTTAGTAAATTAGTAGTAGCTGACGTCTTCGTTATTAAAAGTATGTTTTATTTAACACTATATTATACTAAATCAGTCATAAAAAATACGTATAGGTATAAAAAAGTACACGATGAATTAAATTCTCACTTAACCCGTGGTGAAAAAACTAGGCGGAGAACTATAAAAAATAGTGAAAGAAAACTAGGTGTTTAATTAACCTTTCAATTAATGTAAAAAAGTATTATATAAATAATAAATAATTTTGTATATAATGTTAAATAATTAAAAATTCAGTTTACGTTATTATTTAGAAATAATGTCCTATTTCAACTTGCGTAAATTTATGCTCGAACATATTTTTATAATGCCTTTGTCCATAGTTTACAGAACACTAAAATATTTGAACTTTTTGTCCCGCTCAATCGAACGCTTAATTAAAAATTCTTGCACCATCACTGTATCTTCTTTTTATAATTCCATTCAGAGGATCGGGTTATTTATTCGCCTCACCTTTCTCTTTATGAAAGAAAAAAAATGTTGCAAAAATCTAGAAATCTTGAAAAATTACTTATTTTGATAAAATAAAACAAAGATGACTAGAAACTTCTGATAATGTATAAAAGTTAAACACTTAAATTCTTGCAATTCTAGAATAGTCTTGAAATATGGGAAAATCAGCTAGAAAATTTTATTATTTTTATACAAGCGTCCTGAAAAATTGAGGGATCCGAAATTACTAGAAAATTCTAGAACAATCAATAAAAATTATCAGATTTTAGAAGATGCTAAAACATTAAGAAAATTTCTAAGAGAAATTGTTGAAAATTTTCAAGTTGGAAGAAAATTTGTTGAAATTGTCTAATTTAATACAATTATAGACTAATTTTAGGAAAATTCTTGAAATCTAGAAGAGCAAGTGCTGGGATCATCTTGAATTCTTCTTATAAAACTTATAAAATAGAAAAATGCTAAAAAATCCAGAAATTATTGGAATATCTAGAATCTTTTAAGAATATTCTCACAATTTATAGGAAAACAAGAAAAAACTACTGATCATTTCAATAAAACTGGAAGATAAATTCATGAAAATTTTAGATGTTGTTGATAAATACTCAAAATTCAAAAGAAAATTTTCAATCTAGGAGTGAAACTTTTAAAAAACTAATATGAGAAAACAGATAAATTCAAATGTAATATAATGTAATGTTTATTCATGTTTATACTTACAATAATAAGTTTACAATCGTCAATACAAATAAATTATCAGATGAACAATAAATCAAAATTTACGTGATATTTGTTTAGAGTTTACAATAAAAAAATACTAAGTCTAAAGGCACGAAAAAGCGAAATAAAAAAAAAATAATAAAAATACAAAATATAATGAATGAATAAACTATTAAAATTACTAACAAACATATTAAAATAAGGATAAAATTAGATGTATGTAGTGCAAAAACCAATATCACTCCGACGGATTCTCTAAAAGGAGTTAAAAAGAACCAAAGCTAATTTGAAACAACAGAGACACTTTTTAAGTACTACGTGGAGTAATAACCAAAGTTGACTAAAACATTAAATATAGTAATTAACTTAATAGAATAAAAAATTTAATAAATATAATAAATAATTTAAATATAATAAATAACTTAAAACCCGACTAGAATTAAAACTATATACAGTAAATAAAAGATTTAAAACAAAGAGAAAAAAAATATATATAAAAGAAACACAAATCACAATTAATTGTTACTGGACAATTACTACACAATTAAAAACTATTTAAAAACTATTTATGTTCATAAAAATTTCACAGATCAAAAAAAATATATATATATATATCACCAGCTAAGTAGAAGTATAAGAAAAAATAAAATTAATAAAAAAAAAAGTTACTAATCCACAACATTCATATTTAAAAATTCTTCAAATGAATAGAACGCATTTTTTAATAAGAAAATTGTTACTTTCCTTTTAAATTTATTTAATGGAAGTTGTTTCCAGATATCAGGTAATTTATTGAAAAATTTTATTGCCAAATAATTGGTGCCATGCAGGATCTTAGTAGTCTAGTTTGCCGAAGGTTGACCTTATTTTTATATCTTGTATTGTGGCAATGAGCATGAGTAGGGTATTTATAGGGGTTCTTATAGACATGAAGAACACATTGAAGTATATACAAAGAAGGCAGCGTTAATAATTGTTGGGTCGCAAAAATATGCCGGTAATCGTCCCTATATTTGACCCCTCCAAGAATACGAACCGCCCTTCTATGAAGCCTGAAGATTCGGTGTCGACAAGACGCATGGCCCCATACTATCAGTCCATACCTCAAACGCGACTCTATAAGACTAAAGTAAGCTACCTTAACAATGCTTTCAGGTATTCTATCCTTTAGGTTTCTTAAGCAGTAGATGTTTCTCGCCAGAGATCTTGCAAGGTGAGATCCCTGATACTCCCAGGTTAGATGGGAATCAATATATAGACCAAGAAAACAATGGCTGGATGGATTATTATTCTTTTGTAGACTGAATATCATTTTTTTGTTTTATTTTCATTTAAAATAGGCTTATTTTGTGAAACCCAAGATTTTACAAAAGTCATTGCTAGATCATTTTCAGATTCGGTTTCCGCTTTACTTTCACCAACATTGATAATCGTAGAATCATCGGCAAAAAGTACAACATTGGCTAGATTACTTTGGGAAGGTAGGTCATTAATGAAAATTAGAAATAACAGGGGCCCTAATATAGAGCCCTGGGGAACACCATACTTGACTTCAGAAGGTGTCGACTGCGTATTCTTATAGTATACAGTTTGATATCTGTTAATTAAGTATGACTCAATTAAACGTAAGCTATTTGGTGCGAAATTATAAGCTTATAATTTTCTTAGTAATAAGCTGTGCGATACGCAGTCGAACGCTTTACTCAAATCAAACGATGCTATTGTTACTTTCTTGTCTTCGAAAGCACTAATGATCAGCTCATTGAGAGTAATTACAGCATCTGTTGTTGATAAACCCGTCCTGAAACCAAATTGACTTTTCGTAAAAAGTTGATTCGTTTCAAAATAATATAATATCTGATCTTTAATAATTGATTCTACTATTTTGGCAAGCACAGGTAAAATAGATATAGGTCTGTAATTGTTTGGATCCTATTCATCACCCTTTTTAAAAATAGGAAGAACTTTTGCAAATTTTAGAGCATCAGGAAAGATGCCGGTCTCTATTGTTTCACTAATTAGCTTGGTGAGAGGTAATACTAATAAATTGAGGATACATTTAATGTGGGCTGCGGAGAGCCCATATATGTCAGCACATTTGGTAGTTTATAAATTTCGGATAGCTTCTCTGACAAGCGTTGGAGTTGTTTCAGTTAGCATTAATACAAGAGAATCATCTGTTTGAGTATTATGACTGAATGCAACATCCGGCAGACCACTGATAAGTGTTTTGGCAATATTACTAAAATAGTGGTTGAATACATTTCTGGAAATATTACATTTATTATTATTTGGAAGATTCTTCCTGGCAAAGTTTATCAATCTCTATATAGCCTTAGGCTTGTTTGAAGCTTGATAAATATATTTACCAGTTTCAAGTTTCTTGGTTAGCTTTATCTTTGTTCTATAAGTAGTCCGCAACTTATTTATTCTTCCTTTTAATTCATTTGAGGGATTGTTCTTATATATCTCATTTAAAATATGGAGGTTTTGACGCATACACTTTAATTCATTATTAAACCAATTAATATTTGTTGAATTTGTTTTATAAAGTTTAGCAGGAAAGCTAAGTTGCATGTAATGAATCAGTATGTCTATGAAATATTTCCATTTTTGATCAACACTTAGTGAAAAATCCCTTATAAACTTCCAATCAACGCTCTCAATACTGTTGTAGAAATTAAACTTACCAGACTCAGTGATGGGTCTGACATATATCGGCTGAGAAGTCTCGTGTTTATTAGCGCTAGCTTCCAGAACTAGAGAAATACCACTATGATCTGATAAGTCTGTTTCAATATTGTAGACTTTTATTTTAGAATTATTTATATTGGTGAATACATTATTGTTCGCGATAACCATTTGTATTAAACATTATATTAAAGTCACCGCCTAGTATAATATCACTTTTACACAAATCAAGGCGACCCATAAATTGTGATAGAACCTCAATAAAATCCTCGAAAGCACCCGAGGGAGATCGATATACGCAGATAACGTAGCAGTTTAACTCATGGACAAATATGCAAGATATTTCACAAATTTTATCAACTGATATTAGGGAAGTTAAATCATTAAAATTTTTATGTTGATAATGTTGGTCTGCATAGATTATGGTTCCACCGTGGTTACTGCACTTGCGAGCATAATAAGCAGTTGACACTAGATTGCCGACTGAAGACACCTGGCATTCATTTTCAGACAGCCAGTGTTCAGTGGTACATTAAAAGTTAAAATTTTTGTCAGCTAGAAACGCACCTAATTCGTCGCATTTATTGCGAATTGATCGTATATTAATGAACAATAAATTCACTCTGGTAATGCTTTCCTCGGTATTCTTACTAAACAATTGTTGATTCGAGCATCTTCCGGCCAAATATCGGGTTTCCTTAAGTCATCGATTCGATTTGATGGAACTCCAACCTTGAAAGACGAATATTCCTCAGGACGTCTGGAATTTAGAGCTTCACATGCTACATCTTCAAAGCCGCACTTACGAAGGTACGTTGAGAGTTCATCTTTGCTTAATTTTGGGGTCAAGCATAAACACATGCAGATATTTGTATTGAGAAACACCTTTGATAGCGCTGCTTTTGGATGTTCCATAAATGGTGCGTTGTCTTCTTTTGCGATTATTAACCAACTCCCATTTGTCATCGCTGGCTTCTTCATTGGATATCTTATCGTGTTGATTATCAATAAGTTGAGTAAACTCCTCACTGTTTCGAATTGTTACATTAAGATTAGGTTGATCTAATGCCTCTTCGTGCAACTTCTTATTCGAAACTGGCATCATGTTTGTCACCGAATTCAAATTTAATTCCGATGAAAAACTATCAGTTTTGGCACTTTCTACTATAATGACAGGTTTCGGTAAATTATTACAGTTCTCTGTAATTTTCGATATTTTTGATGTAGATTATACAGGTTTATCGGAATGTTTTTTCAATCTATTTGCCGGTAGATGGCGGTTCAGATTTGCACATTTTTCCTCCAGCAATGAAATAGTGGTTTTCATAATATTTACTTTGTCTTTTAGTTCTTCAATTAAGACATCTTTAATACTGAGTATTTCTCGTAGATAAATTAATTCTTGATTGTTGTTCGATATAGGAATACATGAATTACCTTCAGCTTGGATGGCGACATTAACCTCACTGATGCTAGGACTGGTTGAGCCACATATAGGTAAATGATAATCCAGGCACGATGGATGATAGCATTTTAGGCACTTATCACAATTTCTCTTATCCACTACAGATTTTTTACACCTATTACACTTTGAATCAGTAATAAGTGGATTTGAGACAGCTGTTGTTGTTGTTGTCGACGCCATGTTCGACAATTCTTCAAATTCCGCAAAATGAATTAGTAATTGTAGAAATTTCACTCAACTTGATAAATTGCTTGAAATTTTTAAAATCTAAAAAGAAAATTATTATAAACCTCAAGAAACTTATTTTAATCTATTGGGATAAATCAGAAAAATATAGAATATTTGATTTCAGTTTCTATAAACTTTGAAGAAATGTTCTTCAGTTTGAAAGAGTTTTTGATAAATTTAAAAATCTTGAGAAATTACTTGTAGCTTTTGATAAAATCAAAAAGCTAAAATGGCTAGAAAATTCTAAAAGTGGAATGAAAACTCTTGAATTGTTATAATTTTAAAATATTCTCTTAAATATTTAGAAATCTGCGACAGAAAATTCTGGAAAATTCTCGAATCCCTAAAAAAAATTCATAATATAAAAGAGAAAATTGGAAATCAGTTATTAAAAATTATATTAAAAAGTATTAAAATATTAAGAGATCTTAAATTACTAGACAAATGTCTAGAAAATAATTGTAATCTAATTGAGAAATTGCTGGAAACTTCTTGAATTCTTAAAATAAAATTGCAACAACTATTCTCACAGTTTCGAAGAAATTGTTTTGTTGTTATTAAAAAATTTCCAAAATTCCTAAGAAAGTTCTAACATTGAAGTAAAACTTTTGAAATTATTTAAACAAAACGTATAATTATCAAAAACCTGAAAAATTCACATAACTTAGAGAACTTTAAAAGAATCTCATAGGAAATCTGGAAATTGTTTTGGAATTTGAAAGAAAATTTCTTGGAAAAAATAAAAGACTAATTTTTAGAAAATATTTAGTGTCTGCCAGAGCATTTTTTTGACTTGCGTCAATTCTTCAAATAAAATCGCAATATTAAAGAAACATTGTTACGGATTAGAAAAATACTAACGTATTTCCAGAGATTTGGAATTATTGGAAAATTCCAGAATATTCAATAATATGTAATATGAAAATTTACTGAATTATTCAAATTTCTGGTTAAAGTTAAATTGCTGAAAATTTTTAGACGTTTTTCAAAGTCTTCAAAATTCCAAAGAAACTTTTTAATATAGAAAAACTTTAAAAACATTCTAATAAGAGAAAACAGACAATTGTCAAAAAATCCTGAAATTTGGATAAAATGCTTGAAAATTTTTAAAAATCTAGAAGAGTAATTTAATTATTTTTAAAATCTAAAAACGAAATTATTATAAACTTTAAGGAAATGTTTTTTTAAAATTTTAATCTATTGGGATAAATCAGAAATTTATACAACAGTTTTAAACATAAAATAGTATTTCCTGAAAGATTCTATAAATAATTAGCCTGGAAAAGCAATATTAATTTAAGATTCTATAAACTTTAAAGAAATGATCTTTTGGTTTGAAGTGTTATCTTTCAAAAATTAACGGTAAAAATAAAATTACCAAAAATCACTTGCAAACGGTACTACGAAAAAGTTTTTGACAAATTTAGAAATCTTGAGAAATGTATATAATCAAAAAACAAAAACTCCTAATAAATGCTAAAAGTGGAATGTAAACTCTTAAATTCTTGCAATTTTAAAATCTTAGCTTGAAAATTTAGAAATCTGTAACAGAAAATTCTTGGTAGTCTAAAAAAATATTAGGAGATCTGAAATAAGTAGAAAGTTGTTGAGTTTTTTTTTCTGAAATGTAAAAATTGATTCTTTTATTTTCATAATATAAAAGACTAATTTCTAGAAAATAATTGTAATCAGATTGAATTGAAGTCTTAAAATAAAATTGCAACATATAAGAAAAATGCACAAAGAAGACAAAAGCCTTTATTAGAAAATTCCAAAATCCTCAAGACTATTCTTGCAATTTCGGGAAAATGTAAAGAAATACTGAAAAAAAAAAAAAAAAAAAACTAGATGACAAATTGCTGAAATTGAATGTTGAAATATAGAAGTAAAACTTTAAAAACTACTAAAAGAAAGCGTATAATTTTCAAAAAATTCACAATCCTGAAACTGCTTAGTGGTCGAAATTTTTTATAATGTAGAAAAGAACTTTAAAAGAATCTCGAAAGGAAATTGTTGAAGTTGTTTTGGAATCTAAAAGAAAAATTCTTTGAATATTCTATTTTCATAAAATAAAAGACTAATTTTTAGAAAATACTTAAAGTCTGCCAGAGAAATTTTTGGATCTTTTTCAATTCTTCAAATATAATCGCAACATTAATGAAACATTTTCATGGGCTAGAAAAATGCTAACATATTTCCCGAGATTTGGAATTATTGGAAAACTCTAGAATAAAATTTTTGCAAAAGAAAATATGGATATATGCTGAAAAATTCAAGAAAACTCGAGGATAATTGCTGAAAATTTTTAAACATTATTAAAATATTCCAAAGATATTTCAGTCTACAAGTGAAACTTTTCAAACATTCTAATATAAGAAAAAAAAATTGTTAATCAATACCAAAACAAATTCTAATATTTGCTGGAAACTTGACACAACTTGTAAAAGTATCTTAAAACTGGATAAAATACTAGGAAATTCAAAAAAAATTATAAGAAAAATTGTTAAATTATTAAACACCTCTAGGAAACTTTATTGCATCCATAGGACTAGGCAATAATAATTATAAAAGTCTAGAACATGAAAGAATAATTCCTGATATATTCTATAAATATTAAATATGGGAGATTGATTTAAATCTATGAAAGAAAGAAATGTCTCTCAGTTTGGAAGATACAACAATACAAAGATTGAAGGGAAAATTGAAGTGAGCAGAAATTGATTAAAAAAATCGAAAAAATATTGGGATAATTTAGAAATCTTAAGAAATTACTGATTGATTTTAATAAATTAAATAATAATTGATTGAAAATTCTGATAATGTATGCAGAATTCGTAGCATTGCAAGAATCCAAGAGTTTTCTTTTAGTCCAAAAAGTGAAAATTTTAAGAATTCTCAAATCCATAAAAAAATTATAATATGAAAGTGATTTCAATGGAAACTTTTTACTAAATTAAATAAAAGTGTTGAAAAATTGAGGTATTCTCGAAAATTATAAGAAAATTAAAACATTAAAAACATCTTCAAGAGAAATAATTGAGTTTTTTATTTTGGAATTCGAAACAAAAGTTGTTGGAATGTTTATTTTCATAAAATGAATGACAAATTTCTATAAAATACCTGAAATCAGGGTAAGAAATTGCTGGAAACTTCTTCAAATAAAATTGCAATATGAAAGAAAAATGTATGGAAAATTCTTATAGAATAGAAAGATGGAAAATTTCAGAATCCTGGAAGAATATTCTCAAAATTTAGATAAAAATGCTTAAAATTTTAAGAAAACTAGAATATAAATTGCTGAAAATTTTTAGGCGTTGTTGAAACCTTTTCAAAATTAGAAAGAGATTTTTCAATCTAGGAGTGAAACTTTAAGAACATTCTAATAAGAGAAAAAAGATAATTGTCAAAAAGTCCTAAAAATTGTACGAGTAATTGCTGGAAAATTCACACAACATGAAACATATTTTTTAAGAAGGGAAATTGTTAAATATACTTAAAATCTAAAATTGAAATTATTAAAAACCTCAAGGAAACTTATTCAATTCTAAAAGGATAAGGCAGAAAATTATACAGTATTCTTGAATGTGAAGAAGTATTTCCTGATATATTCTAAAATACATTACGTCAAGGAAACTTAATTTATCTATCAGCAGAAAGCCAAAACTTATAGAACATTTTGAAACATGAAAGAGAATTACTTTTTCTTAAAGAATTAAGAGCAATTGTTTTAAAATTCTATAAACATTAAAAAAATATTTTTCAATTTGAAAGATAATACAAAATTTGTTGGACAAAATTGAAATGCTTGACAAAAAGATATAACTGAATCATGAGAATTTGATAAAATGAAACAAAAAATTCTGATAATGTATGCAGGAGAAAGAATAAAATTCTTGTCTTGACTCCTTGTAATTTTAGAATATTCTCTAAAAATAGAAAACTTTGCTAAGAAATATTAGAAAAATTATCGAATTCATATCTTTTTTTTCATAACATGAGGAGATTTCCTTACTTGTTTGTTAAATTAAATGAAAATGATAAAAAAATGAGAGATCTAAATTTATTGAAAACGAAGTGGAATTATTAATGTTTTTGAGATTTGAAAGAAAAGTTGTTGAAATTATCTATTTTTATAAAATAAAAGCTTAATTTTCAGAAAATACTTGAATTTAAAAAAAAGATATTCCTGGAGTTCTTAAATTCTTCAAATAATCGTAAAACGAAAAGAAAAATCCTTGAAAAACTCTTATAAAATATAACAATGCAAATTATTCAGTTTATTTCCAGTTTTTTTTTTAATTTTTTCAGATTTTTTTTCCATTTTCCTCTAAATTCTAAAAATATTCTTTAAAAAACCTGGAATTTTCCAATAATCCAGATTTCTTTAAATATTTTAGCATTGTTGCTATGAAAATAACACACAGTTTATTCCTTCACAAAGCAGTGAAGTAAGGAATAA
Source organism: Ontholestes murinus (assembly GCA_963969525.1). Lineage (NCBI taxonomy): Eukaryota > Metazoa > Arthropoda > Insecta > Coleoptera > Staphylinidae > Ontholestes > Ontholestes murinus. The sequence goes on from OZ018397.1 coordinate 11,469,264, forward strand.
ACTGTGTGTTATTTTCATAGCAACAATGCTAAAATATTTAAAGAAATCTGGATTATTGGAAAATTCTAGGTTTTTTGAAGAATATTTTTAGAATTTAGAGGAAAATGCAAAAAAATCTGAAAAGTTTAAGAAATCTGGAAAATGAATTTCTGAAAAATTTTAGACGCTATTGAAAAGTTCTTAAAATTTGAAAGAAATTTTTTATTCTAGGAGTGAAACTTTTAAAACATTCTAATAAGAAAAAAGCAGATAATTGTCAAAATGCCGGAGAAGTGAACCAGTATTTATGTAAAATTCACAATCTTGAATTTTTGCAGTTGTAAAATATTTTCCAAAAATATGAAAATTTACTACAAAATTTTTGCATTTGTAAAATATTTTCCAAAAATATTAAAATTTACTACAAAATTTTAGTAATCTGTGAAAAATTCCGAATAATTCTCGAATCATTAAACATTTCATAATATGAAATAGTTTTGCTTAGAAATTCTAGAACAATCGATAAAAAATTTCGCAATTTAGAAGAACATGCTGGCTTGAAAGAAGACCCTCTCTGTGACGGTGACCAGTAAGGAGATTTGAATCATATTTTTCTTGAATGCCGACTGTATAGTAACCACAAAATTTCCCTACTAAAAACAATAATAAAAAATACAATGTTTCCTATTAACATGACACATATGGTGACTCTAGATAGGAATGAAGTCTACTGTGAAAAATATTAAGAGCAGCTTCTTAGTGTAGCAAACCATGTCATGACTGAATGCCAAAAAGAGACCGTGCTCTAACATTAACAAATCTCGAAGAGAAATTCTTGAATTATTTTTGAAATTTGAAAGAAATTCCTTTCTATTTTGATATGATAAAAGAATAATAATTATTAAATAATCTGGGAATTAATTTGCTGTTTCTTGAATCATTAAAAAAATAATTGTAATAAGGAGGGATTTTTTTTTTGAAAATTCTTATAGAATAGAAAATTGGATAAAAAATTCTTGAGATCTGGAATTAATGGAAAAATCTAAAATTCTCGAAAAGTATTTTCAGACTTTAAAGGAGAATAATAAAAAATTCTAGAAATGCAAGAAAACTGAAAGACCAACTGTTGAAGATTATTAGACGTTGTTGCAAAATTCTCAGAAATTCAAAAAAAGAAATTTCAATCTAGGAATTAAACTTTTGCAACGCTCTTCACACTCAATTCACAAAACCTTGAAAATATATCCTAAAACTGAACAAAATGCTCGAAAATTAAAAAAAAAAACTTAATAAGCACTTGTTAAATATTTTTAAAATCTAAATAAAATTATTAAAAACCTCAACGATTGTTTTTAATCTGGAAGAAAAACTATAAATGGGATAAAGCAGAAAATTAGAGAGCATTCCTGAACATAAAAGAGTAATTCCTTAGATACGTTTCTAAGTTACAAAGAAAATTTCTAAAAATTCTTAAAAAAAAGAATTATCAAAAAATTAATTTAAACACTTAAATTCTTACAATTCTATAATATTTTCGCAAAATGGGAAAATTTGCTAGAAAAAAACTGTAGGAGAAAACTCGGGAAAATTCTCAAAACTACTAAAAATTGAGAGTTTTAGAGTGACTAAAAATTTAAATAAACAATCGATAAAACTTCTTGGAAAATATCAGAAAAAACGGGAAGAAAAATGTCAAGTTAAATTTTTTTTTAGAAATTCCCAAGCAAAGTTGTTGGAAATTGAAAAATCCTAAACTACAGAAAATTATGAAAAATTCTCGAAAAGTGGATCCGAAATCTCAAAAACACTTGAATCTGCTTTTGAACAATTTCTGATGTACATCTGTAAAACGGGATTCCGTTAATAAATTCAATTAAAATTAAATGTTTTTTAAAGAATCTTCTCTCCATCGAGACGAAAGATTTATGGATTATTTTCCAAAATGTGTTAAAAAATTGATACAATATTGGAACCAAAAATTGATCAAAATTTCTATTAATGTAGAAGGGAAAAGTTTTTGGAAAATTTTAGAATCCTTAAAGAAACTTTTCTAGAAATTCAGAAGAGACAATTCTTTTTAATTTTTGATAATTTTGTAACTATTTTTTGATTTTTTTATAGTTTGCTTGTTTTAATGTAAATATCATAATTTTTGATTTGTGCACAAAGTAGTTTTCATTTTTAATGCTTTAATTTTTAAGCTTTTAAATTAAAGCATTGGATGATTTATGAGAAGCGTTGAAAATCTATATTAAATTTGTTCAACAAAAAGTCTGAATGACTTTTTTTATTTTTAAATTCACCGGAAGAAGCAATGCATTTGGGAATCAATTATTACAAAAATAATTTTGAGTAATAATACTATTTTTGAAGATAGCAGAGTTTTATTTATACTAAATCAAAGCATCTTTAAAGTTCCTTAAATGTTTAAATTTTAGTATTTTGTGTTTTTAACTTTTGCATTTTTGAATCTTCTATCTTACTGAAAAACAAATAAATAGCTTTATGGAGTTGGTGTGAACTGCAGGAATATTAAAGCTGTTGGCATTAAAGTATATTTTGATTCCACCTGCTCTTATTTTCCTGCAGTTCATAACAGCTTATTTCTTTCTAATTCTTTGCCAAAATGCAAAAAATATTCTGCAGACATTTTCTTCGATAAACTTTTGTTCTTAATTCATCTTATCATAATTATACAATGCGCACCTTTTAAAATCATTATTGATTCCTGATAGCAATAAAATTTGCATATTTTGAAAATTTAATTAAAATACATTAGCGTTTGTTAGTACATATAATGGCTTTTCTTGAAACGTTATAATTATGTTGTGTACTTTAGATAATTTTAATGAATAATAAACCAGCTAAACGTACTCTGAATATTATATAAATATTATATACAATAATTATTTGTGGTTAAAACATAGTACATTTTTCAATTCAGTGTAAGTATGGATTACCACGTAGTAATCGTCGCAATCATTCTCTTTATCAGCTAAACGTAAATCAAAATAACAGGACATTATTTTCAGCAAATCTCTATTAACTTTTATATAATTTTTCTAGTAAAATAATTACGCATTCAGAATTTTTATATCCAATTATATGAATTAAGCCAATCACAGTAACAAAAACAATCAAGATAATGATCGATCACGGGGATATAAACATGTACAAAGGGCTAATTTCGTTCAGTGGGCACATAAAAAGAAAATGAAATTATCGTGGGCCTTTTTAATCGGCCCAAAATATTACAGCTGGCTTTTATTGCTCTGTTAGCCCGCAATCGTACGAGTAAGTGGATTTTCCGAGTAAACAACTTCCGAAAGACGTACGATTTTCGAATTTTCACCAGGGTTAACGTGATTAAATTTTTAGAGATACGACCACCATGAAAATTCAAATCGGCAATTAGAGATTAAGGAGTTTTGTAATTAAATATTTCAATAGGGATAATAAAAATATTTGGGGTTGGTGTTTGTAATTATAAAAGTTAATAGCTTTTAAAAGGTTTTTTTTTACTCCTAGTGAAATAATTAATGTTTCTAAATAAACTCCGATGAGGCCATTAAGGTAATGAGGTACTAAAACGCCAATAAGTTTCAAAATATATCGCAACAGGTTCACCAGTCCGTAATTGTTATTAACAGGGAAACAATAATTAAAAAAAAAAGTTTAATAATAAAATATATTAAAGTCCTTTACGTTGTAGAAAATAAACTAGTAATTAGAAATCTAATTATTAGTAAATGCACGTTTTTTATTTTATTTTGTTAATAATTATTTCAGTATTAGAAAAGTTTAAAATTATTTACCGCAGAAGCTTCTACATTATTGAATATTCAATAAAAACACTTGTAACTTTGTATAAAACTTAAATTGATTAATTATTGACTGCAGTTCTTGCATAATCAACACTTAAAGTTTTCGGTAATAACATTTGTTTCAATAGGTTTCATAGATTTATGAAAAATACCGTATTTTTACGACTTTTTTTATTATTAATTTTTTGTATCGAACTTCTATTGTAAATCTGAAATATAAATTTGGCAAAAATACATTTCAGTTAAAATAATTACATCTGTTTGAGGCGTTGATAACTTCGGAAATAAATTAAGATCACGCAGTGAAATCAATACTGCCGAACAGAAAAAAAAACTTTTTCAAGATCAGGAGGGGAGCATGAAATACAACAGTTGTTTAAGATTTTGACAAATAACTTCCAAGCGAAAGATGTTTATTTATGAAAATTTATGATGCCGTGTTTAGGTTTATTCACTTTAGATTTTGATTTATCGCCGGCACGCATACACGGCCTTATATGCATACTACACATCCAAAGAAAATTAGTTCGTTTAATATTGTAAAAGCCTTATTAGACAATAGTTCAATGTATTAAATAAAAAATTACATGATAGTACCTATTAAATGAAACACAATGATTGAAAATGTGGAAAGGAGCAGTGATGTGAATATTATTATTATTCAATTGAATCAATAAATAATTGAAATGGCGTGTTGGTTGTGTTTGTATGCAGCCAGGCTACATTCCTGTTTTATTGTAAACATGTTCGCAAGTATCATTTAATATCGAATCGGTCTGAACGAAAGTTATTGGTTTCAGATTTTAATTGCCTCGGCTGTTGAACCAAATGTTAATTCGCTTTGCGGCTGGCTTGTATTACATTTAAATCCGCAATCATTCTATCGTTAATAAACCTAAATTTGACATAGTTATAATGATATTAAGCAAAATTGTACAGCTTATCTTATAGCTCCTGTTAATTTATTTTTAAATCAGAAACATTAATTTTTAGATTAATTAAATGCCACTTGTTTATAAATTTATTGTTTGGGGACTGCCCTATCGATCCTCGTCCACTTCCTCCTTCAGCTGTCGCTATTTCTCTCCTTTGCTCGGCCTGATCGTTACGCGTAACTTGTCTTTTCTTCTTTACCCTCGAGTGGGATAGGATTCCCTCTTCCTGAGCATCGGCATCTCGTCACGTTGCAGCTTACCACCTCTTCGTTCCACCAGTATGCCAACCTCTGCCTCACTGCTTTCTGGATCTTGGGGATGGTTATGTCCCAGGCAGCTCTCAGTCTTCATGAGGCTTCTGCTTCATTTTCCAGTCTGCAGCGTCTCCTCATGAACCTGGTTAATTTACCTTTGTCGGTGCCCACCTCACATCTGCTGCCAGTGGTGGTGGTAAGGCTCTATATTACCCTGAGAGATGTGAAGGTGATCGCTGTGATTTTCCCTGCCTGTCTAGACCTTACAATCAGTGATTTTGTGGCTAGCATGGCTGGGATTACCAATGCGAGGTCTATGATTGACTGGACGTTGCATCTGACGAATTTTGCTTCCGAGGCCCCGTTCGCGACATTCAGCTCGAGCAACCCCATTGTCTCCAGCAACATCTCGCCCTTCATATCGGATCTTGATTCACCGCAATGGTCACCACTTATAACAACTTTTTCCCCGGCATGGTTTGTACAGTTGACCTATTTTGAGGAACGTGATGACCGCGTACGGCCAACAGTGGTCCCCCTGAATTACGAAAACACCACTGGAACCATTACACTTCTTCACCAGGACGGGGATGAGGCATACGGTCCAGCTGCCACTCAAACCGTTCTCCCATCTTGTTTGCCATCGTGTGATTCGTCGCACTTCAGCGTAAAGAGTAGAGTAAATCAAGATCGGGAGGAAGAGTGGAGTCTAGCCCTTCAGTTGCATCTGTTGAGATTGTCCAGTAAACACGTATGATCCAGACCCATGTTCTGTTGGGCCTTGAGATATGTACCCCACGCCGGGGCCGCGTAAAGCATCTTGGATCGTGCCACACCCATCAAAAGTCAGAAGGTAAAATAACTTCTGACGGGCCATCTACGTTGACCAGAAGTCTGCCGTTCGATATGGCGGCGCCGGTTGCTCTGCCTGCTACTTCCTCCACATGGAAGCTTAAGAGGGATTTTGCCTGCACCCAGGTATTTAATGCTAGACGCCACCTCAATGTCTTGCCCTAGAATGTTAATCTTCTGGTGGACGTGTCTACCTGCCCTCCGCCCGACTAACTATATCTTTTGGGCCGCGATCGGTAACCCCATGGTTCCCACCCAATTCTGTCCGGACGAGGTAGCCTTTTGCGCCACTGTTACAACCTCGCCCATCTCACGTCTCCCCTCAATGATAAGTATATCATCGGCAAATCTCACGATGTCTGCCCCCTCAGAAAGTGGAATTCTTTGCACTCCATCGTAGGTTATGTTGCACAGCAGCGACCCGAGAACAGAGCCCTGTGGGACAGCGCTTGTTGTCTGCCTCTTGACAGGTAAGCCCTGCTCGCCCTGGAAATGTAGCTCACCGTCCTTGAGGTAATCCGCAACTATGGTCACCAGATGTTTCGGGGTATCCAACTCCACGGACATTATGACTGACCAGCGAATGAAGTTAAACGCATTTTGCACTACTAAAGCGATTGCCGGGCAATGCCTTCTCCTCCATAGAAGCCCCTTTTCGACCTCCCTTTTCGTCCCCACATCTACTAAGCCTGTTCTTGACGAGCTTCTCGAGCAACTTGAATTCGTCGTCAAGCAGACACAGCGGCCTTGTAGCATTTGGGAAACACGTCCCTGGACAAGCACAGGTTGAAGAGAGATTCGACCGGTGCAGGATTACTTGTGACGTACTCCCTGGTAGCTTTGTTGTGAATGCCGCCCGGACCTAGAACCATCAACAACGATTTTTGATTGAACCTGACGTGACTGATTCGGTCTAATCACCTTGATCCAGCTTTTTTCTTGTGCCTGGGAGGTGGAAAATATTTAATAGATGGAGTGTGGGACTCCCCAGAACAGGTAAAAACCACCTCCCCAAGTCGCCCTGCCACCCCGCGGACCCGCCGTCTGGCATTACTTCACGGGGTGTAGGGTGTCGGTCAGCGTCCTTGATTTGTGTGTGTGTGTGTGGATGAATGTGTGGATGTGTGTATGCGTGTGTGATGTGCGTGTGTGTGCAGTGTACGGCTCGGGTACGTGACGTCGCTACTCCCAAATGGCTCCCTGCGGGAGACCTTGACCCAACCTATCATAACTTAACCTGACCTGATTTGGATGTCTTGTTGTGGAATAAAGAACACTAAACCTATTTTAGAAATTTGTTCTTAAAGATTTATTTTATACATTTGGAATACAATCACTAACATTTTCTTCACAATTTAATTTTATTTTGCTAGATGTACATTTCTAGTACTATGTACATTTAGCAAAATTAAATTAAATTGCGAAGAAAGTATTACTAGTTGTTTTCCAAGTGTATAAACTTATTTTCTTCGATAATTAGATTAGATTTATATATGAATTGATCTATCCTTCGTGCATTTAACTTAAACAAACCTCCTCCGATCTAGCATAACAGCCTGATATTACCATTGTATGAAAATTTGTAATTCGTCTCGAGATTTGTCTTTTCTAAAACTGGATTTAATGAAATTTGACTTTACCTGACCTAACCTGACCTTAGGATATGTATGTTAGGTTAGGAATTTCTATGCATTTAAATTGATCTGCCACGATTCTACCAACTTTTACCTAAGTAGACTTAAGATTTTTCTATAGGTGTCTAAATCAAACTAAATTTCCATCGACAACGATTTTAATGCACCTCTAAAGCTGTCTTCTAACCTAACCTGACTCATTTTGATCCAACCTCACTTGGGTTTTTTGCAGAGGAGGGGAATTTTTTTGTGAACGCCTATTATACTACTTTATAATAGCAAGTGCGGGAAGTCGGTTATTTTCTACCGCCTACCCACTAAAATCGCTCTCCACCTTCTTCTAAGATACTGGCGGCATCATTTTTCGATATTCTTCAATAGCATCCCTTGCCTTAGTCGGCTGGGCTATTTACTTTGACTCCTCCGCTCGCCTTCTTCTGAGGACCTTATCCTCCTTCAAAGTGTCCCACTTTTCTCTCATCTCCAACATACAATTGGCCGACCTTTATATTTTCTTTAGATGATTTCGTCCAGCAAAACCCCTAGCCTCTACCCATCTGGGGCAATGCGTCATAGTATGGCCTTGGCCCAACCTAACCTAACTTAACCTGACTTGATTGGATTTCTTGTTGTGGTATAAGGGAAAGTAAACCTAATTTCTTCGATTATTAGATTACATTTTTACATGATTTGAACTAACCTTCGTGTATTTAACCTAAACAAACCTCCTCCGATCTAGCATAACAGCCTGATATTACCATTGTATGACAATTTGTAATTCATCTCCAGACTTGTCTTCTCTAAAACTGGATTGAATGTAATTTGGCTTTACCGGTCCGAATTGATCTGACATGACTAAATGTATTTTTACCTAATCTGAGCTAAGATTATTCTATTGGTGTCTAGGGCAAACTAAGTTTCTTTTTTATTTTTTAATTCGCCTATAAAACTTCACAACCTTTTTTTTGCAGAGGAGGGGAAGTTCTTTATGAACGCCTATTATTATCCTTTATAATATGTTTTTGTTTATGTATAAACTGCCAAGTGAAGGTGAATAGAACGCGTTCCTTTTAAGTACAAAAATTGTGAATTTTAATGTATAAATAAATAAGTGCTGGTTAGATAAAGCTACAGTATACCATCAAACGTGTGAGTTATTAAGGGTTGTATCGCTGTCATCATAATAGACAAAAATAACTAATTTGCTGAAAACAATAGATCATAACCTAAAAGATCACAAATTGTCATACAACACCTTATAATTAAAATCAAACGGTATTAAACTAACACCACTAAAATAAATTAAAACTAGTACAACGCTTAATAGTGCAGTGGTAAAACCAACAGCTCTAACCCAGAAGACCCGGGTTCGATTCCCAACGAAACGTATTTTTAATATTACCATTATATTTTACATCTATTTCCTTTTTCTGTTTTACAAAAATTGCAAATATTAATGTATAAATAAACAAGTGCTGGTTAGATAGAGTTACAGTTACCTATCATCATAATAGACAAAATAACTAATTTGCTGGAAACAATAGATCATAACTTAAAAAGCACCTTGTAATTAACAACAAACGGGATTAAGACAACACACTAAAATAAATTAAAACAAATACAACGTTAAATAGTGCAGTGGTAATACCAATAACCCTTACCCAGCAGACCCGGGTTCAATTCCCGACGAAACATATTTTTAAATACAATAAAAGAAAAATCCAATAAATTCGTTTACGAAAATTCAAATAAATGGCAAAAAATAAAAACACTAGATCAAAGGCGGGGATCTTGAATGAAAGTGAAGATAAGACCTCTAACAAAGAGATACTAGACGCGTTGAAAGACTTACAAAAATCTGTTGATTTTTTAAGCCACAAATTCGATGAACTACAAAAAGAAAATAAATAATTAAAAAGAGAACACAAAAGAAAATGAACAGCTAAATGAAAGAGTTCGAGTTTTAGAAAATCAACTGGAAAAGATCGAAAAAGAAAAAATAGAGAACAATATCATAATAACAGGAGTACCGAAACAGGAGAAAAATGAGAAGACTGAGGAAGTGGTTCTAAAAATACTAAAAAACATAAATGTTAAAATCGAAAAAGATGATATTTTAAACACGCACAGAAAAGACAACCGCAACGAAAAATGTCCTATTGTAATAACTATGAAAACAAAAGAATTGAAAACAAAAATAGAAGCCAGAAAAGCAATAGGATCAATAACCACGAAAGAGTGTAATTTAAAAGGCTCTGAAACAGACATATATATTAATGAACAACTAACAACATTTACAAACTCACTATTCTATAAAGCAAGAACACTAAAAAAAGAATACAATTTTAAGTATCTATGGACAAGAGATGGCAATATATTTATTAGAAAAACTGAGATGAGCGAAATAATTAAAATCAAAACCTATTGCGATTTAGACAAAATTGTATAATACAAAAATTAATACATAGATAAAACCAATAAATAAATAAATCCACCATGAACAGCAGATATCTCCATAATATAAGAAGCTTACTAAACAAACACCAAGAATTAGAATTAGTTCCAACACTATATAATAATCCACAACTAATCGCAATAACGGAAACCTGGCTATCTCCCCAAAACGAACACCTATACAGTTTAAACAATTATGAAACAATATTTAACTCCAGAGATACAAGAGGGGGCGGTATAGCTCTTTATATTAGATATGGTATAGAATACGAAACACTAACTAACATCACAAAGTATAACATTCAAATAATTACGGTTGAAATAAAAAGTAACAAATACATGATATCCCTAATATATAAACCACCCGATGTTACATATACTCAACTGAAATCTATACTTAAACAACATCTAATAAATAGAAAAAAAGACCGCATAATCATTGGAGATATTAATATTAATTTACTAGAAAAGACTAATATGACTCGACTTTATAAAACCACACTGTTAGAAAACAACTATACTATAATGAACAAAATATGTAAAACCTCCCATACTCGAACAAATTATAACGAAAAACACTCAATTCTAGACCATATTATTACAAACAACGAGACACTGATAAAGAGAATTAAAATACTCCACACACCCGTATCAGACCACAGCGCTATAATTACCGAACTGAAAATATTACCGAAAAAAAAAGACACATTACGAATACTTCCACAAAATAAAAACAAATCATAGACAAATATCCAAAGATATAAGAAACATCGACATACAAGAAATAGATTCCTTTGAACAATTATCAAAAATACTTCAAAACATAATTGAAAATAACAAAAAAATAACAAAAATAAAAGAATGAAGGAAAGCGCATGGATAACCGAAGAAATATTAACAGAAATACGCAAAAGAAACAAATTATATAAACGACACCAGAAAAACCCTACAAACGAAGTAATCAAGAATAGATACATCAACCAAAAAAGAACAACACTGAAGCTAATAAAAAATACAAAAACACAAGATTTTAAAAATAACTTCCAAAAACATAGTAATAGCCCACAGAGGTTATGGAATTGTATTAACAGACAAATTATCACAAAACATAAAAGCAAGAATTGCATCGAGAAAATCGTAGTAAAAAATAACACCCTCACAACAAACCCGGATGAAATTGCTGATCACAAATTAAACACAATAATTACTTTGTTTTGTATAACAGTTATTTATTTAAACGGTGACCAATGGTTTCAATACATACACGTATCATTTTCAAACCGAAAGTATCGGTTTGAAAATGATACATGTATGTATTGAAACCATTGGTCACCGTTTAAATAAATAACTGTTATACAAAACAAAGTAATTATTGTGTTTAATTTGTGATTAATATGTATAACGAAGTAGAAGCCTCCATAGTCAATGAAATTGCTGATGCCATCAATAATTACTTTGCAAATATTGGCAAAGAATTGGCAGAAAAACAAATAAAAAATGCTACAACACAACCAACTACAACCATTACAACACAACTGACAATAATGAAATTCAATAAAATTACTAATAAAGAAATAATACTAATATTAACCAATTTAAAACACCGAAAAGCTCCTGGATTTGATCACATAACAAACGATATCCTAAAAGAAAATAAAGGTCACCTACGACAAATAATAACTAAAATAGCAAACAAAGTACTCACTAATGGAATATATCCAGACTATATGAAAAACACAATAATAATACCAATATATAAAAAAGACATAGAACTAAACCTGAAAACTATAGACCGATATCCTTACTGTCCTCTCTAAATAAAATAATGGAAAAAGTAATCCAAAATCAAATATGTGACCACCTGAACAAAAACAAAATAATCCACCACCAACAGTATGCATTCCAACAAAATTCCGGGACACTCTCAGCAGCATACGAATTGATCTACGACATAAAGAACAACCTTGGCAAGAAAAAAATAGTCGTAGCCATCTTCATAGATATGAAAAAGGCTTTCGATACAATATCGAAAGGTATGTTATCTGAAAAACTAAATGCCATTGGAATAAAAGACAAAGAATTGACCCTTTTACAAACGTACCTTAACAACAGACCACAAAAAACTAAAGTCAATGGAGTAATAAGCCAATCTAAATACGCACAATATGGCATTCCGCAAGGAGGCAATCTACCACCTATTCTATACATAATATACATAAACGACATGATGGAACAACAGATATTAGGAACACCATATATTTACGCAGATGATACTTGCCTACTTTACACAGGAAATAACCAAACCGAAATACAAACAATGATCGAACTAGATCTGCTGAAACTTCAAAAATGGTTCTTTAACAATTTATTAACAATAAATGAAGAAAAACTACATACATAATATTTAATACAAAGTCGCAACAAATAAAACTTAACATCAAAATAAATGGGAAAACAATAAAACAAGTTAACGATATTGAATACTTAGGTCTTAAAATAAATATCAATTTAAAGTGGGACGAACACATAAATAAAATCAGAAAGAAGACCTTGACTACGATAGGAGCACTATGGAAAATCCGAAAATACATCCCACAACATAAAAGAAGATCTGTATACCATGCATTATTTACGTCAAATATCAATTACCTATCGACTATTTGGGGAAACACCACATCAAAAAATCTACAAATAATACAACGACAACAAAATAAAATACTAAAAATACTGTATATGCTAGACAAAAAAAACCAGCACAAAAAAACTATATGAGATAACAAAAGAACTAGATATAAAAAAACTAACATCATTTAACAGTTTGTTAATGCTTTACAAAATACAACACAATTTAATAAAAACACGAATTATAATCAAGCCAAATAAACAAATACACAACTATAAAACAAGACGAAAATCAGATCTTCGAACAGACAAATTTAAAACCAAAAAATTCACCCAACACTTGACAACGGACATCATAAACACCTACAACAAACTACCCTCATATATAAAAGCATTAAAATATATTCCTTTTTAATTTAAAAAATAAACTAATAAACAACGAAATACTCTGAAGGAATAGTCCAAACCAGAAGAAACCACAAGTTTCCTTCAATACCGTTAGCCCGAAATAGGGTCCAACCCAGAAATCACGAGGCGAGGAAGGAAGGAAGGACCACAAATAGGAAAAATTACAAGGAACAAAACAACTAAACGTTAATAACGAATAATGTATACAGCCGTGTAATTTTGAAGAAAATAAATACATTTATCTACGATCGTACAGAAAGTAGACGCTTTTTGCATCATTTTTCATTGTAAAAGTGGCTTTTTAAAGCACTAGTGCTTTTTTTACGTTTTTATTGCACGGTAATGTCAAACTGTTTTTATTGCACAGAAATGTCAAATTTGACAGATGAATGAATAGCACAAATCGACGAAAAACTTAATTTTTTATTATTTGATACAAATAACTAATAAACTATTAATAAAATATATAATACAAACGAAATGGCAGATTTAGGAACTCTGAAGATTTCATTTAATGCAAGTCGAAGCGATTACAATAAAGCGAACATTTTTTCCATAAATAATAATGGCGGCCGACATTTGTGCAACTTGTTTACTGGTTGCTAAGTAACGCTTTCATTAGTGCACTGCGGGTAAAATATGTTTTCATTAATTGAATTATTGAAATAACATTAAAATATTACTCATAAGAATACATTTGAAATCCTTTACGATCGAAGATAAAATTTTGTAAGGCACACGTGTAAAAAGTTTCTTTATTGCACTCCTGGCTTTAAAAAAACTCGCTCGTTCCTCGCTCGTGTTTTTAAACGCCAGTTCTTGCAATAAAGCATCACTTTTTACACTTGTACCTTAAATAACTATTAATAATCATATTATAAAAATACATATGAATATACACAAAAATTATACAACATACAAACATTTTGGATGTATGAAGCTGTGATGATCTTCCACTCTAACCCTTGTTTTTTCATGACGCTAAAAGATCAAATATCCTCTTGGACATCTGGATTATTATATAAATGCTGATAGTTAGTGCGGGACGTTGGTAGTTTGTTTTCTACCGCCTACCCACTAAAACCCATTCCGAATCTATTTTCAAGACAGTGGCGGCATACTTTTTTTTTATATTCTTCGCATTCTTTCTCTCTTTTTCTATTCCGAATTCTTGTCCTTCTTTCCAAGGAATTTTTCCGTAAATTCCTTCAAAGTTTCCCATTTTTCCTCCACCCCCAGCATTTAGTGGTGCTATGTATTTTCTCTAGATGATTTCGTCCCAGTCTCGTTTTTTCTTCCCATCCGGGGCAATGTGTCAGAATATTGCTCGAGTCGTCCACAATCTCCTTGATGTTTTTTGCCTCTTGATCCTGCACAGGTAAGCTTTTAGCACCCGTGCTTGGTCAATATCTGTGTCTTTTCCTCTTCCCATCTTTCTCGCCACTCTCTGCTTTACTCATGCATTTCCGGGCGTTCATGTAGTGCTGGTTCGTTTATATCGTTCCTGACAGTACCTCTACAGGGTCAGTACCGTCTGGTACAATAGCAACTAGTAAACATAAATTGCTATATTTTAAGGCAGATATGTTTTAATGAATGAAATTGGTAATAAATTTTAATGTTTGGCTTTTTTGTAGGCACATTTGAACCGCAATTTAATATCATTAGTGGTTCTGTTATGTTTACCTTGACTTAAAAATCAAAAGAGCTCAAAATAATCGTATACCTCTAAACAGAATTTGATGCATTAATTGGGAAATTTAAAAGAGAATGTTTAAAATTTTGTAGATTGTAAAACGAAACATAATTCAAAAAGTTTAAGAAACGCATACCTTTGGGTGCTATATATTGGCTTTTTCGGGGATGCTTGTCTGTCCATTCCGACGAAATAGTGTGTTATTATTTTCATGCACAATTCCTATTGTTTGCACTGAAACTAATTGATATCGTGCAAAAGTTTATCAGAAGACAAGTCCGCCTCAATACCGGGAAATAGCTCTTAGGATGTAAATGGTGGTTTAGGGTTCCGAAAAAGCAACAAGAGTTATACGCTTCAAAATTACTCTAATATAACCTCTGCTGCTCGCCCAATGTCTCAGGTTTGCCTCCAGTATGACGCCTAGGTACATTATTGACTTCCCCACCACTAACTCCTGATTTTTGATCTAGGTTATCTCCCTCATTTTTCCACCTAAGCGTTTTGTGGACAGTCACGCCACCGCCATCTTCTCCGGTACCACTTCTAGCCACTCGATCATCTTTCAGGTGGCTTAATCAATGTACTGTTCACAACCAAGGCGAAATCATTCCCGTTCGCAATGAATGTTGCATTCCGTAATATCGGGCCAAGTACACGCGATCGGTATTTCCTGATCTCGTCGTTCTCTTTCGTATATCAGGCTACTGCCGCTCAGGTAACCTTGTAGTGTTCTTATTAGAACATGGCAGCGTGTTGAGTGTGTTACACCACGCAGCGATCCGGCGAGTGCTCCTGCTACTAACTTTTGCACTGCCATGATTTCATCTTTCTTAGAAACCGTATTGCGTGGAGATGGAGCGCACGATTTATCTCTATGTTAACATCCTCTCTAACAGTTTTCGGGCCTAGGGGCTTACCGAATTTTTGGTGGTTTTCCGCTCCTAGGAATATAAGCGTCTTTGACACGTTTCTAAAATCTGGGGAAGACACCCTCGTGTCGGTCATGAACAAATAGTTGACCGTCGCGTTCAGGTTTACTTCAATGGCAACTATAATCGCCTCGGCCAGTAATTCGTCGGGTCCAGGGGCTCTCTGGTTCGGCAGCCTGTTGTTTGCCTCCAGTAGTTCCTCCGTGGTGTGTGAAATTGCTTCAGCAGGGACCACGTCCCGCCGTAGTCTTAGTGGTCTTGGATTCCTGCTTGTAGAAAAGAATGCGGCAGTTCCGCCGAACACTATCGCCTCCGATCCTAGCTCTTTGCTCCTTAATTTCTTGACCACGATCTTAAATGCCAACCTAAATGGATTATTCTCCACTTCGTCGCAGAGATCCATCCAGCAACGTTCCTTGCTGCGTAGTTTCTATCTATCTTCCAGAGTGCCTTCTTGGCATCGTTCCATGCTTCCAGAAGTTCTTACAGCGGCTTCTCTCTTTTTCCTTCCTCTGGTCATCTTTCTTCTAGAGTTATTGGCGGCCGCTGCTACACTTTTACACCACCTGTGGCTTCTCTCTCGCTGGCATGGCTTCTTTGGGATTACGTCTTTGCATGAGAACAGCGCGTTCACTATGCATCTGCTTCCATGTCTTCTGACATGAAATGTTGTCATTAGTGCAGCCAGTGTTTCACTGACTATCCGTCCGATCGACCAGTACCCAGTTGTTATGTTGGTATCTGTGTTGGTGTCATTGTTATGTAATGGTGATCACTCACTAAACTAACTTAACCTAGCTGAATGTGACATAACCAAACGTTTATCATTTGTAGTGTAAGCGAAAACTAAATCTAAACTTCTATCGGTGATAATTTGTAATTTTTTATTCCGTTTGACTTCATCTAATCTTATCTGTCTTGACTTGATCTAACTTCAGCTGACCTAACCTAAATATTATTAATTATTACGTCTTGGATCTACGTACAAAAACATTTCCACTTACAGACCCTCTCACTCGCTTTCTTTATGGTCCTTTGATTTTTCTAATTGTTCTTTTTTATTTATTTTATTCTATCTTTATTATTCTTCTTCTTTTATCATTCATATAAGCATATGTTTATGTATTTTACAGTTTTGTTCTGATTTAGTCATTTGATTTATTATTTCTTCTACTTTTAACTTGTGGCCTAATTTTCCTCCAGTTGTTTACCCGTCCCATTTTGTATGTTCTGTATCTCTCTCTCTCTCTGATTCAGTATCTATGTTTAAGTTTATAAATTTTTTAATTTATTTCATTTTCTTCTGTTCCAGTCACCAACTTAATCGAAATTTTATAATCTTAGTCTGAACTTACGTGACTGTATTTTAATTGTGGCAAAGAAAAGGCTAAACACATTGACATTTAATAATTATAAATTCTATACGTTTTACTAACACTAAAAAATTAAACGTATTTATTCAGTATAATTAGAAATTGACCTTGTCCTAAGTAAATCAATAACTGCGTTTAAATTCATAATTTTTCATGCGTGACTTATTAGTACACAACAGGGCTCGGCCCATATATTATATAGATTTCATATGAATTCACATGGCCAGATAGTCCCCAGCGTCGCCCCACATAACTGCAATCAATTAAAAAAACATTACACCGTTTATTCCGAATGCGTGACAAAATTTAATACCATGCAAATACTATTAAATTTCAGTAGAATTAACGTCGATATTCATTCTCTCGGGGATTATTCGCGCTGGATACATAATCATATTTTTAAGCCTAACATTAACATTTTTGAACGTATATGATGTTACAGCGTAATACGTAATATCGTATTTCGTACGATTTATTCAAAGCACAATTAGAGAACTCATGTAAATAAAGGTGAAAAGGTATTAAGTTATTATGCTTTTACGATTATTTCGTGTCTACTGTAGTTATAGATACTTTTTTAACGATTAAAGAACGATCGATTCCATCGAAAACTCCTTCAGGGAGGGAAATTCAAAATAAGTGATGGAGGAAATTAATCCACAGATAACATAATTTTATTAAAGCACCAGTAACTAACTAATAACTTTTTTTCGTGTCTAGACATTTTTTTCAAAGTTTAATTTAAATTCAATAAGAAAGTTTTAATGCCCGGCGAATGCACCATCTGTGACATTTAATATCGTAATAGAATTCTTTAGGGTATTAAGCAATGAATGGTTTTCGTCTTCAATAAAAATTTTCATTCTATATTCGTATGATAGCAGTCTGATATGAATCACTATTTAATACATTTTTTAATACTTGCACTAAACATTTTAAGGCTTAAAATATTAAGATAGTGATTCTAGTCAAATATATTAGTAGAGTGGGTGGGTGTCAACAGTTCCACTCTCCAATTTCTATAATATACGCGGTGATTTCCTAAGAAAATATTCTTTAAACCAAAAATTAAATATGTAGAAACTCAAGTATTAATTACGTTAGAATTATGTTGTTATTTTCTAATACTATAGTGATTGGCGAGCGAGGTAGTAAATACCCATCCATGAGTTCCTTTAGAATTGATGCTATTATATAGTGACAGTTTCAAATTAACATTTTGGTCTTCAGGGCAAGGTAAGAATTATTTCACCATAATATTTTTTTCGCGATGAATAATGCATTGGAATAAAAATGCAAATTTTGTTTAGCAACTACGCACGCATTAATGAAATTGATACATTATTTTAAGAGGACTTTAATACACTTACTATAAATGTATTCATTACGCTATGCCGGCGATATTAAACAAGCTTTATCTTTACGCATAATAAGTGCTTCATTAGCTAATGAAATAGTTTCGTCGTCGCTCATAAATGCGAGAATATTAAAATGTAAATCCTTTCAGGAGTAACCCGGCGATAAAAATGCCGCGCGTGCATGCGATATACATACGTTTGACATGTTGTAAGATTCTTTCCGCGGCCTGATGGCAATTTTTATGAGGCGAAGTGAAAATATTTCCGCGCCGTGTTGCCGTTCGGGGACTACGTCTTATTCTGAGTTCTGAAGTTTTTTTTTTTTGCGCGGCCCTCCTTTCGTTCGCGTTTCACGTGGCTGAAGTTATTAACTTAAATGATTCTTAACGCTTCCCCGCGTTCTCGGTTTTCCTAGATCAATTTCCTTTGCCGAGAGCGTGCTTAACATTAATTAAGTACGGAACCGTAGAAAACGCACCACGGTTTATTTTAGTGTGATTGTGTTTAAAAATATCTGAGCTAACTTTCATTTATTTCTCTTGTTTTCATTTTCAATGTAAAATCTAAATAACCAAATGTCAAAACATTTACTTAATCATACATTTTCCGAACTTGAAGGTGAACTTTGTTCGTATCACACACTTTATTATGTATTATGATATACAGGGTCCGTTATAAATGTAATGTGTGTTTTTTTGGGGAAAGTATATTTATTGATCGTACCGTAACAATTCAAATTCTTCAAAATACTCTCCTCTAGCATCAATACACTTGCAAAAAGGTGTCTGTCATGCCTGGTAAGTACCTTTAAACTTATTGGCGAAAATGTCTTTATTAACATTGCAACATACTTTTGGATGTTTTACGGACTTCTAATGCTTTCCTCTCAACACTATTTTCTTGTTTTGGGGAAACAAAAAAAGTTCCGCGGAGTCAAGTCGAGACTGTAAAGGGGCTAGGGACCACCGAAATATTGCGTGGGTGTTATTATGGTGGTCTTTGAATCTCTTGGGCACCTGCAGGTAGAACACTAAGTTGACCGTTTTTTTTACTGCCCTACAATCTCAAAATGGACAAAGAGCTTCCTTTATTAATTCTCTCTAGAGTTACTAAAAGTATAAATTAAAAGATAGGACACCGGAATGAATGACAAGGTTTAATCGGCTTAACAAGCAAATTCCAGGAGATGCTTCTACGACTCCTTACTACTCGTACATTACAACAATGAATACCAAGGCAAATTCAATTTCCAATGGAAATAAAGCACGCTGTATAAGTGACTAGGATGAAATTAAATTTCAACCTCTCTCAATAAGAAGAAAGGAAGAGAGCAGCCTAGCTAAATGACATAACGCTTTATTAGATACAATAAACTACCTAGAACTAAAGTAAGCAAACACTTTGCCATTAACCTAATGAGATAAAACTTCTACATCTAATTACAGACAAAAAGGTACCGAAGAAACGTTTAAACTAGCTATTGGGAAAAGGTAGAGGTATGGATAAATCAAGCTTCTATCTATCGTTCACTTTTTAATAAGGGCTTTCCAGAGCTGTAGAGATGAAAACTCCAAGGTCCGTAAGAATGGCCTTGTGATAAAAAATATGTCTGTGTTTGCTGTCGTGATTCCCTAAAGACGAGCAAGTTTTAGAAGATGCATCTGTGACTCCCTAATAGTTATGTAACATCAACACTAATACTTGGGTGAATGCTAGTAATGGAAAGAAGCAGGCTGGACAAGTTCTAAGAAGCGTCATTAAGTAGTGTAGACCTTTTAGATCTCAGCTTCAGTAAATAAGACTCCATATATATCATAAACATTGCAAAACTCAGCAGGGTTTATGATTTTCGAGTATGTTCAACTAACACTTTATTAAAATGAGATTCCATTCCACTGCATCTTCGTCCTACTCCATAGCTGTTCCTTTATATGAGATTGTCAAAACATAATTAAATACTTAATTACAAAGGCTTTACTTCGTAATTATTAATCTCATAATGTTGTGTTGAATAGCAGCTTTATGACATTTAAAGATAGAATATCCATGATAATGTCCTGATTGCGAAGATTAGATCTGTAGATGCGTGGCGATTCACTGAAGTCAAATAGATTACAAGAGATGGGTTTATTTGTGGAAAGATAAGATTTAGAATACGCATACTGAAAGCAATGTTGCTAACAAAGTGTGATTTAAATATTACAGTTTAAGAGAATTCTGTCAAAGACACCAAAAAAAATTTCACACTAATCTTCAGAAAAAGCAAGAGGCGTCTATTAAACAAACTTCAATCTGAGGAAAATTTACACTGTGTTGGTGGTCAGTTACTACTCACCCAACACCATCTCTTACATCTGAAAGAATCAAATGAATGAATCGACTGTTCTGTCATAATTGAAGAGTTAATGTAGATGCCCCTCAACGGAATAGGTACTGGAAGGAATTTTAAGACATTTTAAACCTGATGTTAACGAGGGTACTGCCTCTAAAATTTTGCAAAACAAAATATGGAATAAGTACTATAAGGAATTTTAAGACCTTTTAAACCTGATGTTAACGAGGGTACTGCTTCTAAAATTTTTCAAAACAAAACATTTCCATTATAAATACATAATGTTGGCAATAAAAGAGTTACTCTGTAGGATTTAGTTTGTTATCAGGGTAAAATATGAATTCATTCCAGTCCTATCCCAGACAATCACTTAAGATGTTACCATCATGGATTAAAGATTGAAGAGTATTAGTTATTACTACTACATTCTATCCTCATTTCATCCTCTAACTGGGCCTTAATGGTAACTCTTTCAGACTCAGAGATATTTTAGCCATGCCGACAGTCACACTTAAACGTAGAGCATCCGAAATACTGACCTAGTATCAAAAATTAGATCTTAGTACCGTGAAGTCAAGTAAATTCCAATCGGTTTGTTATTGCATCCTTACGCTAATGATAGGCCCACTGAAATTTGTTTGACTTTAGGTCATCGAGAACTAATCTTTGCCACCAGGTCTAGGTAGTTTAATTTAGTTTAATTTATTGACTTTACAAGATCTATTAAAAAAATAATACAAAAATACATACATAAATATAATTAATCACTTTGAAATTTCGAGCATAGATCTTGAAGGCGGAGTTCACAGTTCTTCGTGTTCTTCCACTCGACCCATTACACTTGTTAGGTGCTGATGATTCTTATGTAGCCATTAAGGCAATATTTTGGCCATTTCTGGCTCATTTAGGTCTAATTTTTATAGACTTCTATAATTTCACGGACTTGTGTCAGTGTGACATTTATTATGGGTGCGCCTAACAATACCAGCTCCGTCAAAAAAAATTTAAATAGATAAAGGCAACATAATTTCTTCAACAGTGCAGTCTATTAAAACATGGTCAAAGGTAAAAATAAAAATAACACACAGTTTATTCCCTACTTCACTTGTTTATTAATTGTTAAATGTACATTTCGTTCACCTTGTGAACGTGAAAATGTACATTTAACAATTAATAAACAAGTGAAGTAAGGAATGAACTGTGTGTTATTTTTATTTACAAAACACTTCACGTAAACTCGAACCAACAATATGGTCAAAGGTACCAAAAAAGCTTTGAAACTCGCTATCAGAAAAGTAAGAAGTATGCATAGATTAAACTCCTATCTGTCGAAAAAGAATCGTAAATAAAACCCTCTAAAATTGTTATAAATTCCTCGGAATCTTAAAAAAGATAATGAGCATCTTTTTGACCTGACTTGACTTGCTATTTTGGGCTTACTTCGGACAGGGTGGAGATATTGTGTGCGGTTTTCAATTCTGGATCGAATTCGAACATCTAGAATTCGTCTTCGGTTATGACAGGGTTAAAAAGCAAAATTCGAATTGTTATAGATTCCTCGAAATGTTAAAACAGATAATGAGCATCTTTTTGACATGACTTGACATGCTTATTTGGGCTTTCTTGGGGCAGGAGGATGATTTTGTGTGCCTTTTCAATTCTGGGTCGAATTCGTACATCCAGAATTTGTCTCCGGTTATGACAGGGTTAAGAAAGATAATTTTGAATCAAATCCAACAGTTCTTGAGAGCGCAAAATTTGAAGTTTTTTCTCTCCTTTCGTCAACATTGTTAGCACTAGCTTCGTGCAGACTTTGCGAATTTCTAGATCCTAGGTTACTATTCCATATACTTCAAATGTAGACATATTTAGGGTGTCAGTAATTTGATGCTTAATCGACGATCGGAATGCAAAACTTCACTCACACGATTGGCGTTTTCGTCGGTTGTGGCGATCTCCTTCCTGTCCACCCTGAATGCCTTGTGCCATCTACCGTATTCTTTATTCATTATAAATTTGCTTTCCTTGCTTATATTTATTTTATATATTTACAAAAGAATACATAAATTAATGATACACGTACAACAAATACAGACATCAAGAATCACTGTGGCTTTGAAGGCTTTTTGAAGTATCTGGTATGTTTCGGTTGTATTATTTCGAAGCCGCACACAAAACTTGATTGCGTATCGCTATAGAAGTTTTAGAGAGAAAAAAGATCTTTATTATTTCAAGTAAATATTACAGTATGCATGTATGTACATACAGTGAAGATTTGTTCTAATCAGTGGCTATCGACCCGCGGTTTTTGAGCCTGGATAACTGTCTAAAAACGTGATGAATACTAATGCTTTACGAAATTACCTGTCTTCTGCCATTCAAAGATTATGATCACTAACAGAAGTTTTATTGTAATGTAAATTTTTTTTTAAAATTAGAATAAATATAATATTTCTTCTGTATTTCCTTTAGTTTAAAATCCAGTAGTTGATTAACCTACTTAGTTTCTCAAAGTTGGTACCCCTTCTAAACACTTTCTACAGAAAAAAATCAGTTTTACTTTATGCACTTTTTAAATAATAACACTAAAGTTGTTATAGCAATAGAAATTATACTAATAACACTAATGTTGCTCTTAGTTTACTATCCTCCTGTAAATTATTATTGGTAGTTTATCTTTTTTTCTTAGAAAATATTTACTGTCATTTCTTGTTTTCTTTTCAACTATACAACCGTTGGTTGATAACACTACTTAGTAGTTAGTAGACGGTAGCAGCTACATTAAGCTCTTTATTTATAGAGTAAGTTCTTATTTCAAGTTGGTAATGTAACTAAAAATGTATTGTCTTATTTTTATACAATTAAAAAATGTTAATCAAAAAGAGTTTTTTTTTATATAAAAAAAGTTTTTTTATCCATCAGTTAATAACCTTAATTAATAGTCATTAAAGGTTGGTAAACGTATGAAGCTGTTCGTTTCTAGAGCAATACTCTCAGGGCGTCCTCCTTTCTCTCCAGGATCGCCCTCGTGAATAGATCTACCTTACACACCTCCTCGAACATCCGAGGAATGATGTCATCGAAACGTAGATCGACTATTTTCTTAACTACTTCTGCCCTTTCGTCACCAGCAGGGTGTGGGCTTTGGTGTCGGGCGGGCCTCTGCATCACACGGTTCCTAGGATTGACCGCTTTACTATCCGGCACAGGTATTCCATAAGACACCCGTGTCCGGACAAGAGGTGCTTTAAGTGATAGTCTACCTCTCCGTGCTTTTTGTCTGTCCGTAGCTTTATGGCTGGTGTTAGCTTGTGCGTCCATCGCCCCTTGTTGTTGGAGGATGAACTTTCCTGCCAGCACCTCCCCAGCTACTCCCTCTCCTCTCTTCTGATCTTGCCTTTGGGGACGTTGCATCTCACGGCCCTGTATTTAGAGACTGTAGCTGTAACCATCAAATTGACAGAGGGGGTCAATGCCAATATATATAATGCATCCAACGACACTGTCATACACCCCCTAGCAACTCGCAGTGCCCCAAACTTCATGGACTCCCTCAACGACGCATTTCTCCTGAACCTGAGGGTGTCGTGCCAAAAAGAGGCTACGTATAGCAGCTTAAAGAGCCACGAGGAGTCTCCTGCTAGCTACCCTAGCCTCCCTGATGATGGACACCAGCCTCGCTACTGCCCTTGTTGCTCTTGTTATCCCCGCCGCTACTCCCTTAACCTTAGAGCGGGCTCTCGCTTAAGGAATTTAATGACTGTACACGTGTAAATCTAAAAATAATCCTTATCTATTCTTGGGACAATGCTTATAGGGTATGTTGGTGGGGATTATTTGCTTTTATGTCACAAAATTTGGTCTGCACTGAGTCATAGTTGAATGAATGTATAACGTAGTATAAATATTAATATTTGTCAGTTTTTTATATACTTTTTCTTGTTTGTCAATGTCACAATGACAAAATTTTATTTTATCGCCCAATAAAGGGAAAATAAGCATGTAGATGCAAAATATATGTATCTGAAGCTGATGTTGTATGAACAGTAGAGGAGAGGATTAAGGGTTTGAGTGGAAGAACACCTTCAAGCGTGAAATCCGCCCGTCAGCATGGTGTTAAAATTATATGTATGTACAATAATGTGCCAAAGATATCAGTAATAAATTAGACGCATTTTTTAAAATTATTGATCTCAATATTATAGACGAAATTATAACATTTACAAATATGTACGTTTCTAAACTAAGAACTAACAACTAACAACAAGAAGAGTTTTTTTGGCTTATTTTGGTCTTCTTTGTATGATTGGTATAAAGAAGTCTCACTTTGCAAATGTGAAGGAAATTTGGTTAATTGACTTAACGAAAATAGAAATTCGTAGAGGGGTAATGAGCTACAAGCGTTTTTTTATTTTTTATTTTTGATGCGCTGTCTGAGGTTCGACGATAAAACTACAAGAGTAGAAAGACGAAAAATAGATAAATTTGTGGCCATTCATACATTTTTTGATGTATTTGTACAATGGCAAGAATTGCTTCAAATTAGGTGAATATACAACCACTGACGAAATGTTGCATCTGTTTAGAGGTCGCTGCAGCTGGATTCAATATTTTCCTAGAAAACCAGCTAAATATGGAATCAAAATATGCGTTGTATGATGCAAAGACTTTTTATACTTCCTGTTTGGAAATTTATTGCAAAAACAGCCAGATGGCCCACACAGAACTTCCCTTTTGACATTGTGAAACTATTAATTAAACCTACTAGAAAAAAAATACGCTTATTGGAACCTTGCTATCGTTTTCTCTATCCTTTTCCACTTCTTCCTTTCTATCCTCCGCATCGACAGCCAGGCCGACGCAGTCTTCGTAGCCGCCAAACTATTCCTTCTTTTATTTAGCTCATCGGCCAGCAGCGACATTGCCTCGGTTGTGGCCCTCTTTAGCTGCGTTTTATATTATTCCCTCTGAAAATTCTAACCACCGATTTGTTTAACCAGTAAAAGACTTTGCAACCATACTAGTGCTACTTTGTCTTAGGTAATGTCCAGTATAATTTTCGGGGTGGGCTATACCATGGAATTCTGCCATCTTTCTAGGTCACCACCTATTGTATGCACACCAGCAGGTTGGGCAATGCACTTTGTTTGTCTGTATCCCAAAAAATGGTGCTTACGTGCAACGTCAAGAGGACGCAATTTGAAATATTTTTGACAAATTTCATATTGGTTTAATAATTTACTTGAATCGGGAATAATAAACGATCTGGAGGTATGTGTCTTGGTATCCTGTAGCTTTACAAGCATATAGTTCTCATGAACCTCGATATCATCTACTGTTAATTTTAATGACTCATCTCGACGACAAGCCCCGTAAAGTCCGAAAACAAGTACAACCTTGCAGAGTAAAAATTCGCCTCACACCTCTAAAATAAAATTCCGATACTGATCGGTACACATAATTCTAGATTTCTTTGGCATATGATTAATATTTTGGCTTTTCATAAAAGCCATGACTTTTCTATAAGTAACTAACCTTGATATGTCAACATCGCTTTTTTAAGCCTGGAATACTTCATCCATAAAGTTAAAGCGTTGAAACATTTTAATAATGTTTACACATAAGACAGCATTACCGTTTCATTCAAAACTCCGGCCGCTTTGGCTTTCATCTACTCGTTATTTATTTATTTATTTATTTATTTATTTATTTGTACAACTTTGGACTTCTTTCTTAAAAAAATATAAATACAACAAATTCAAAATCAATTCAAAAAAACGTACTTCAAATTTTGGGCGAAAGAGGCACGGGCGGAGTTCACAATAAAGAAGTGTTCTTCCACTCTAACCCTTCAATTTCCATGATGCCGAGGGAGCTTAAAAAGGTTTAATTCTTTTTTGTACCGGCTTTTACTCTTTTCTGGCAATACTTTGCCGTTAGGTTCTTCAGCTTCTAAAATGATTTAAACATTGTACAATGCTCGACCGTTATCTGAATCAGACGTCCTCTACAGGAGCGCGTTTTTCGTTGACCTTACCCCGTTGAATCCGTACTGGTAGGGAGCAGATCACCATCCCCCTCGATGGCACCAGCAGCCTCTCCAGCTCCTTATTTCTTTCTGCGTCTAGCAGATAGACCGGGCGATATCTTTTTTTTTCATTTTTGCCTTTCTTATGGATAAGAACCAGCCCTGTCCAAACGTAGCCGGTACGATTCTCTCTCGGAGGTAGTTGTTAAAAATCCTAGTAAACAAAACCAGGCTCTGAGGGGTTTTCTCCAGTTCCTACCGCTTTGCGTCCCGGCAGTGCCCAGACAGAAGCCAACACCTTCTCCTCGCCCAAGGAGTTATAATTCCATCTCTAAAACGATGAAAAATAAGTCCAATTAAGGCAAATATTAATATACTTTAGTAATTATGCAAGTGTAAAGAGAGGAAAATCATTGCAGCTGCATGAATTTCGCCCAGCTTCATCAATCCAAAATTGTATGTTTTTTATAGTATTTTTGTATTAAGGGTTCTTTACAATGAGGCGTTTGGTTGGTTTCACAATTTTTACAATATATTCCGACTAGTTTCGATATTTATATCATTAGCCAGGAATGGTACAGAACACAAAACGTTTTAGCTTATACACTAGAATTATACATTCTTCATGAGGGCGGTCATAATTGGAAAACTCCAGATTTCGTCGTTTTCGATTACGAGGTTTTTTCCCCGCTTTAGTGCTTTGTTAATCTCTAATCCTTCTCGGGGGTGTAAATCACCTGCATGTGGTGATTGTTTTCTTCGAAGGAGTGGTTAAGCGTGATGCAATGTTTGGCGAAACCGGTGGTGCTTTTATTGTCTATTATGGCTTTTCTGTGTTCTGTTAATTTTATACTAAAAGTTCTTCCGGTTTGGCCAACATATGTGGCTTCACATTCATCACATTAGATTTCGTATGTGCCGCATTTTTTTGATATATCTATGACTTTTTTATTATTTGTATGGCTTCCTCCATGTGTCAGTCTCCACTTCCTCCTGGATATCTCTCCATTTTGCCCTTTGGCTTATTTCGATAGCTGTACTCAGATTTTGCTTAGTATCCCTCAGCGCCTCATCAAGAACGAAGAGTTCTTCAACCTTCCTCCTACATCTAGTGATGTACCTCCTCGTGGCGTTCGCTTTGGTCTTTGCTACTACCACCTTATAATTTCGCCAATATAGCTACTTATGCACCTCCGTTCCCCTATTCTTAGGGATAGTGATGTCAAAGGCACCCCTCAGTCTGCAGATAAAGCCCTCGTCTGTTTGCTCTTCCATAGCTAGAATGTCGGACTAGTTCTGCATATACTCGTAGAGCTTGGTCGGGTCCATCCTTCTGATGCCAAATCTCTTCTTCCTACCACCGGGGATGAGGGATCCAGCCTCTATATTGTCAACTTTTAATTTTATATATCTGTGATCGCTGAACGTGTTTTCTTGTCTCCACCTTTCAGCCGTTGATCCTGAGTAGGGACTCATGGATGAGGAGTTTGGCCTGATAATTTTCGGCTCTTCTCTTTCATTAATCACCTCGACATTCAGCGGGGCGATTGTTTCAATGAGCACGTCTCTCCATCTGTTAAACCTGCTCCTCCACCGGCGAGCCTTAGTATTAAAGTCCTCCACCACTATTGTACCTCACGGCATGCCTCGAGCATTGAAATCTTCTACCGACCTGTAGGGTCAGGCATGTCAAAAAAGGTAGGTCGTAGTAGTAGTAGAGGATCTGAATGCCATTTCCTTAATCTGCCCACAATTTCAAATGTATACCTTTAATGTTAAAACATTATAAACAGTAGTTTAGAAAATTTTTGAATTATTTGACATATAAACCTTCTAGAAACTTTTTTTGAATTAGTTTCTCATGTAACTCGTGGTGCAACATTTTTAATATATTTAGATAGAAACTTATTGTGTGCTAAATGACGACGTCTCCTTCTCTACAGTCGGCGAACCCATATCCTATATTGGATGGGTTGGGCTCGCTGACAATCGCAATTTCCATATTCTCTTCGGTCATCGCAGCAACAAACATTTTAAATTCTAGTAATGTTACTTTTATTTCACAAAAACAAACAAAATGTGTATCGAAAATGAGATTGAATTTTATTTTATAAAATTCGGTTGCAAGCCAGTTATTCATATATTTTGGAAAGCTGTCAACCTATTCTCTTTAGTTAGCAAAACTTAGTCAACATAAAATGCATTCCCTTCTAACGATACGCACATTTCAGTTGGTAACCCTAATTACTACTTAAAATTTTCTTTTACCTGTTTTTATTTGATATATCACAAAAAATATGTCTCCAGTATCGAACAATTAAAATTATTTTATACAAAATCTGCCTATCCTTATCCCTACACTTCGTGTTTTATTCAACCCTGACGATCATTCTCTCTTTATATTCTTTTTCTTTATTTTTTTTTTATTGCTGGATTAGGAATGTATTTTCATTTTGTTTGTGCATTTATATAATAGAATAAACTTTATTTAGCGTTGAAATGTTACAATTAAAAATCATACAAAATACAGCGATATAAATATAAAATTGAGTTGGTACATTGGAAAATCGTACACAGGGTTAAATTTTATTAGTTATATTTGAAGCGCAGTTATTATTATTTTATTGGTTATTTATGATTGTATTCATTAAGTTAAAAATTTACACAATAGAGTTAGCGAAATAAAATTCAATAACACTGAAAAAATATTTTTAATATTAAAAACATAAAAATATTTTATCGTAAATAACCACAAAGTTAATGAAATTTTTGATTATATAAATACAGTAAGCTCAAATAATTATATTTTATTGTTGATTTATTCAGAAGCACTATTATCCGCAATGAAATATGGTGTCTTATTGTGCAATATAAAAATCGATATTTTCCATCATATTTATTTATTTTTTGTCCGGAGTCCGGGTAATTCAATAGCACACTACCAGTGCAGGATTTTCCTGCAATATTCACTCGAATAATAGAAAATGCGACTGCACAGTAAATTGAATCGAGCAAAATTATGTTACATATTTCTGTCATCGCTGAATATATATTTTTGGTGGCTGCGCCGGGCGCAATGTATTTATTCAAAGTTGTAAATTACGTCTTCATTAAATGTGGCTTTTAAATTAGTAATTAAAATTAAAGTTAGGATGGTAAAGGTTGAAATAGAATGTCACACATTTCTATTAAGTTTCAATTAGAATAATACAAACTTATTAGATATATTAAATTAATTTCTATAATTAATATAAGGATTAATTAAGCACTTGGTTATGTTTTACTAGTTTCGACCGTTGGTCATTCTCAAGGAGTTCTATAATTTATGTTATATCAGTTAGAATACTCTAACTTCGTTATGCATTTTTGTAAATTTAATAAAACCCAATAACTTTGTATAACTTGAAAACTTTTTTATTGTGACTAATTTCGACAAATTTAGCTTGTCACATAAACACTATGTGTGCTAAATTTGTCGAAACTAGTCATAATAAAAAAGTTTTTAAGTTATGCAGACAAGGTTATTGTGTTTTATTCAATTTTATTATTTAATTTTTGCTTATTTATTATTATTATTATTTCCTCTACAATTGAATTTATATATTACATGTGGGTATTAATTGCAAAAGGCGAAGTGCAATTTCATAACTCTCGATTGTGCCGGAAGAAAATAAAGGATAACCACTTATCTTTTATTGTGCAGACGACGCGGCGCAGACGAAGACTGGAAAAGTTTTATTTGAAGGAAATTGAATTAAATGCAACCTTTAATGCAGGAGACCGATAAATCCAGGAGGCAATAAATTGCATGGACTGTAACCTACTTGGGTTTACATACAAGTTCAATAGATCGCGTGAATTGTGAACCTTACACCTTGTCTGCTAATAACGCACACACGTATAGATTTCCGGGAAGATAGGCTACATCCACTTGTTTTTATTTCACATGACAAAATGCAATTTATACGAAGACAGAGGAAAACTTATGTGGTAGAGGATCGATATGCATATTACAAATGTCGTGTGTCAACTTTCTGTACGAAAAAAGCTCACTGAAAGCATGCATGACGTTAATATACTACTACTTTATGTGCAAAATGAAATATTTATTCTATTTATTTCTTTTCGTTACAATTGTAATTTTGGGAGAATAATAACTTTATTGTTATTTCATATTTCATTTTCTCTAATTTACTCTCATATAAACAGATAAAGTGATGTTATTCTATCTCGATTATTAACTTGTGATCTTTCTACCTAGAAAAATTAACGATTTGCATTGTTTTTCTTAATTTTAGTATTATTTTAGCTAAAAATTAATTAAAAATTAAACATGTTTTGTATTTAATTTCGATTAAATCTATCTTAACAGTTGTACTAACTTCTTAATTGGGACTATATGTTGTAAAATGCGATAATTTTATTTTATAATTTTGTATTTAATTTCAATCAAATCTATTTTTACAGCTTTAATAATTTCAAAATTTGTGATTAGGCGTCATGTAATGTTGGTTGCAGTTAAATAAATAATTTGTTTGTTATAAACATTATAATACAATAATTCAAATTATAAGACCCATATAAATATGTAAATTTCCTAAATTAATTAAAACTCCTACTATTAACAACAAAAAAATAATTATCGTCGCTAAATCTAATGAAAAATCATTCTAGCGAGTATTTCAATTATTCCTATAGAAACCTGATTAAATTTTATGCAAACAGACCCTTTTTTTTGTCATCGAAGCCGGAGACGACGACACTTGAAGAAAAAAATGCCCCATTATTTCAGGACAAATTTCCGGCCATCCTGTCTTTTCTCAGACTTCCTCCATTCCATTCGTCCCCTTACATTTTTGTCATGTCATTACGCGCATTCACATCGATGTTTAAATATTCATTTCCATTTCAGACCAGCACTCCTTGTGTGTTTCTATATATTTTTTTTGTATTTGAGTAAGAGAGAGAGAACAAAAAGGTAAATGCTATCAGTGAGGAGATGTTCTGAAAATGATGAATGCATCGCATAAAAAACGTACGTGTAAAAGCACATAAGCATAATCCCTTTCATTTTAAAAAGCGATTGGAGTAGTAGACTATTTTATTTTATAATAATACAAATTTTAAATAACAACAATAACATAATAGAAATGATAGTGACGACTGTTACTATGTGATACTTAATATTAATGAAAAAATTAAACAAAAATGGTATCAGAGCTGATTAATAGTAGTAGTGGTAATTAAATATCGATTTTCCATCGTGATATTTGTGAGAAGAGGCAATAGCAAACGTTATCTATATCTTTGAAATATAAAGGATAGAACAGTGTTATTTATATTTATATACTCTTTATAAACCCAAAAGACAAACATCGATTATCTATGTCCTATTTTAACCAATACAAAATAATACCTGCTAGAAAGGTCATAGATCAACTGCCCAGCTTAGGAGATATGTTTACAACAGTTCATGGCAAAATTGTAAAATTGATTAAAGAAGTAAAGCTCCAATAATAAACTTTCTTTGCTGTTCTCTTTCAGTAATTACCTTCAGCAACTGCTGGAGATATCATGGCTCAATTGTTTAATCTACAATTAAATATACATTAACTTGTGTACTTTCAATTCATCTCAATACATTTTGAACAGTTAAATTACAAGGTAATACAATTAAGAACAAGCATGGAATCAAATACTGAAATGCATGTAAAATAGAACTAATTAATATTAAATATAAATACAATAAAATAATATAAAATAAAATAATAATAATAATAATAAAATATAATAAGTAAATAAAAGATCAATGTCGGTTCACGATTCTGATTATGTATTAAATTAAGGTTCTCTCCTAAATAACTATACATATATTTAACGTATTCTTTATATGTATATTCATAAATTATCTATTGAGCTAACATACTATTAATTAATTCCAACAATAAATAAATATCTAAAGTAGCCTCAACAAATTGTAATAAATCATACTGTAATCTTAACCTGTCCCAAATAATCTGCGAATAACTGGTTTAAATCATATTTATTAAATAAAAGTTACATATACTGTCTGATAATATTCGCTTGAATTATTAATAGTAAATCTTGGTGTACCGCAAGGTTCAATTCTGCTGCCATTATGTTTATAATTTTCATAATTGATCTTGTAAAGTATATAACTAGTAAAATTTTCATGTATGCAGATGATACATCCTCAATTATTAGTAAATCTTCTAGAAAAAAATGGGAAATTATTGTAATAATGTCGTTAATAAATCTTTCAATTGGTTTATAAATAATAGGTTAATTATAAATACACATATAAACGTTTTATACTAGATTTTACAATATGCACCAAATTTTAAATATGAACATATTTATGCAATCAAACCTCATAAATCAAGTGGCACAAATAAATTCTTAGGAATATTTAGATTAGCTCACTACAACAAGTTAGTGCAAACCCTAAATAAATTATCAAGTCGGAGTTTTAAAAAATATTTTAGTCACTTGTCAACTAATAAGCTTTTATAATGCAACTATGCAATCTTGATGATTATGTCTAAAAGTATAGATATTTCCTGTAACCACTTCCAGGAAATAAAAGATTATTATTACATTATAATACATTAGGCTGGATTATATTATTTGATCTTATTTTTATTTAAGTTAGTTGAAAAGCAGCCAAGGAAAACGAGAATCAACCATATAAGAACAAAATAAGAGAAGAGTGGTGAAACGAGTGGAGAAAACATAATTTTTGTAAAATATGTTTAAAATGTTAAATATAATGAGATTATATGAGGTTCAACTGAATTACGTTAGGTTATATAAGGTTGCTTAAGTAAGCAGATTGAGAAATGGAGTTTTGATTATATTACCACTCCATTTGTATGAGGAAGGAAAATTCTTACTACGGACACTTATACTACAGGTAGATGCTACTGTCGTCTTGACGGTACATATCCTTTTTTTCCCACGACCACCTTTACAACATCTATAACCGCATTTGCTTAGCATACCTCTTAATTTGCTTCTCTTCTATTCCTGTGTGTGAGCTTATGGATCGGATCGTACATGCAGTTGGTATTCTTTGGAAATATCCTTAAGCCTTGCATTTTTTTATCCTTTTATCTCCTATCTACAATGTCCATTCCTATTAATATAACCATCAGACTTTCTCGGTAGAGTTTTTAACTACGTTCTAGTTTTTCTTTTCCATATAACCGACTAATGTGCCTAATGAATGGATTTTGTCAAGCACCTCTTTTAGCTTCTATTTTCTTTTCATCTGTGGCAATGTGTAAGGGTATGAGTCGAATCATTTACAGGTAGGTTGTTTTAATCTTGTATATTTAGGTTTGGAAAAATCCTAAGGCTTTACGTTACTTGGACCTCTTATCTCCTATCTTTATTTTTTTTATCCGTTTTAGTCTAGGTAAGCTCATTAATCGATACACTTTTGCTGCATCTAAAGCATGTGGCCGTCTATTGTACGTCTTAAATGGGGTTTACTAAATTCCTGTTTTTCCCAACTAGTACAACATGTGTGCGTTGGTGTTGTCTGTTTTTTAATCTTGTATAGATAAATTGATTAATGGTTGAGGCGTTAATTATAAATTGTGATATCAACAAAGTAAACCTTTTTGTTTAATTGTATAGATAAGTTTGGTAGAATTTTAAGGCTTTACGTTGCCTTATCCTCTTGTCTTGTTTCCTCTCTGTTAATATCCTCTTTTCTCAGGACTTCCTTGGCAAAATCAATAACCGTGTTCCATGTTTCTCTGTTTGGAATATCTAGCCGACTGGTATATCTCCTGAAGGGTATCCGTTAAGCACCTTCCTTAGTTAGGAACAAATGATAAGAGTTCTTTTTAAAACAACATTCGTCTTTTTTTTTGTTTTTATCATAATCATTTCTTATGTCCTAATTTCGGCCTCTTGATTAAGCGCGCTTCTGAAGTATCAGGTCTGCTGGAATGATTTCTGATTGTACTTCTACCATATAAGATACCTTCGGGGTAGGCCTTTACAATTCGTATTAC
The DNA here is from genome assembly GCA_963969525.1 of Ontholestes murinus. NCBI lineage: Eukaryota > Metazoa > Arthropoda > Insecta > Coleoptera > Staphylinidae > Ontholestes > Ontholestes murinus. The sequence goes on from OZ018397.1 coordinate 11,503,990, forward strand.
TTCGATTAGTTCGCTCTCTGCTGTTTGGCCACATTCGTGACCGTTCCTATGCAATAATTTATGCTGTGATGGAAAGAGAAATTCTTTTTACGAACACTTATCCTCTAAGTAGTGTATGATTTTGATCGTCTACTTATCAAAATCAATTTTCCCCTTCCTCAAGACCTTACCGCCATGTTCGGATATTCTCAGCAGCGTCAGCGTATCTTTGTCATTTTGTCTTTTTTTTCTCGGGACTTAATGGGCAAAATCCTTCGCTAAGCATACCTATCAATTATATTATTTTTTAATCCTTATTAAGCTCAGTTTATGAGCTCGTTCATTTATTTATTTATTGCGGAAATATCCTTTTTAACAATTGTCAAAATATAATTAATACACATATTAAAAAAAAGTTACACAACTTATCAACTACTTTGAAGTACGTGAGAATATAGCAAAAAAAAGAAATATAAATATATCACAAATAGTGTTTAAATATTATATATGAATTACAAAATAATAAAAAATAAATAATACAAGAGAGTGTACACCATCATTTGATTGATGAAAATTTTGCCTCAACAGTGATCTAAAACGTCAAGTGTTCAATGATGAAAAGTTAAAGTTTAATCTAGCTAGAAAATTACTACAATTAACAAAACCATTGATCAGCTTAAATCCATAGTATACATCAAATATAACTCTCCTATAACACAACCACTTTAAATTAAGACATTCTAACATGTGTGAGTAGCTATAATTTATTCTTGCTATACTCAACCTAATTGATGTAAGACTTAAAAATTTACTCTGAACCTTTTCAACTAAATCAATACTAGTATTGTAATGAGGGCACCATATGATAGTACAATACTCTAATTGAGGTATAATACGAGATATGTAAAGAGTTTTTTAAGTGTCCAGCAAAAATGGTTTATACCCCAAAGTATAAAACGCTTTTCTAATTATGTATTGGATATGAGAAATAAATGATAGACGATAATCAAAAAATACACCCAAGCCACGAACTTTATTGTCACTCATTGAAAATGGAGAATTATTAATTCTACCACTACCAAAGGAAATAGAAAGGCGTTTATTTAGATTAAGTTTAAGATTATTAATTAAACACAACACAAATTAATTATTTAATTCAAATTGTAGATTATTGTGATAAACCAGGGATCTGACAAGAGTAAATATTTTAGCATCATCGGCAAACATTAGAAATTTACTAAGTTTAATAAAACTACCAATATTATTAATACAAATCAAAAAAGGACAGGCCTACAATGCGATCCCTGAGGTACCCCAGACGTGAGAGCAATCGGTCTAGAAACAAAATTACCTATTTTGACGAATTGATTCTTTGGCTTAAGGTGCTGAAAATTTGATTACTAAATCACCAAATCGAATACCCTCTAGTTTATTCAAAAGGACAGCATGATTCACCTTATCGAAAGCCTTGGAAAAATCAGTATTAATAGAAACCACTTGATTTCTATTTTTGACTGCTTCTAATAAGTACATCTGGAATAATAATAAATTAAATGTTGTTGATATCCTTCAAGAATTCCAAATAATTTGTCAAACATTTTTAGAATTGCAACCGATATATCTCTATAATTTTTAATGTTACATCTTTGCCCATCTATAAATAATGGATTTATGAAAAATGTATTTTATTTATTTTGCATTGAGTGGGAATTATACCAATTTCAAGATATCTATTATGTGATCAAATACTTTATCGTACATACAGTTGATGTTACCTAATTTTATTTTTTTTTGAAATTTTCCTTCTCATTTCTTCCCTTCTGAGCATTATTACATGCACTTTTATTTCCATTTTTCTATTGTACTAGGGTCGTTTCTGGTGCCTTAGTTTTGGCCTCTTGTTTGAAAGTACTTCTGTAGTATCCGGTTTGCTAGAACGGTTCCTGATAGTACTTTTCGCTCTCCAATGTTTGTCTACATTTATGAAATAATTTATGCTGTGGGCGGCATATATATGCTTGGTACTAAAACTATCATGTGACATCAGCCTTCTCCTGACCCTTTAATGCTAAAGTTGTGTTGAGTGTTCCATTCTTGTGGCCGCCTTCTTTGGGCTACATATCGAATTGACTCCAGGTATAACAGCCAGGTATTTGATTGTATAATCGTTCTCTATCTCTATTTCATTGGGTTTATAATCTGACCGGTTGGTAGGTAACCAGTTTGCCGCTGTATTCTCAGGTGCTATTTCCAGCTTGACTCCTTCCTACCATTACGATTACATTCCCTGTGGCCTTTAGTGTTTTGAATAAAGTTTAGTAATAATTAATGACTCGCCACAAAGCTAAAGTTGGCAGCGAACGCAATCATCATCCACAACAGGAGTTGGTATGAATGGGTGACTCAACACAGAGGCGAAGTTGTCAGCGAATGCAATTAGCATCACCGTTTCGTGACAATTGTTTCTGCAGGACGCCGTCGATATAAATATCCACAACGTTAGGCTTAGAACAGAACCTTCTGATACGTCTTGTATGATGGATCACACACCTTCTTATGGCAAACTCTACACTAAGTATGGCATAAAGCCTCGCTCCTTTATCTCACGGATGTCTCCTTCTGGGTGCAGCGCAAGACGATCATTAATTTTTTATATTCTGTTTATTCAGTTTTTTTTTGCTTCATTAAGAATGACATAAACCTCGCTCCTTTATCTTATTGATTAAATCTGCCCATGCATGAATAAATCTATTATGACTCAATATCTCTTTCTGAGTGTAGTAGATGACGACTTGTTAACGGTGGTCGCGGAAGACGTCCTCGTGGTGGACTGGCAAGGAAGTAGCACCGACGGTACTTTCTGGAACCAACACGCACTAGAGGCGGCACAGGGGTCCCTGGCGAGGCGCACCATCGATTAACAGCCGCAGGCTTCGATTAAACAGTTTCCCGTCGGTGATACTTGCTTGAGCTTCCACGCCACGTCAACGTATGGGCACCGGCTAGCTGTGAAAAAAGTAAAGTACAAGAGAAAGTGTGTAAATTAAAACATGGGGCCGGAGAAGAAGAAAATAAATTACAAAAGACAGAAAGAATAGACAGAGATAATATACAATATATACAAGACGGACAAGGCTGACCACCGCTGCTGATGGCAGACGACTGGTAAAGAGCGATGACCGGAGCCTGGTTTTATACGGTGATCTCAGGTACCGCGGCTTTGTTTCGGTCACGTAGGCCTCGCAATTCCGAGAACAGGTAATGATCCTCTTCACCGAAAAGGGCCCGTCCCGTGTTCCGCACTGGCAGCTGCACATTTTGGAAAATTATCTCGTTTGGATTATTTCGATAATGCGGAATTTATGCAAATTATTATTAGGAGCAATGGGTAGCTCGTAAAATGGATTAAAATATAATTACGCATTTGTTATCACGTTCAGGTAAACTGAACGCCGGTAACAGACTATTATGACCATTTTATATTTTTCTCATTTACTTATTTACCTTATTTACATAATAAACATTACTTTCACCCTAGCAGTTTTTTGCAGAGTCCTGATTGCATATGTCATTCAACATTCTGTGTTGAAGTCGTAAGGTTTTAGAAACAGTCATTTGCTACTCTACTAACATTGTTTTCATCAACTTTCCAATATAATCTAGTAGGCATTGCGGTCACTAAGCCTGTAGGTTTCCAGGAGTTTTCCAGTATCAGGGGGTTCATGTAGTTTATGGTTCCATTCAAATTTGCTATTAAGGCAACTTTTGGGCTTTACTTGATAGATTATCGGTTTTCAATGTCCCTTCTTTTTGATAGTCGGAATTTGCTTTAAATATTCTGCAGGCCATTTTTATATGTCAATGAAACGTCGTCGGATTCGGGCTCCCATATCAACAGGGCAACAAAACAAACTACAGGAGTATTAAAGCCCTTTACCTGAGTGTGATAAATACGAATAATTGGTAAAGTTAAATGTGTGGTAGAAAGAACTCTTTGTAAGGAACCAGAAATTTCTAACGCAAACATTCAGAAACATTGGTAAAATTAAAAACATCCAGGCTATTTTTCAGATCTTTGATGAGAAACAGACATTCCTAGAAGATCGTGAAATACCGTAGAATGCATCTCTACAGAATGTTTCAGACAATAAAGTGCAGGAGGGAGGCATCATATCAAAATGTATAATGGTCCATCGCAAGCGGATCTTCCTCACCTAACCAGAAGATATTTGAGCCCTTGAAACAAAATCGGTGTAGATCATTTATTTGTTTTCATATTTACTTACTTTTAAGAAAGCAGTCTAAATAATACAATTAATAAATAACATTGTAGGTTATGAGCTCTACAAAAAAAAATTAAAAAATGTTGAGTAGAGTTCGATTTTTCCGCTAATTTACTCTGGGTTAACATTGCTTATTTTATGTTGGGTTGTTAGTAAATGACAGGATTAGTAAAGAGGCTTGTGTGCTGGGGTCTTCTACATCCTGAATAAGGATGGTAAATAGTAAATGGTTTACCGTAATCAATATTTATGAACTGTAGTCATTTAAAATACAAACAATAGAGATATCAACAAATGTTTCAATTACAATCCGCAACGGCTCTCTCTAAATGACTTTGACTGGCTTTGATGTGAAAAAGTAAACTCAATTAAATTTTCAACCCGTTATTAGTTTACTTGCCAGATTCTAAATTAATGCGCCGCATTAAGGTCAGTGTTGTGTGTAACTTTCATTAAAGCCTCTATGTGCACTGGTCCCTGCAACGTCGGCCCTTTTGGTGTCGTTATTATTTCCGAGCACACGAAAAAACGCGATAATAACATTAATCAATCAAACTAACCGTTACCAGAGGGGCCGTACAAATGACCATTATGTTACGACGGGTGAGGCTCTCGATTGTGTGTATATTCCTGCATACAATATGGGGCCGAGTATATCGACCTGGTTATATTACCGCCCGGCTCCTCCACCATTTGTATAAGCCCGACGCGATGTCCTTTATCGCGACGCGGAATGGCTCCGACGCTGTTTATGCGGTTTTATGCGCGCTATTTTTGTTTTATGCATGATTTACTGTAATCTACATTGACATTTTTTTCTACTTTACCAAATGGTCTTAGCATTATAATAATAAATATAAATATTTCAGATGCAACAGCGTGTAAAAAAATCGACTAAAGAAAGTGAAAATAAAATTATACTCTTTTGCATTTGGGTAAAGGTTTTGTCATTAAATATCAGTTTTATCAATAAATATAAATAAAGGGTCGATAGCCAATGACGAAAACAATAAGAGAAGAAGAATAGTAATTGTCCTATTATGAGATGTAATACTATCTTCAAATAAAGAAGTTATTATCAAATTATAAATAGAAATTATTCCTGTGGTTACAAGTATATAAAAATATTACATCGATTATCGAATATGATAATTTATTAAATATTGACGTTGCCTTAATAAGAATATTTTTCAATCAATCATTTCCGTGAAATAACAGGTTTAATTAATTATGAAAATGAATCGATGATAAAAAAATGATAAAAACCATCACGTTTATAAATTATGATTCATTAATATACATGACTCGGCATATTTATTATAATGTAATAAACTAATTGCAATTTCCCTTTTTTCAGGTGAGTCCCCTATTAAATGACCCACGCCTTCCGTGTTTTCATCGAGTTAAAAGGTAATCGTCGGTTTTTTTTATTAAACTGACACCGCGAGCGCCATTTATAATAACATCCATAGAAATTTCTGTTTAATCGATATCACGTCGCTTTGTTGTAGGTTACTGGTGCTGATGGCGTCTTTTTGATTTAAAACATGCGTGTTCCGACGCTAGAATATGAATGCATTAAACATGATTTGATTTAGGGCCGCTGCGCAAAAATGCTAATAACCGTTCCGTTTCCGACGTGTCATTTCGTCGGGCGGCTTTTCAATATTAATTAAATGCAAACAAAATGTATTTTTAGGTGGCGGTGGATTATAATATTCAATTGAAAATATAGAATGTGCATTATAATAATGGTGTTAATGTTAATAAATTAATGTGTTAGTGGAAAGCCCATTAAATTGAGTAATATCGTATATTTGTAACAACATATGAACGTGGCAGTGTATTAATTAAGCTTTAAGTATTAGTTTTGGTGATTATAATTTACCTAATGTTACCTGGAATAATGATCGTTTGTACATCTACAGGAAATAATGTATGTGTTAACACAATCATTGAATCATTTTCTTATTTATATATGCTTCAAATTAATTCAATATCCAATAGTAGGGGATCTTATTTAGAATCATGCTTCTTCACCTTACACAATATCTTCATTGGTATGGAATATGATAACATCTGTGATAGTTCCTTGCATTATTATAGTAATGAACTTTTATTTTCTGTTAATTATATCGAGTCGAATTTAAATTTTACTGAAGTCATTTATACATTTTCGTGGTGTAATTATGAGGAAATTAATAACTACCTGACAAATGTTGACTGGAATCAATTACTGGTAAGTGATGACATTAACGTAATGGTAATTTTTTTTTACAATGTACTAAATTTTGCAAATGCGATGTATGTTCCACTTAAGCAAATTAGATCCTCCAGTTATTCTAAATGGTTTGACAGGAACTTAATTAGGTTAATAAAGCAGAAAAAAAATGCTCACTCTAAGACTATAATTACTTATATTATCTTCTCTAAACATCGGGAGCAACAGAACATTGCTAATAAGTAAACTAATGTTTTGCACGTTTAGAAATTTATTAATGAAAGGAAAAATGAAACTCGTGTACTTTCTTCAATGACTTAATAATATTTTATCAAATGCTACTGAAATAGTCAACTCCTTTGGTAATTTCTTCTCTGAAGCCTATCGTAATATTATACCTAATAATGAATTTAATGAAAATTTTACATTATCGAAGACCGTGAATCCTGCGAAATTAGTTATGTATTTCTCTACAAGAGGTATATAAAGAATTGGTACTACTTGGTAATAATTTTAATGTGGGTCCTGATGGAATTTCTGGTCATTGTTTTAGCAAATTGCGTATGTACATTGGCTAAGCCAATCCATAAATTGTTTCAGTCATCAGTTAATAACTCTTGTTTTTCTGATACATTGAAAAATAGCTACATAAATCCTATTTTTTTAAAGTGGCGATTGCAAAAACATAGTTAATTATCACGGTGTTTCTTTACAATCATGTATACCCAAAGTTTTAGATAAACTAGTAGCACGTCAATTAGCTTGGATGTCTAAACATGTAATTAGTAGTAAAAAAATATGGGTTTTCGGAAGACAAGTCAACAATAACCAATTTGTTAGAATTTGAAGACTTTTTAGTAAATTCCTTTTCCGATCATAGGCAAGTAGTTACGATTTATACTGATTTTTTGAAAGCCTTTGATCGTGTACAACATAGTCTTAATTCGAAAACTTGAAGCTTTAGGGTTTACGGACCAAATTGTTAATTGGGTTAATTGTTTTTTATCAAATCGCTTTCAAGTTGTTAAGATTAATAATCATCTATCGGAGATCATTAGTGTATCGTCTGGGGTACCACAAGGATCACATCTAGGTCCTGTAATATTTCTTTTATTTATTAATGATATTGTGGATTGTTGTAATTACTCGAAATGTCTATTGTTTGCAGATGACTTAAACCTACATCATATTGTGGATAATGTTTTCAATTGCTTTCAAATCCAGTAAGATTTGGAAAATATATTCGCATGATGTAGTAAGAATTACCTAAGTTTAAAAATTAATAAATGCAAAGTAATAACCTACAGTAGACGTCATAACATTTTAATATTTAATTATACAATTAATAATGTTCTCTTGGATAGAATGGAAGTTATAAAAGATTTAGGTGTTTAATTAATGGGTGTTTTAGGTTTAATTATGATACTATAAAAATACTATACTTTAGTCTAGTCAGACCTAATGTTGAATATGCGTCGGTTATTTGGTCGCCTTATTATAAGATCTATAAGGAACAAGTAGAACGGGTTCGAAAAATGATTCATTTCTTATATTACATTTAAGCTTAATCATCAATTTAATTTCAATTCCTTTAATTATGATATTGTCTGTGGTTTACTTAATATTTATTCTTTGTAAATTCATCGAATCAAGTTTGATTTGTATACCTTATTCAAAATACTAAATGGTCTAATAGCAGGTAATTTAATTGAGCTTTTTAATTTCCACATTTCATTTAAACGATCAAATGGTGAAAAAATGCTGGTTGATGTTTTAATTAAGGTTTTTAATTCTGATTCAATTTTGGGAGTTGGATCGGAATTTAAATCAATTATTTTATTGGTATTTAAAAATTCATTAAGTTTGGTGTCGTATGCGGTTTGATCGGGAGTTACGATTGTATTGCCTTTATCAGCCTTTATCAGGTTATAACTAGATTGTTGTGTTTCATTTTATTTTGAATTGATTTTATGCTATTAATTCTTGAATTTTGGAGGCGTTTACTTCGTGGTACATTTTCAATTTTTTAATAAAGAAAACACTTAACTTTTTTATACCACTTATATTTTATTTTCTCGTGACTAGTTTCAAATATAAGGTAATCATTATCAAACTGTACTTAAATTAAGAAAAATGCAGGTATATATAATAAAAGGCTTCAAATAGAGGGGTGTACAACAGGTCAACCTGGTCGTTAATGACGGAAATTCCCGGATTAATTTTTGTTTTGTGTAATTCCAGAGCTTCCAATAAATCCATCTGTTTGCCTTTTTCGGCGAGATGGATTACCGAAAGTACATCTCTGTCAAATTTATGGCCTGTTTCTAACAAATGATTTGCAAACGTTGAATTATTCTGTTTTAATTTAAATGATCGTTCATGTTCTTTTAAAAGTATGTGAAAATTACGACCAGATTGCCCGATGTACACTCCTTTACAATCTGGGCATGTTAAACTATAGACTCCTAATTTGTACATAATGTCTAATTTCGATTTTGCATTAAAAATTAAATTACGTAACTTATTACTTGATTTAAAAACTATGTTAATGTCTCGTTTTTTAAAAACATTTTTAATTTTTGAACTTACTGTACCGAAACAGGTTAAAGTTTTGTAGGAATTCTTGTTCTCTATAGGATTGATTGGATATAAGTATTTATTCATTCTTTTTAATTTAAATTTATTTATTAATGACTCCGAATAACCATTATTGATAGCAATTGTTTTATTTATTTCTATTTTTAAGAATTCTGGGTTGAGTAAAAACTTGCTATTTTGTGTAAATGGGTGACGGGATTTGTTGAGAATAATGGTATCTGTAAAGGTGGGTTTACGATATATATCAAATGTTAGTTTGTTATTGAATTTAGTTAGGGTTAAATCTAAATAAATAATTTTGTTATTGGATTATGTTTCTATTGTGAACTTAATGGTTGGGTGGAGAGAGTTAAGGAATGTTAGAAATTGATTATTTTGTCTGTCAGTACCTTCGATGCATGCTAAAATATCGTCTACGTATCTATACCACTATTTTATGTGTTTTTTGCCTTGGGGTGACTTTAATATCTTATTGGTAAGGTTTTTCATACAAATTTCTGCTAGCAGTGGGCTCAGTGGTGAACCCTTTGCCAGACCTTCTTTTTGTACATACATTTTTCTATCAAAAGAAAAATAATTATGTTTAAGTATTACATCTATCAAGTTGATAAAATCTGCTTTGATAACCGGGTTGACATTATTAGAATCTAATTCTTCAATTATTATTTGGAGGCACTCGTTCGGAGGTATTTTAGCAAACATATTCGACACATCGAAGGATACTAACTTACAACTGTTAGGAATGGTTACGTTTTTTAAATTATTAGTTAATTCTACAGAATTTTTAATAGCATAGGGATCTTTAAAATTGGTAATGGATTTAAAAATGGAAATAAGTTATACTACTAATTTTCTAATAGGGGAATTTACGTATGACACAACAGGGCGGATGGGACTATCAGGTTTGTGGATTTTAATGAAACCGTATAACATAGGAGTTCTAGGATTCATAGGGAATAAATATCGTTTTTGATTCTTTAGAAAAAAATGAGCTATCCTGTACTATTGATTTTATTTTTTTTAATAAATGGTTAGTCGGATCTTTTTCAATTTCTGTGATATTAGAATTGTTTATAAAATCTTTAATTTTATTACTATATTCTTTGTTGTTTAAAATGACTATAGAATTTCCTTTGTCGGCTTTTGTAAAATAGATTTAATGATTTTTGTGTCTGAATCTGAATTTTTTTCTGTTTGTTTAATTAGTTTCGCTATTTTTGCTTTGTCAATTGGAGACAAGTCTGTATTTTATGATGCAATTTCTGATTCTACTACTAGAGTTTCTTTAAATGAGGAGACATTAACATGTGGTGCGTACTTTGGTCCTAACATTACCTTTGACGTTTCTTGTGGTGTAAATTCTGTATCTCTTTTGTTTATGACTCTATTGTAAAACGCTGGATTACCTTCTGGTGTACTGCTAGTGTTTCGCTGCTCCACTTGTTGTTGCTTTTTCCAGGAGCCTCTTCAGTATCTTGTTTTTGGTATTGCTTTTTATGTAGTTTATCCTGCTCACTCTACTTCGGACATAGTCGTCAAAGAGGTCGAATTCCACAGGATGCAGGGCCCTGGCTAGTTCTACATGGAGCACTTTGATGTATATGTTAAGTACATCTCTTCTCTTGAACCAGAACTTAGCGTCCTGTGTAAGCCACGTCCTTTCCGCTACCTTTTTGGTGTTTTTTGCCGCGATTGTTGTTGATTTTGTAGATATTTGCACAAATACGGGAACAACTTTTAAACGTAGGCGCTGTTGAATAAACCTGGCATTTAGAGTTGCTAGTTGTTTCTTAATTCGTAGTTTTAAGTACATCTTCGCCTTATCGGCCACACTGGCTTTAATTAATTCTTGAATTTTGGAGGCGTTTACTTCGTGGTACATTTTCAATTTTTTAATAAAGAAAACACTTAACTTTTTTATACCCCTTATAATGATATAATGATTACCTTGCAATTGAAACTAGTCACGAGAAAATAAAATATAAGTGGTATAAAAAAGTTAAGCGTTTTCTTTATTAAAAAATTTATGCTATTATCTATGGGGTTTTTTTGCTGAATAAGAATTTTTAATAATATTGCAAATTTAAGATTTTGAATAATCAGAATTTTGGGTATTTTTTAAAGCAAGTGCTGATTCGACTACTAAAATTTCTTAAAAAACTTTAGGGGTAATGATTGGTATGGATTTTGGGCCATTTTCTGGCAAATTAAGTTCTGAATTTTTAAACGATGTGTCGGTTATATTTACAACGCTTGGATGAAAGACTGGTGACGAGATCCACTTTTCTTTTGGCGTCTGGACAAGCTTTGCAAGTTTCATCTTCTGGGTGACGGCTTTTCTGTGGGTGATAGCACTTACACATCCTCTTACTTGATCGTCCAACCGATCGAATTGCTAATCGTTGATGATTTTGCTACTAAATACAAAAAACCCTTTAAATATAAATGACTTTCTATATATATTCTTATCTAATTTATATTTAAATTCTGCCCACCCATCATGCATATTTTTTTTAAATTTACTTAATCATAATTTTCTTATTCAAAAGTTTTGTAATTAATTTTATTCCAAACAGCAAGACGATAAAGTTTATATGTTTATGTAGGGTGGGTGTGTGGCCTCTATACCACCCACAAATTAGTAAAACATCATCAAAAAGTAATTGAAAAATTTGTATGAATAAATCTATAAAAATTGCAATTATTTTGTGTTTGTTTACATTTTATAACTTTTAACTAAACCCTTGCTTATGTTTTACTGATTGGATGGTTTGATAGAGTACACCCACCCACTCTACATATACATGATAACTTTAATTGCTCATAGTTGATGATTTGGGCTGCTAAAAACAATCAATCCCTTTATGTAATTAAAGATCAAACAAAATCAAAAATTAATTTTAAATATAAATGACTTTCTACAGCTAATCCTATCTAATTTATATTTAAATTCTGCCCACCCATCATGCATAAAAAAATTATTAATTTACTCACTCAAAAATGTTACCTTGTGAATTTCTATCTTATTCAAAAATTTTGTAATTAATTTTATTCGAAACAGCGAGACGATCAGGCATTCAAGTTTATATGTGTATGTAGGGTGGGTGGATGGCCTCTATCCCACCCTCCAATCAGTAAAACATCACCAAAAATTATTTGAAAAATTTGTATGAATAAATCTCTAAAAATTGCAATTAATTTGCCTTTACTTATATTTTACAACTTTTAATTAAAACCCTCGTTAATGATTTTGCTGCTAAAAACTATCAAACCTTTTATGTAATAAAAAATAAAAGAAAATCAATCATTTATTATTTAGTATTATTTAAATGCCACAGGAATGACACTAGTTACTAGATGATGAGTTATGATGTTTAGAGATAAAGACTTCAGTAATAACTGCAACCTATTAATCACTAACAACCGTACTAATAGTCAGAGATTAATTCTCGGATTGTAGGATTCTACAATCCGAGAATTAATCTCTGACTATTCATTGTCAGATTTAGTAACTTTTTTAGTAACATTTGAATATCACTGCTTTTACGTTGGTGTCACGGAACAGCTGACGTGATTGTCAGTAAAGAAAAACGTGAAATGTTTGTTTGCAAAGTTAGTTTGTGTGATAAGGAATAAGGAATAAGCATTGTTTTTATTTAATCAAGATTGAAGTAAGTACAGCCGATAATTATTTTCAATGAAAATTGTAGAATTATTTTCATTTAATGTTTTTGCAAACAAACTTTGCACATGCTCCTCAACTGACAATCACGGGTTATATTGACAATACCATCAGCTGTTCCGTGATACCAACATAAAACCAGTGATATTTAAATGTAACTAAAAAAATACGACAATTAATCTAGGATTCTACAATCCGAGAATTAATCTCAGTCTATTGGTACGGCTGTAAGTGAGTTATTAGGAGTATGAAGTGTAAAAGAAGGACAAGAAAGTTAAAATATAAGACATATCTGCTGGGAAGGAATTAAGCGTGAAGATTGATAATTGTTAAAGACAGTCAAGTTATGTTAAATTAAGAAAAACCGGTAAGTTTAGAGATATAAGTTATTTCTAGGACAGAAGAGGAGATTAAATTAAAATAAGGGCACAATATTTCCAGATATAAAAGTGACAAATATATAAATATATAGATATATATCTGTCAGATCACAAAAGCTTAAAGTACGTATTATTTGCCCCTCAGATACATCTAAATCGACCGGTACATACCACTGTAGACCATTAACACAAATTGGCCTTTTCAATGTTTTCCATAGAGTTACGGCAGTCGATTATAACTTTATTAATTCGGAAATTATTACAATTCAGGATAAATGGTCACCGTTTATATTTAATTTATGCTACTGCAGGCACATGTCATTTCCCGTACGTGCATTTTTAAGAAAACACAAGAAAGGCAACAGTTCCGTTTAGTTTTATGATGAGATTCGCAATATGAGGGAGGTTATGCGGTTACTACAAGAACACCATGACATGAACCCTTCCCAGCACACCAAAATGTCACGTAATGCATATAGACTTGAATATAGACAAGCAATTAAAATTAAAAAGCGACACACCACTGATGAGTTCATAAAGCGTACAAAAAATAAATCTAAAGCGGCCTGGAAAATTATAAATAGTGAACGCAGTTCGCATAGTAAGTCAACAAATACGTGTAATGTGTGATGTGATGAACTTAATTCATATTTCACTAGTGTAGCTGAAAATCTATACAATTCTTTACCAATTGGCGATAACCTTAGTAGTGAATTTCAAACTGATAACAATCTACGATTTAGTTTTAAAACAATACAAATACAGGTTAGAAAGGCCATTAATACTCTTAAAAATAGTCCTGCGGTAGATTTACATGACTTTAATGCTGATCATATTAAATCCATTAAAGAAATTCTAGTCGAACCGCTTTCGAAACTCATAAATATTTCTATAATATCTTCTACTTTTCCAAATGAGTTAAAACGGGCAAAAGTCGTTCCAATTTTTAAGAATGGCGATCGTAAAGAAGCTGTATATTATCTTGCCAATTGTGGAATATTTTGAAAAATATAAACTATTTTATGCCAGGCAGTTTGGTTTCAGATCCAAATATAATACCGTTAATGTCCTTTTAAATTTATGTGATATAATCATAGGTTGTTTTGAAAATAAAACTCATTGTATTGGCTCATTTTTAGACTTGAGTAAAGCCTTCGATTGTGTTTCACACGATTTACTAATAAAAAAGCTGACAAAATACAATTTCGATCAACAAAGTCTAGATTTAATGTTATCGTATCTATCCAATAGATTTCAAGCAGTTGATATTGATAATAATAGATCATCTCTGCTGCCAGTACTGCACGGGGTACCACAGGGCTCAGTTCTGGGCCCTGTGCTTTTTCTAATCTTTATAAATGACCTTCCCAGGTCAGGATAATTCACGTGTATTATTATTTGCGGATGATACGACTGTGCTGAGCGTGGGAAGCACAGAGGAAGAAGCTCGCCAAATTAACAACGATAGTCTTTGTGCTGCCGCCTCCTGGTGCTCTAATAACAAATTGGTTCTTAATGAGAGTAAAACAAGAAGCATTAAATTTTCAATTTCCAGTACAACTGATATCGATGCACCAGTAAAATTTTTGGGGCTTTACATGGATTCGTCTCTTACTTGGATTAATTGGATTAATCACGGGGACGAAGTAGCCTAATTCTTGCCCACCTGTCGCCACTGAATTTTTGCCTTGCAAAGACGTGCTTTGCGAATAATTGCAGGTATTGGATATCGGAGTGATTGCAAGTTTTGGTTTACTACATTAAACATACTGACCTTTCCGTGTGTATATATCCTGGAGTGTCTTTATCACATTAAAAAAAATCAAACTGACTATCCACTACACAGTCATCACAACTATGCTACTCGCTACAAAAATGATTTAAACCAAGAAAGACTTAGGCTTATCAGATCACACACTGGGACCAACTATTTTGGAATACATTTATTTAATAAAATATCTCCACAAACAAGAGAACTGCCACAAGAGCGCTTTAGATCTATTGTTAAAAAAATTTTACTACGTCAAGCCTTTTATAATATCGATGAAAATCAATTTAAATACATTTGTGGGAATCTCTATTTCTTTTTTATATTATTTTACATTAGTATACACACGTAAATTAACTCGAATAGTTGTAGAATGCCTGATTTATTCTAATAGATAATTTGTATTATTATATTTTTAATTACTTATCCAGTAAATTTATTTATTTAAGCACTTTATATATCATGTTCCTGACAAGTGTAAAACCTTAGTTATAACATGAATAAATTTATTATTATTATTATTATTATTATTATTATTATTATTATTATTATTATTATTATTATTATTAAAATATAAAAGTAGAAATATTTTCTCAGAGAGAAATAATAATCTGAATTTAAAAATAGCAACACTAATTTTACTTTCATAAACATTTTTAAAAGTATCGTTTAAGTTTTATACAACTGGACATTCATAAAACTTAGCTAACCTAAAAACTTAAACCAACGGATCATCGGGGACGCCATACATTTGTAAATTGGGTTTCACAAAACAGAGATGTGGATGCTGGTTTACACAAGAAAATCATATAGAGCGATGAGGCCTAGTTTTTCTTTAAATGAATACATTTTTGGCGATTCAAAAATTACGCATCAGCAGTAGTGAAAATCCACATGCTCCTCAAGAAAAACCCTTAAATTCTATTGTAAGCTGTCGTGAGATGTCAAACAACACTTTCATTAATAAAACTAATGATTTTAACTTAAATGATCTGTGGTTTTAACAAGATGGAGCCACATGACTCACTACGCGAAACAGTCATTTTACTTCAAACCAAATTTCCTGGTCATGTTATCTCTCAAAAGGGTAATATCAATTAACAGGTGAGGTCTTACAATTTTACCAAGAAACCTGATACGATTCTATAACTAAAGAATACAATCAGAACTGCAATTGTTGGAATTGAGTAGTATTTATTGAAACTTCGTTTAGGCCATTTGGATGACATCATATTTCATACATTGACAAGTTTCTTCTTTACACTATTAACATTAAAATTTTCACTTTTATTTTATTTTTCAAATATCCTTTTTTTCAAAGAAAAAATCCTAAAATTAAATCTGGATCACCCAGTATAAGGATCGTAATAATTTATAGGTTTTGATTAAATAAAATCTATTGGCCAACATTTAGCACATATTAATTTTTCAAAGCTTTGGTTTAAAAAAATTTAAAGTGAAATTGTTCGAACATTTGCAGGATTATAATCACAGATGATGTGTGGTTTAATGACGTTAGTTACAAATCGATGGCAATTGTTTTTCTTTTGATTTCTAGTCGTTGAGTTTATTGTATATTTTCAAGAATTTACCTTCTGTTTCAAAGAGTTTATTTTTTGAATCTAAAGTAAAATGGTGCGGATTTTTAGAAAATTATAATCGCAGATGATGTGTGGTTGAATTGAGTCAGTTTCAAATCGATGGCAATTGTTTTTCTATCGTTTCCTAGCCAGTGAATGAATTGTAGTTTTTCAAAACTCAGCCTTCTTTTTCAAAGCTTTGTTTTTAAAATTGAAAGCTGGAATTGTACTGGTTTTTACAGACTCTTAATCACAGACGAAGTGTCGTTTAATTATGTTAGGTTTGAATCGATGGCAATTGTTTTTCTATTGTTTTCTGGACAGTGAATCGATTGTAATTTTTTAAAGATCAACCGTATTTTTCAAGGCTTTGTTTTTAAAAATTTTTGCAGAATTATAATAACAGATGATGTATAGTTTAATTGTGTTAGTTTCTGATCGATGGCAATTGTTTTACTATTGTTTTTTAGCCAATGAATTAATCGAAGTTTTTCAAAGATGAACCGTCTTTTTAAAGCTTTGTTTTTAAAAATTAAAAGTTAAATGGTGCGGATTTTTACAGAATCATAATCGCAAATTCTGTCTTGTTTAAACATGTTAATTTTAAATCAATGGCAATTGTTTTTCTATTGTTTTCTAGCCAGTTAATGCATTTTTAAAAAGAATCAGCCGTATTTTTTAAAGCTTTGTTTTCAATTGAATTGTTCGAATTATTAATAGTTTGCTATCGTTTCTGTATGTGTAGGGAAATGAACATTTTTGTAAACTGGCTTTTATGGTAAAATTAGCAACTTATTGTATTCTACAGTATTATTAGTTTTAATTCTTCCATTTTATCTTTAAACATTTCGATCAGAATATAAATGCTTAGACCCATTCTTATTACAAATGAGGATCTGCTACAAAGGTAAGAATTAAACCAGTCTGCAGCTTTACTTATTATCTCATATCAGTTTCCAAATTTTATTAATGTATAGAATGTATATATTAAGTACTATAATTAACTCATCTAAGAAAACCAACAAGTTTTGAAGATTACTTACTTGATTCGCTTATTCAAAAATTAATAGGTTTAAAAGTGTTTTTGATCTGTATTTTCAAACATAGATACTTGTACTAATTACTTCTACAAATGAAGGGTAAGAATTTAACAATCTTCAGCCAGTTTTCAAATGCTATTCATGTATACGATGGATATATTTGGTCATAGAATTGATCCCTGTGGGACAACTATCAAGTTTCGAATTTGACTTATTTAACTCACTAAAATTAATTCATCATAAGTTTGAAAGGGTTTTCGACATGTATTTTTCAACGTAAATATTTGAATCTAGTATTTCTACAAACAAGGATCTGTTAGAGAGACAATAAATAAGAATTCTAAAATTACTAAATCTTGCGAATAGGACAAAGTGGGTTAAGTTAGTTACGAGAGCACAAGGCTTAGTGTGTTAAAACTTAAAGGTAAAATCACTTGAATGTTTTAAAACCATCGTTGAATACTTTATTACGTCGAACGCGCAAAGTTACCGACTGCCAGTATTTGTTTTAAACATTTCGGGGAAAATAATTTCGCTAAGAAAACACTGACCCAGATATCCCTCGTATTTGTCCCGTTACATCGAATTTGAATTTGCACAGCTTCGGGAAACTCTGTATTATTTCACTAAATCCGAGCCGGTAATACTGTTTATTTATATGAAAGAATTCGGGACGTGCTGCTGGAAATCGCATAAAGTATCTAATGTTATTCGACGCGTACCGCTCTACGGGAATCTATAAATTGTAGGCGCGAGATTGAGCTTTTAAAACTTTATAATAATATTCATATGAAACGGGGATATCCAGTTTCAGGTCCTATAAATGCTAAGTTAGTAGGTGAAGTAGGTGTTGGAGGGAATATTTATTTTTATAAACGACCATCTCTCTATAACAATCAATATAAAATAAAAAATGTAAAATCTAATTTGTAAAAGTAACTTTATCGTGTTAATATTATTATACGATGATTGAGTTTAGCTTCACTTTTCCTCCAATTAAAGCAATAAAACTAAAATCGCCGTAAATGCTGTTTAGTTAACACAAAACGTAAAATCTCAAGATATAACTAATTATAAATAAAATTAAATAACTATAGTACAATTATAAATATAACTCATTCGCTTTCTGCTGTAAATAACAGCATATCGTAATTTATAGCCGTTATCTGACAACGTATAAAGTATTTCTGGAAAATATTCCGCATGCGAGCATAAAAATTATACTGATATGTCAGCAGCCCTTGCTCGAACCGATAAGAATAATTTCGTTTTAAATACTCGGAGAGCCATTACAAGGAAATTATAACACTATTTCTGTAGGAATTCCTGTTTAGAGGCTGTACAGAAAAATGTCCTTATATTTGTAGCAAGAAATAATATGTATGCACTTATAAAAAATATAATCACGTTCACACAAGATAATTTCGTTGATGTTAACTACGGGGATTAAAATAGATAATGCGTGTAATAAAATATGCTTGTTGCTTATAGTAAATTTCTAAGTACAGGGTAGTCATTGGGCGTCGTCGCATTTGTTGATCATCGGTATGTTTTTTTCTTATTTCAATGTCTCGCGGATATTCCGCTTTATGAAATTATCTAATACTGCAATGGAAGTCGTATTATCGAAATTTATCTTTTGTTATTGGTTTTTGAATGAACCAAATATAAATAAATCAGATCCTTTCGCGACGGCTCTGTTGTGTTCGTTTCGCGGATCGTTTATGCGTCTGTTCATTTGTCTCATATAATATTTTTGGAATTATGTATACACCTTGATTTTCCAGGAATAATGTCTTTTGGGAAATCGGAAATAGGTTATTCTGTTATAATTCTATTGTTAATTTGATTTTAGGATGGATATCCTTTAGGTAGTTGGGGTAATTGTTGAGCTAGTCTTTACCATGGGGCCTTAGAATACTGCAAAATTGTTAACTATGATAGTAAGGAGCAACGTAATCACCAAAACTGTAAATACAATATACTATTCCTAAAGGTGTCGTTGGGCAAATTTCTCTATGGTCTTCAATAATATTACACACCCATAAACATAAACTTTTTATTTTTACTTCTTTTTCGGGAAAGTCAGTCCGATTGGAATGAGGTTGAGAAAGAGCATTGGCAAACCCAACTCTTTGTAAGAATTGTGCAAAATGAAGTCCCTAAATTAGATGCTAGTTGAGTCACTAAATGAGGACCCCAAATTTTTGTAAGATTCTGCAGGTTGAAGTCCACCCATTGAAAGCCGGTTTCGTGATGTGTGTGAGAGATCCTTAGACTACGCCGTCTTGGAGATTATCTGTCACATTCTTATTGATCTCCAGGAGGAAGAGGGTCACGAAATCTAACAGTATCGTTAATAGAACGATGATATTAAAGCCACCACCACCTTTAACAACCTGTACTGAACCGCTGGATGTCCAGAAAGCACGTTGTAAAACCCATATTCCCTCGATTGTGATCAAGGTTAAAGTTATCGTGAACAAGGTCAAAATGTTTATCATCTGGAATATCATTTCATCTCATTTATTATTTACTGACAAATGACAAAGGTAAAGTCATCAATATAACGTAACGATATAAAGGGTTGATTCTGATGCGATATTTTCGAAATCCTCCACGAACTAATAGGCCAAATCAGGCAAAATCATGATCCCCTCATTGGTCTTCCTTCAATTTCTTTATAACGGTTTGCATTGAACAAGAAATACGCGTCTGTAAAGCAGTGTATAATAAATTTTATAGTTACAATGTTCTGTTTATATTTATTTTGTCCCACCAGGAAAGTGTGATGAGTTTTTGATGTAGGATTTAGTTTGTTCGAGAGTAGGATGAAGTTATCTGGCTAAATAATTTAGCTATTTTTTTATTTCGGAGGATTTTTTTGTTTCGCTATCGAGAAGCGACTGCACGATTTTGGTTTTGGTGATTTTTTCCAGGTATGTTGTTGGATCAGAATCGATCGACTTGAAAGCTGTCGTTGACTAGCAAGTTATTAATTTTTTAGTGGTATTCATATTTTTTCAGAACTACTGAGGCGTTGCTTTTGTCCGCCGATAGGACAATTATGTTTTTATTTTGTTTTAGGTTTTTCAATGTCACAAATTATTTTCTTAATAGATTGGACTTCGATAGGTGTGATGATCTAAATAAAGCGGCTACTTCTTGGCGAATAATTTTCGATGTGTTACTGTCGGATTCAGTATTTCATATGATATAATTTATAGGGATCGTACAGGAAGCAACGGCAAAGTCGTTATCTTTTGATAGGACGCCGATGAAGGCTTTATCTAGTGGTTCGTCATAAAAATTGAAAAAGGTTTTTTGATGCTGGGTTTCAGAGATGTGAGTGCTGGGAACTGGCGGTGCTAGTTTGTTGTAGTTATGTTCTAGCTTGTTGCTGGACAGTGATTTAGTGATTTCGATTTGAAATTGGAATAATTGTTTACAAAATATCTAAAGCGTGGTGAGAGTAGGAGGCGAAGTGTAAAGATTTTCCCGTCGGATTGGGAGAGAAGATATCGGGTTCTCTTTATTTCCTAGTAGTTCACGGCTTACTTTGTTTAGGATGAATCGCGCTCGCTTAGAATGGGTACACAACTACTCTGCAAGCAGAGATCGTTGGCATCATCCAAGGGGCGAAAGAAATCCTACACCGAGACATCCGTGATAGGGACATCCAAATCCTTACAGACAGTAGGGCAGCAATACTAGCAGTGAGTAGTCACAAGATCACCTCAATACTAGTAAAAGAATGTCACAACACCCTTAAACAAGCAGCACAATCAAACAGTATTGAGCTGCGCTGGGTCAAGGGACACAATAATGAAGAAGGCAAGAGCAAGGCAGACGAGTTGGCGCGAGCTGGATCGGTTCTCAGTGATACCACGGACGGGCCTCCGATCGCGCCAACACCGAAATGCCTCACTGATATCCTCAAACAAAATACTCTCAACATGCTAAAACAACGTTGGGACAACACCTCAGGCTGCAGACAGGCCAAGGAAGCAATACGCTCACCCAATCTGAAAACCGCTGAATATTATTTGCGACTATCCCGGGGGAATCTACGTCTTATCACAGGTATCCTTACGGGTCACTGTCAGCTAAGGAAACACTTGTTTACTATGGGACTGGTGGAAACCCCCATATGTAGAGCATGTGAAGAAGAGGACGAGACAGTGGAACATGTGTTAACCACCTGCCCGGCTCTCGCCCACCTTAGAGAGTCCATGCTAGGGGAGCTCTGGCCGAACATGGCCAACATAAGGGATAACCCTCCAAGCGTTGTGCTGTCCTTTGCTCGCCACCTTGTGTGGCTAAATGAGCGATAGAACAACGCAGGGCTGTCCCAGTCAGGGGGGCACAATGGGCCTAGTGAGGCCTAAGTGCTCTGGTGAATGATTTGATCACCCTTGGCAAACTCAATCCAGATCCAGAATGGGTATGATGCCGCAATTTGGTAAAACTGGACAAGGTGTTGGTGTAAAGGCACAATTTTCTGACTATCACTAAGATTATTTCAAATACACAAATGACACATGACGGAAGGACCACGTGGTCGATAACCAAAAGTACTGGTTGTGATAAAAACTTGAGAATTAGATAAAAGGGCGACTAAGTCACCATATGCAGGCCCTTGATTGGACGTATTATACACCTTGAGCTTTCCAGTCACGCAACTCCTTTGATAAAATCGAGGATTTTGCTGCGAAACAGTCCTCCCAGATTGGATGGTTTTGACCATGACAGCCTTAATCAGGATCTAGCACAGGAAATGCTCCGCCGAATCCGTTTCCTTGTTGCACGCTTTGCAGGAGATCTTCAGCGACTCTTCAGTACATAGAGGTTTTGTCTTTAACTGGCAGTGTCTAGTTAGGATACTGTTAGGGATTTTTGCTTTGATCTGGATAGATTAATAAAATATTGGAACTTTAGCGTTGGATGTTCGTATTATGTTTGTGAAATTAGAAGTGAGGATATTTTTTTCACATTGTTTTGTGTGCTATTAGAGTCATGTCTTGCATTCTGTTTGATAATTTGCTTTTCGAGGCACAGCCTTTGTCGGTTTTCAAAGATGTTTTCTCTTATGCTAAAGCATCCTATAGTTTCCTTTCGTGTTTGGGTATGCCTTGACCCAGGATGGGGCAATTCTGTTCTACAAATATCTTCTCCAGTACCATTAAACATTCATTTGAGACATTGGGATGTATTAAGATAACAGAACTGGTTTTTCTGTCTGTGCGGATGCAGATATTTTTTCCCTTTTATCCCCAGTTGAGTTATTTTTTTTGGTACTAACAAGTATCCCTGTGAGTTCCACCTGCATTCGTAGTGTTCTATCATTTGCATTTTCACTTACAGAATCAGTTGTCATCTTGTTTTTTGCTCCAACCGTAAACACATGTATATGAACCGTTTATTTTGAACGTGTCCATTTATCTTTAATTTGAAATATATATGAAATTATATAATATATAATATAATATACGTAAGGTATATGGTTGTTTGGCTATTATTAGCTGTATAATATGTCCTTGCTTACCTTAAAAGGACTTAGGTGCTTCACACTTGTCGCTATATGCAGTGATATGTTTTTCACTTTTTAGATTTCTGAAAAGGGATGAAGCCACTTCTTGGGAACCTCTAGAAGTTTTTGTTTGATCCCAAGCGTACATGTATACATTATCGTTGTGGAAATTGTATATGCCTAAATTTAAAATATACATGTTGCATTTATAATAACGCGTTCTGCAAATTGAGAGAAAAGCCAAAATAATTAGATGGATTACTTGATACTAGTTCTTGATCTTGTTTTAAAGCATTTCTAGCTGATTCTGCTAGTTTTAAATGAATATTCCATAAGTTTTTTCTCTTCTTCTTGGTTTTCTGATGCTTTAACTTTATTGTTTAATAGATCACATTTTTGACATGTATCTTTGCGTGGTGATTAAAAGATTAAAATCTTTTTTGAATATTTTTCCATAAGTCCATTCATTAATTGTTTTCATATTATTTTATTTACAGTGAAGCTAATACAAATTAAACATTTTTTATTGTCAGTTCAGGATGTAGATATTTTCTATTGGGTATATGAAATTTCGGAAAACTGTATGGTTTTGCACAATCATATTTGCTTTATCGCATATTTTTCTCGACGATCCAGGCAAACGCCCACGTAAATCGTTGCCTACATTTTTAAATTTTACCACAGGTTTGAATCGTCCTTATTTGAATAGTGTGTAAAAAGATTTTTGTACAAACAGAAACTTTGCCGGTTTTAGAATTTAACCAGTACGTAAAACTCATTTCTATATGAACCTTTTCCGTTTCTCCGTTCGTTCGCTTCGTATAGAAGTATATTTTGCTTATTAAAGTCTCCTAAGTTTCAAAACATTTCAAAAATACCTTTTCTTTTTATTTCATTTAATTTTTTAACAGTCTTTTCGACATTGGCAACCTTTATTTTGAAAAACTTTGGCAGGTATAATGTTTCCCGTTTGTGTATCGTATCTTTTCCCTGAATTTCATGAGTTTAATAAATGATTTGATTATATATATTCTTTAAAATTTAATTTAATATTATAATGTAATTTAAATTACCTTCATCACTGCTTTCAAGATTTTGGGCCGCACCTTTTGACATTATCAATAAAAAGTGGTCAGTTTCAAAATTATGATTATTAGTATTTATACTATTATGAAAATATACGTATTACAAAATTGTCAAATGTATTAAGTATGTTTTGCAGCTTGCTTGTTGCAGTTTTAGTTTAATCCTAGGCCGTCGTATAACTGCTGCCTATGCTGGTAATTCTGTGTGATAGTTCTAATGAATAAAACCCGATAACTTTATTTGTATAAATTAAAAACTTTTTTAATGTGACTAGTTTCGACAATTTACAAAAATGTATAACGAAGTAGAAGCCTCCAACATATATAACATAAAGACCTAATGATCTTCCAACGGCTTTCCAATACAACCAGAACACCATACTCGCTTTCTGTACCTTAGTTTAAAAATTATTACTCCAGTTCAGTTTAGGATCTAGGTTACCCCTCAGATACTTTATCTGCGAAGCCAGATTCATTTATTTTCTTTATAGCGATGCTCCACAGGAGAGGAGAGAGCACTGCTCCCTGTTTACAGCCATGGGTCACCCTTGCTTTGGAGGCTATGTTGATTTGGGTTTGGGCTTTGAAAGCTTCTCCAAAGGTTTCATATGAGACTTATTGGTCTAAATTATTTGGAATTGCTGTAGCCTTCCTTGTCTGGGTTGGGTATAAATACCTCGACTTTTATTTAGTTTTAGAGGACTTTTCTAAAAGCTATGCGGGCCCTAAGCAGAGTTATTAAATGTTGATGAATAGGTAGAGCTGGTTAAAATTCATCTAATTTTGGAGAATTATATGGTGAGAATTATTGAATACTGATATTATGTTGGAGGCTATGGTCCAAGGAGTACGAATCTCCTATTGGTCTTTATCCCTGTTATCCATGTTTTTGTAGTCGAGAAAATGAATTTTTAGCATTATATCCATAGACTTCACGAGATTGTCAGTATAATTGCCATCTACCTTTTTCATTATTCCAGGCTGCAGCTAAGGGTCCTTGGAGATAATTTTTTTCAGCCTTCATATAAGTGTCGCTGCCTTACCTTCCTTTTGTATAGTCAGTCCCTGCTTGCGTGTTGCGTTTTAAAATATAGGGACTGTGTTTCTTAAAGCAAATCCTAAAGGTCTATTAGGTAACCGTGCGGCATTTTTTGGCATATGCAGCAGTAATATGGTTAAGAATAACTAAAAATAGTAGGATAGCTTATAAACAGATTTTACAAAGTGATTTCTTGAGCGTTTCATAAGCTCTCACCTTTAGGTGGCTGTAAAACTACGAATGTCAAAAGAATTGCATGTAACAAACAATCGATAACAATACCATAAGATTTTTGAAGATTGCAGTAATAGTATTTTCTAGATGGAGAAGCAGGTGGACAACATTCATGTAACATTTTAATGTATGTTACTAGAAGACTTGAATAAATCTTGACATATGAAGGAAAGAAAAACAAAAAACTTCATGTGTATGCTGATGGACTATTGATGAAAATAACCGATCTGTCATCAGTCAATTAGCAGTTTCCTTCTATCAAATATTCTTGTCATCTCTCTCTTCTTACAAATTCTGTCTATATATTGTCTATAAATACTAAATTTATTGAGTGTAAAAAAGAGTAACTTTAAGTAATTATTATCATCATCTGTCATCTATCAATTGTCAATTATGAGTTATTTTGATTAGTCAATTATTATGTATCATCATCATCTGCCCACCATTAATTTTTATATTCTGTCATCTGTTCTCTATCAATTTCTATCAATTATTGTGTGTTAAAAAGTATCTGTCATTTTTAATATGCAAATTATTATCATCTGTCATATTTTTATTTTTATTTATTATCTGTCAATTATTTCCTGTAATTTGTATTCTTTCAATTATAATTCATCATCTGTCATGAGTTATATGTCAATTTTAACCTACCATCTATCAATTATTGTGTGCCATTACGTTACCTATTTTCTGTCAATTGATATCTGCCATATATCAATTGTCATTCCTCGTATATCAATTATTCGTTCTGGTCAGACTTTAATCAATTATTACCTATCATTTGCTATGTCAGATGACAGATGACAGATGACAAATGACAGATGACAGATGCTAGATGACAGACGACAGATGACAAATGATAGATGTCGGATGACAGATAATAAAAATATATTTATATGTAAATAGATCGCAAATGATAAATGGAAGTAACAGAAGGCAAATAACAAATGCCGGAGGATAAGTGACATGCTGACAAATAGCAAATGATAGATTGCGGATGGAAACCGATCTTTAAACGTTAGGCTTTACAAATTCAAAAAAAAAAAACAATTTTAGATGTGTTGATAGATATCAGATGGCAGATAACAGATGACAGATGATTATTGCCATACAAAAACACATGATAGATGATAAACAGCAGATTGTAAGTAAAAGACAATTGCTTATATTGTAGTTGACACATGATGAATTACACATATATTTTAAACAAACATATAAAATAACAGTTGAAAGTTAATAGATGATGAATGATGGAATTGATAACAAATTGGTTGATAGATTACAAACGACTACAAACAACTGACGATAGATATGCCTGATGACCAATAATAGGTGTCAGATTATATTTAGGTTGTTGACATATGACATAGTATTAGTATTATTTATTTATTTATTCCAATATGCTTACATAATATTCCAAAATTGTATATAAAATCCATTAATATCAACAAAAATTTCAATCACATATGGAAAGGGCAGAGTTCACAATATAGCGTTCTTCCACTCGTACCAACACTTTCTTCCATGAGAGACTTCTCTCTTGAAGCTCATCTCAGAATATTTTGTTTTGTTTTGGCCAAATGCGGCATATTATATCCTCAAAAGGATTTTACACAAATATGTGATTTATGTCATTTTGACATTTTATAGATAAAAGACGATAGTTGACTGATGTCAAATAATACCTGAGAGATGACATATATCAAATGACAAATGACAGATAATATATAACAGATGACAGATGACAGATGACAGATGACAGATGACAGATGACAGATGACAGATGACAGATGACAGATGACAGATGACAGATGACAGATGACAGATGACAGATGACAGATGACAGATGACAGATGACAGATGACAGATGACAGATGACAGATGACAGATGACAGATGACAGATGACAGATGACAGATGACAGATGACAGATGACAGATGACAGATGACAGATGACAGATGACAGATGACAGATGACAGATAACAGATGACAAAATAAATGTATATATTTTTTGTTGTTGCACATATTGATATATGATAAATGGCAAATTGAAAGATGGCAGGTAACAGAAGGCAAATAACAGATGGCAGGTGATAATAATAGCTAACTGGTGACAGATTATAGTTGACAAATTAAACATATACTTTTATGTCGTATAAACACAATTTTCCATACACGCTGACAAATGTAAAATGATGAAAGTTAATAGATGATGAATGGTACATAATTGATGACAAATCTAAGGTAATAGATTAGATGATAACTTGTTGATAACAGATGACAAATGACTGAAGATGGGTAACATATGCCTGATGATTAATAATAGATGTGAGATTATTTATTAGTTATTCATATATGACATATGAGAGACGATAGATGAGTGATGTCAAATGATACCTAAGAGGTAACATCTGTCTTCTGATCTGATAGGTGATAGATGATAGATGACATATGTCAGATGACAGATAACAGATGATAACATATAACATATGCCTGATGACTAATAATAGATGTCAGATAATTTATAATAATGATAATAATACATTTATTAACGGAAGCCATTTACAGAGTACAAGTGCAATCGATCATTAAATACTAAACACAGAATTAAAATTAATTAAAAATTACTAATAAAAACAAACACATTACAAATTATTAAGTATCCGACGCAAACTACTTAACGAGTCAAAAAAAAATCAAAATTGGTGACTGTATTGGCGTTTATTAAGATTCGCGTTGCGGCTGAGTGCCGGGCATAATCCGTCCTTTGAACGGGAATATAAAATGTGGTATTATCACGTAAGCGGCGAGGAGGTACATGAATGCCCATTAAATTGAGTAGGTCAGGACAATCGATGTTGTTTTGAACGATTTTATGTAGAAGAATTACGTCTGAATTAAACCTTCTTGTTTCTAGACTAGTAATTTTGAAGGTTGATAGTCCATATTGGTAGCTGTAAGGTACATTATACTTAAAAGATAAAAATCGTACAAACTTCTATTGAACCTACTCAATTTTTCGTTTATCAACACTAGTATGTGAAGACCAGACACTGGAACAATACTCCAGCTGTGGGCGAACAAGAGCGTTATAAAGCAGGATTTGTTTGCGATAGTCACGAAAATCTATCCCGTTTCGTTTAATAAACCCCAAAAGCTGGTAGGATTTGGCCACGATATTAGAGATATGATTCGAAAAGTTTTGGTTGGTATTAAAGGTAACGCCAAGGTCTTTAATACAGTTGACTCGTGATAGTGGTTCACCCAAAAGAGAGTAGTCATAAAGCAATGTGGATTGACGTCTAGAAAAGGTTATCACATTGCATTTTTCGAGGTTAAGTGCCAGCTTATTTTCATTACACCACTGCCCAAATGTGTGTAAGTCAGAATGGAGTAATGACGCATCTTCCATTGATCGAACTTTCATGAAAATTTTCACTTTGCGGAACACCAGATGTTACATTAATAGGACGAGAAACACAGTTTCCAATACGAACATATTGAGTCCTGTCGGTCAGATATGATTTTAGATAGTCCAATAGATTACCGTCAATACCGAAACAACGCAATTTATCACGCAAGATCTTCTGATCAACAGTATCAAAGGCTTTCGAGAAGTCTATGTAGATAGAATCTACCTGACATCTGTCTGCAAAAGCATCGAAAATAAATGATTAATAAACCAAAAGATTGGTCGAAGTCGATTTTCCTGTTCAAAAGCCGTGCTGGTACATGGAAATTGAATATTGACAAATTGCTGTTAAGTGGAAAGTAAGTAATTTTTCAAATATCTTAGGCACCACAGATAGAATAGATATAGGCCTATAATTACCAGCATGTTTTACTTCGCCAGATTTGTGGACCGGTGTAATAAATGTGCTCTGCCAACATTTGGGAAATTTTCCCATGGAAAGAGATAGGTTATATAATAACAATAAAGGACGGCTAAATGCAAAAGCACAGTTATAAAGAAAAATTTCGGGCAGCCCATCAGGACCAAGACAGTTATTAGCCTTCAAGGAGAGAATCTCATTCAGAAAATCGTATATTTTTAAAACAGGAGGAATGCTCTCTTTAATATTAGTGTTCATATTCGGACTATTATTTGTTTGATTAATGATAGTTGGAGGTCGATAAATACTTCCAAAATATTGTGAAAATTGGTCAAATATTCCCTCTTCACTGGAAATAATTGTATCACCATCTACAATGATCGAAGGAATATTTGAATTGCGTTTACGATTAACGTAACCCCAAAAGGCTTTTGGGTTACTTTTAATAGAATTTTCGACCTTATGAATATGGTTAGAATAACATTCTTGAGTTAACCTCTTGCACTGATCACGAATAATATAAAATTTAGAGTAATCTGAAGGGCACCGAGATAATTTGTATATTTTATGTAATCTTTTCTTCAAAAGTACAAGACTTTTTAAATCACTACTGAACCAATTAGGGAAATGCGAGTTCTTCTTGTGGACTGGACTTATTTTTGGAACATGATGATCTAATATATCAAATATAATGGAATAAATCGCAGGCGACATCGATGCTGCAACCCTCGAATATAGCATCCCACCGCACATTAAGAAGGGCATTGTTGATTGATGTATAATCCGCGCGCTTAAAATTGGTTGTTGACATATGATATATGAGAGATTAGATTAGTGTAAGAATTTACTGCATTAAAAATTTGGTCATCGTAAGCTGTTTCAAACTATATAACAAAAGAATAGCAAATTGACGAAGAGGGAATCGAAGCAACTAACAAAATCGATCTCTCCCTGACACTATTTTTACAAAACTCTAAACTCTACTGAAAAATGCATCAAATGAAGTAATATATTTTTCATAATACATTTGGGTTAGATATTCTAAAATACTTCAACTAAGTAAATAGTAAAGTTAAATATATTAGTGTTTTTTCTAAATATTATTGAATACAGAATAAAATTCACTTTATTTTCAAGATATATGGAAGAATCCTTTACAATTTACGATGTGATATATATATATATATATACAGGGTTATTCACGCTATACGGCACGGAATATTGTGGCCAAAATACGTGACTTTCAAAAAGTTTCATTTTGGGGATATATGGGGGTCTATTAGGGCTACTTTTTAAAATTATTTTCATAATATACAGGGTGTCCCAAAAACTCTAAAAGTATCAAAGTTGTGTTTTTTTTAATGAAACACCCTGTATTTTATTGCATTTTTGGATCCGTCTATAAAAATAAGTATGTGTTTTAATATGGTTTTTATTACATAAACCTTAAGGTTTTTGAATTAATTTGAATTTTGTAAAAATGTAACCTAATTTTCATGTTTCAAATACTTAAAAAATAAGTAAGTTATGCATACCAAATTTACACTGAAGTGTAACAATAGATCATATTTTATTTTCCAAGTATAATAAACTTGACATCTTATACCGGGTGTAAAAAAATGGAATTAAACAAATGAGAACTTTAAATGGCTATAACTTCATTTATTTAAATGGAACGCTATATTTATTAATTTATCAGCAAATGCACGTTTTAATTACCTATCGAATGGTATTTAAATCTTAAGTGTTAAGTCTTCTCGTTTTTACAGAAAACGCAAAATATTGTTTATTGCACCGTTTTAGTACTTTTTAAGTAAAAATTTTTATGTATTTAGTTTTCTATGGTATTTAAAAACGTCAGATAATTAATTTAGTCTGTCATTTTAGTTTTAAAAAGCCTGTCTTTTGTTATAGTTGTCTTATTTTGCATTTTTGTGTTAGATCGTTAGTAATCGTTATTGTTTGAACATGGTTGTTGTATGTCATTGTAAAAATGAAAATTTACACAGATTTTCTTATACTGAGGTTTTTTATAACTGACACTTCCAATTTCTTTTAACTGGTTTAATGGTCTCGTAAAAATAGCTGGCTTAGGGTGATTTCTTTCGGGAAACCTTTAAGTATAAACTCGATAAGCCAATAAACAATTTTGATGACATTCTCCAAGCATAAAAAATAATGCCAATAACC